>CM042249.1:52617966-52770466 GCA_023566225.1 Romanogobio albipinnatus
ACTCACACTCTTACAAACGCACTAACACACATTCATGCACGCACACACACACACACACGTTCTGGGCTCTTACACTCACAAACGCACACACACACTCTCACACTCTCTCTCTCACTCACACACACACACACTCACTCACTCACACTCACATTCACATATACATACACACACTCTCTCTCACACACACACAGACACACGTTCTGGGCTCTTACACTCACAAACACACACACACTCACACTCACATTCACATATACACACACTCTGTTTCACACACACACACACAGACACACGTTCTGGGCTCTTACACTCACAAACGCACACACACACACACACACACTCTCTCTCTCTCTCTCACACACACACACACACACACACACACACACACACACACACACACACACACACACACGTTCTGGGCTCTTACACTCACAAACACGCGCACGCACACACACACACACACTCATACTCATACTCACACTCACACACATATGTCTGGCGCGCTATCTTTCTGGGGACTCTCCTAGACGTATTGGTTCTGGGCTCTCACACACACACTCACACACACACACACTCACTCACTCTGTCACACACACACACACTCACTCATTTTCTGGGCTCTTCTGGGCCCCAGTGTCCCGTGCTAAAGGTCTCAATGGCGCACAGATGGCGGTGTGTGTGAGGAAGCGCTCTGAATGTGCTCAGCGGAGGCTCCTGTGTGGGGGTTCAGGGTTAATTGTCTTTATTGCCTCCGACTGTTTCTTTAGAGAAGCTCTGACTTCAGGCCACTGGAGAGCTCACACACTTCATCTTACTTGTGTTTTAAATATGACGCTGGGCTTTTAAAGAGACCCAAATGCATGGCTGGAACACAAAAGGAGGTTTATTGCGGAAAGCCCACAATCTGGCCGTTCTTTCGAGCTCCAGATATGCCGTATCTATTTCTGGGTTTCAGCTGAACTTACTGTGAATGTGAAACATCAAGGTTCAGCCGTTGTTAAATATTAAAGAGAAATGCTTGAGTCTCCCTGTCTGTCATCAAAACTCTTTCCCATAATGCTTGAGGTGTGTGTGCGTGTGGTTATCAGCAGATCTGTACAGAACCCTGTAATCACAGCAGATGATACGGTTAGACGGAGAAATGAGGCTTCAGGTGAAAGATCCTCGTCCCGTGTGCGGCGCACCAGACTCTGAGGCTGATGGAGGAGGAGGTGACATGTTGATTGTGTGAGGCGTTGGTTCAGCTGTGTGTGTGTGTGTGTGTGTGTGTGTGAACATGTGTTGGCCAAATGGATGAGCTTTACGAGCTGTTACTGATCACTGCCCACACTGATTCCTTTTATTATTTTATGTAATTGTTTTGGTACTTTTTTAACTTTTTTATTTGTTCTTTTTAGTTGTTGCATTAGGATTGTTTCTTTTTAAAAAGTGTGTGTGTGTGTGTGTGTGTGTGTGTGTGTGTGTGTGTGTGTGTGTGTGTGTGTGTGTAATTGTGTGTAATTGTGTGTAATTGTGTGTATGTATAATAGTGTGTTTTAGTTTACCTTATTTTATCTTATTTATTCAAATTTTATTTGTTTATTTGATTTTTATATTTTTGATTTTTATTTATTTATTTATTTTATATTTGTTTGCTTAAGTTTATTTTATACATTTATTTGCTTTTATTTATTTATTTGTTTGCTTTTTTATCTTTAGTTGTTTTGCTTTATTTTATTTATTTATTTATTTGTGTGTTTGTTTGTTTGTTTGTTTTATATATTTTCTTCAAATTCATTTTTCTGTTTTTCTGGATTCCTTTTTTTTTCGTTTCAATTTGTTTTTGCTCCATTTTAATGTTTAAATTAAGTTTTAGTAATCAAAAATCATGTTTAATTAACTAAAATAAAAAAATTATTAAATTAAAATGTATTTCCCTTACACTTACCATGTATTTTTTTATTAATTCATTTTTTATCAATTGTTTTTTTATTAATTTATTGATTTTTATTATTTCAATTAATTAGAATTTGGGAAAAAAAAACTAATTGAGGGAGAAAAAATGAAACGTTATTATTATTATTATTATTCAAATTTTTTCTGTTTAATTATTTTTTGGACCACGTTTGAATGTTTATATAAAATAAATAAAATGTTAGTAATAAAAAAGCATGTCTAATTATTATTTAAATGAAATTGGTATTAAAGTAAAAGTATTATCAAATGTAAAGTTAAGTATTAAAAGTTTAACAAAGATAACACATGTTTAGGGCCCGATGAAATATGTTTTATTGAATTAAATTTTTTCAAATTCAGTTTTTCTCTCGGTTCAATTTGTTTTTACCATGTATTTTTTTTTATTAATTAATTGATTTTATTATTTCAATTCATTAGAAAAAAACGAATGTTTAGGACCCTATGAAATGCGTTTAATACATTTCATTTAAATTTCAATTAACTAGACATGCTTTTTGATTCCTAACATTTTATTTAAACATTAAAATGGAGTATTTTTTGGTAAAAATCAAACCGTATTTGAGGGCGAAAAAATTAAAGTTTAACAAAAAAAGAAATGTTTAGGGCTCTATGAAATGCTTTTAATACATTTTAATTTCATTTAAATTTCTGCTTTTTGATTCCCAACATATTTAAACATTAAAATGGAGTAATAAATGGAATCCAGAAAAATAAAAAATCAAATAAAAGGGGATTTGGCACAATAAAGTGTGTTTCATAGGGCGCTCGAGATGATTGTGCTGTGAAATGAGGTTCTGATCCCCATCCCAACATCTCTTCAGTGTCCATGAGGAAAGCAGGAAAGCATTGCAAACCGCAGTGGATAAACTGCTCATCTGTCTGGACTCGCCAGAGAACGCTTCTGAGAACCTGTGTGTGTGTGTGTGTGTGTGTGGGGGTGTGATTATGGGAGTGTTTTCACGCGACACACATTCATCAGATCCGATCCCATCCCGTTCCCCTGAGGTGTGAAACTTCCCTGCTGTCTGCTGCTCAGGTGAGGAGTATCACTCGCTCATTTCACACTTTCACACACGTTTGCGTGTGTACATTAGTCTTTCTTCAATCAGGGGAGGTTTATAGTGATTTGCATCAGTGAACCGTTCCCCATCAGATCTGCTAGACGTCACTGGCGTCTGCTTTGACTGTGTGGATGGTGGTCTGTGTAAGATTTGCATCTGTTTGACGTGTGTGTGTGTGTGTGTGTGTTGTGTAAGTGTAACGGCCTGGGAGGAAATGTGATGGTGCTAATCATTAATCCACTCGTGCATTATACTCTACTGTACGCTTTATAGTGTGCTTATAGTTACACTTTACATTGTAATTCGTAATTTAATTTATCATTTGTAATTTCATTTATATTTAGCGTTTAATTTATTTTATATTTGTTTTCTTTGTTTAATTATTTAATTAATTAAATCAGTATATAATATATTATTTATATATTATATATTAATGTTTAATTAATTTTATATTCATTTAATTTATTTTATCATTTGTAATTCAGTGTTGAATTTATTTTATATCAAATTTTTTATTTATTTAATTAAATCCGTATATATATTTATTTTATAATTTGTCATTTTAATTTATAATTGAATGTCTTATGTATTTAATTAAAACAGTATATTATTATATATTAATGTTTAATTTATCATAATTATTTTGTCATTTCTAATTTATTTTTATAATTAAAAATAATTTATTTAATTCAATCTGTATATTATATATTGTTATTTTTTATATTATTTTATCTTATATTTATTTTATAATTTGTAATTTAATCTTTAATTTATTTTATATTAATTTAATTTTTATTTTATAATTTATAATTTAATCTTTAATTTATTTTATTTTAATTAATATTTTTTTTTATAATTTAATCTTTAATTTATTTTATATTTATTTAATTAATATTTTTTTACAATTTATATTTATTTATTTATTTATTTAATTAATGTAATTTTTATTTTATAATTTAATCTTTAATTTATTTTATATTAATTTAATTTTTATTTTATAATTTATAATTTAATCTTTAATTTATTTTAAATTAATTAAATTTAAATTTTATAATTTAATCTTTAATTTATTTTATATTAACTTAATTAATATTTTTTTATAATTTATATTTATTTTATATTTATTTAATTAATTTAATTTTTATTTTATAATTTAATCTTTAATTTATTTTATATTAATTTATTTTTTATAATTTATAATTTAATCTTTAATTTATTTTATATTTATTTAATTTATTTAATTTGTAATTTGTAATTTAATCTTACATTTATTTTAAATTTATTTAATTTATTTTATAATCATTTAATTTTTATTTAATTTAACGGCCAAAATTTTCATATCGGTGCTTATCATATTTTTTATATGTCACACTCATATTTGCTATAGTTTTTTTCTTCAGGATTCTTTGATGAATAGAAAGTTTTAAAAGAACAGCTTTTGTTTCAAATCAAATCTTTTGTAACATATAAACGTTACTTTTGATCCATTTCTTAGTAGTGCAGATATATCATGTCTTACAGGGGTGTTAAGAACATATAATTATGCATAATTTGACCTTCATGGCACGCTAGCTCTGTTTTACCATTGGCATTGTCTTCCTCTGATAGGTGATGAGGTGAAGAGGGAAGGTGTGTGTGTGTGTGTGTGTGTGTGTGTGTGTTTCTGAGGAGTCAGGAATTCCAGCTATGAGAATCAAAGCTCTCTCCCGAGCTGAGGAATTCCAGCGATTCCTCCGCAGACGAGCGGGTCTGTAGCGCTCCGCGTGTGCTTCGTTGGCCATCATTATCTCGAGCGCAGTCCAAATACTACACTCGCCTCTCCCGAGCTAATGATTGTTTGTGCTCCGAGCAGACCTGCAGGAATGTGGGTACGGCTTGTTTTGGGTCTGCTGTGGTGTAACACAGAGCTGGCCACTGAGACGGGATGGAGTTCCTCCGTACAGGTGTTGCTGTTTCAGAGGGAAGTATTTCACAGGTTTGGTCGCCGAATGCAGTGTTAATCACTCTATAGATGAATAGATCTCTATGGACTCATGGAGTCATCCACTCGCTGTCTGAGCAGACGTGAGTCAGGCGGGATGAGCCTTTGCCATCGGCACGCAACGCATTTCCACACCACTGAGGACGGAGAGCTTCCAGCAAATGCCTGTGAAAGAATGAGAGTGTCAGGTGTGTTTTGGTTTCCTGTAAACGTGTGTGTGTGAGTGTGTGAGTGAGTGTGTGAGTGAGTGTGTGAGTGTGTGAGTGTGTGAGTGTGTGAGTGTGTGAGTGTGTGTGTGAGTGTGTGTGTGAGTGTGTGTGTGAGTGTGTGTGTGAGTGTGTGTGTGAGTGAGTGTGTGAGTGAGTGTGTGTGTGAGTGTGTGTGTGAGTGTGTGAGTGTGTGTGAGAGAGAGAGAGAGTGTGTGAGAGAGTGAGTGTGTGTGTGTGTGTGTGTGTGAGAGAGAGAGAGAGAGAGAGAGAGAGAGAGAGTGAGTGTGTGTGAGAGAGAGTGTGTGTGAGAGAGAGAGAGTGTGAGAGAGAGAGAGTGTGAGAGAGAGAGAGAGAGAGAGAGAGAGAGTGTGTGTGAGTGTGAGTGCACACACTGTTAATACTGCTTGTCAAGCACACATCACGCGAGTGTGGGAGTTATACGTACATGTAATATTTAATTAATTTTATATTTATTTCATCATTTAATTTATATTTTAATTTATATTTAATATGTATTGTATTAAATATAATAATGTATATGATGTATTATATGTAATATTTAATTAATTTATTTTATAATTGAATTTATTATTTGCTTTATAATTCAGTTTATATTATATTTATATGATTTTATATTTATTTTATAATGTATTTAATTTATAATTTAATATTTAATTCATTTTACATTTATTTAATTTTTTTATTATTTTTATTTTATAATTTATCATTTGTAATTTAATGTTTATTTTATTTTACATTTTTTATATTTTAATAATATTATATACGATTCCAAGTAAAGATAAATGAACAAAACAGAATTAAATCATTAATCGCAATTAATAATCCTAGTCTAGAGTTCAGCCGCTGCGTTTAATCATAACATTTGTGCGTTTATCTTTATATAAAGCCGCTTACGAAAGAGGAACAAAGCCCATTCAGTATTAGCAAAATACAATATGACGACTACAAAATGTCATAATCAGGATCTTTTGGTCAACACGATCACGGGTCACACAGACGGGATGATGTTTATGAGTGATAGTAAAGGAGAAGTTTGACCATCACCCAGCGGAAAAAAGAATCAAACGCTGACAAATACAGCAGAAACTGAGGTTTATTTGAGGTGTAATGCCACGGTCACTCGTGTAAACGGCTGAATCCCTGACCATTAGCACTTTAAATGTGAACCGGCCCACCGGGGAACTGTAGAAACCAGATTTGTGTTTTTACCGAAGCAGATCCACGAGCCCTCTCCAGCCTGAGGAAGACGGCGTGCTGCACCCTGTCCTTCATTGAGTAATGCATTTATATCCAAGTTCCTTTATGACGGTCGGTCGTAAATTTCCTAATGTAGCCTCCAGGATATACAGCGGATGAGAAGCTGCATTGTGTTATCCGTTCCATGGAAGCTGATGCGTTCCACTGAAGTCATTTAACGGCCCATGAACGCAGGAAACGCCTCTGATTCCGCTCAGAGCCCATTAGTGAGTCACTGGATTTACCGTTTGTGTTATTGGGTAACAATTTGTGTGGTTTTCGCATTCACAAACATCATAATTAATCAGTAACGGGCTATTTTCTGCCCTGGTTTTGAGGCTCTCTGAAAAACACTGGGATTTGATGGGCGTGCCGCACTGAAGACTTGGAAGTAAACGCCCACGGCTAGGATTGGATAAGATTTGCATATTTAATGAGCTTCAGCTCCCCTCCGTCCATATGGGAATCGCCTGGGAGAAACGCTCAGAGGACTCGCAAAGTATCAAACAAACACAATGATTAAATCACACACACACACACACACACACACTCTCGCACACACTCTCGCGGACACACTCACTAACTCACTCACTCGCGCGGACACACACACATACACACACACACTCTCGCGGACACACACTCACTATCTCATTCACTCACTCGTGCGGACACACTCACTCACTCACTCACACTCGCTCACGCGGGCGGGCGCACACACTCGCTCACGCGGACACACTCACTCACTCACACTCGCTCACGCGGGCACACTCACTCACTCACACTCGCTCACGCGGGCGGGCGCACACACTCGCTCACGCGGACACACTCACTCACTCACACTCGCTCACGCGGGCTCACTCACTCACTCACACTCGCTCACGCGGGCGGGCGCACACACTCGCTCACGCGGGCACACTCACTCACTCACACTCGCTCACGCGGGCGGGCGCACACACTCGCTCACGCGGACACACTCACTCGGGCGGGCGGACACACACTCGCTCATGCGGACACACACTTGCTCATGCGGACACACACTCGCTCATGCGGACACACACTCACTCACTCAAGCGGACACACATACACTCTCACACACACACACACCCACACAGGACACACACACTCTCTCACTCGCGCGGACACACACACACACACACACACACACACACACACTCACTCACTCACTCGCGCGGACACACCTATACACACACACTCACTCACTCAGGACACACACTCACTCACTCGCGCGGACACACACACACACTCACACTCACTCACTCAGGACACACACTCACTCACTCAGGACACACACTCACTCACTCAGGACACACACTCACTCACTCAGGACACACACTCACTCGCGTGGACACACACTCACTCACTCAGGACACACACTCACTCACTCAGGACACACTCACTCACTCAGGACACACACACACTCACTCACTCACTCACTCAGGACACACACTCACTCAGGACACACACTCACTCGCGCGGACATACACACACTCACTCGCGCGGACACACACTCACTCACTCAGGACACACACTCACTCGCACGGACACACACTCATGGACACACACACACACACACACACACTCGCGCGGACACACACACGCTCGCGCGGACACTCACTCAGACACTCACTTACTCAGGACACACACACACACACACACTCGCGCGGACACTCGCTCGCGCGGACTCACTCACTCACTCAGGACACACACACACACTCACACAGGACACACACACTCTCTCACTCGCCCGGACACACACACACACACACACTCACTCGCGCGGACACACCTATACACACACACACACACTCACTCACTCACTCAGGACACACACTCACTCACTCGCGCGGACACACACACACACTCACACTCACTCACTCGCGCGGACACACACACACTCAGGACACACACTCACTCGCGTGGACACACACTCACTCACTCAGGACACACACTCACTCACTCAGGACACACACTCACTCACTCGCTCAGGACACACACTCACTCACTCAGGACACACACTCACTCGCGCGGACATACACACACTCACTCGCGCGGACATACACACACTCACTCGCGCGGACATACACACACTCACTCGCGCGGACATACACACACTCACTCGCGCGGACATACACACACTCACTCGCGCGGACACACACTCACTCGCGCGGACATACACACACTCACTCGCGCGGACACACACTCACTCGCGCGGACATACACACACTCACTCGCGCAGACACACACTCACTCACTCAGGACACACACTCACGGACACACACACACACACACACTCGCGCGGACACACACACGCTCGCGCGGACACTCACTCACTCAGACACTCACTTACTCACTCACTCAGGACACACACACACACACACTCGCGTGGACACTCGCTCGCGCGGACACTCACTCACTCAGGACACACACACACACACACACACACTCACTCACTCGCACGGACACACACTCACGGACACACACACACACACACACTCGCGCCTGGCCCGTTACAAGTCCGATCACGAGTGAACCAATAACAGCTTCTCCACCCTGTGACAGCGCTAAGGTGTGTAATCAATAGATTTCAAATGATCTGTAATGTTATGAAAACTAACACACATAAAAAAAAAAACATTTTTAGTTAACGATTTAGCCTACTCACAGAAGTGTGTTCAGAAGGAAGCTTATGCAGGGACGATCCTTAGCTCACGAGTCGGTGGGCGGGGCTACAGAAGCACATTTATCTGTAGAGGCGGAGTCTCGGTCCTGTTACGTAAGAGATCCGCATATTCTGGAGCTCTCGTTTTCTGGGCCTGGGGTCAATAAAAGCTTTTCTTTGACTAACAAGGACGTTTTCAGCTCTGAAGCATACAGGATATTCTATTACCATGAGCTTTTATATATCAAAAGCTCAAGAGAAAGTTGATTTCTCAGTTCATCACCCCTTTAAAAAATAGTTATGAATGGGAAAATTCAATACAAATTTCTTAATTTCATTTTTTTATAATTTCATAATTTGTTTAATTTCTAATTTTGTTTAATGTCTTAAATGCTTATGAATTTTATATTTGAAAAAACAAATTTAATAACTTTTCATTGTTCAACAATTTCATAATTTGTTCCATTTATAAACAAGAACCCCTGGCGTTTTAAAAATGTACATTCATAAGTATTTTTAATATGCATTTCATAAATTATTTCAACAGTTTTATAAATTGTTCAGTTTCTAATAAGAAATGGCCAAGTCTTAAAATGCTCATGAATGTAAAAGTTTTATAACTTTTTCATTGTTCAGCAATTTAATAATTTGTTCCATTTCTAATAAGTATCTTTAAAATGCTTATGAATGTAAAATTTCAATGCAAGCACAGAAATTAGTGTTGTCCACAGTGAGTCTTATTTTGTATCCTTTTGTCTTAAAAACTAAAAATAGAGTTTAAAAACCTACAATATTTCTCATATTTCTTGATGTTTGCATTCCCTCTTTCCTGTATTGACAGCTGCTGTCATGTGAGTTCTCAGTGTGTGTGTGTGTGTGTGTGTGGGTGTGTATGTTGTGAGTGTGTTTATCAGAGCAGTGAGACGGCCACACTCGTACCAAAGACAGGAAGGAAATGAAAACGCTGATTTCAAAACAGCTGATCGTATGAACACGTTTTCCTGTGTGATGGGTGTGGGATGTCATGCATGAATCATGGAGCCGTGATAGGTTGATAAGATTTGATCGTTTTGCTCATGTGGAGGCTTGCGGCTGTATTTCGTGGTTAAACGTGGGCCAGCTCGTATCGTGCCTCTTCAAGCCCGGTGGAAAAACAGCTCGTACTGACGTAATCCTTCAGGAAACATTTGGCATGACAACATTCACATCATGTCAGTGACAGTGATCCTGCAGTTTCCCAGGCTATTATGCCTAATATTCTCTATTCCTGTCATTGTCCAAACACTGGCGGGTCATTCCGATGTCGACCTTGCTAAACATTGAGTTTGATCCTTTCTTCTTCTGGTGAAAGAGATGTATAAATGAAGAAGAAACCCACAATATTAAATGCAATGAATGCATTGAGTAACCACTGTTTTTTAGAGGAGGGTCAATTACAGTTTTCACCTGAGACCAAATTAGAGGGGTGTAAAGATGACTTTAGAAAGATGGCAGCATCATTATTTTATTTCTACACAGAGATTGGCGGCTCTATTAGTGAAATCTGTTGACTTTGTCTGCTATTATAAGTCAGAAATGTTAAGGAGGCGCTTCACCCAATACAAAGTCAATGGAGACGGTGGGGCGTGGTTTTCAGATTATGACACATAATCTGTCATAATCCATTCAATGATTTGGAGGGGTGTCCCAATACTTTTGGCAATAGTGTGTGTGTGTGTATCATAGACTGTAAAAAATATATGGACGTAGTGTCCGTGACGTCACCCATAGGATTCTGAAGAGCTGTTTTGAAGCGTAAAGTCGGCCATCTTGTCAGCGCGTCACTCCCGGATAACAGAAAATGGGCAAAGAGGCGGGACGTGGGCGGAGCTGAGGTGACGACTAACAGACAGCAGACAAACGACAATCCACCTGTCACTCAAAGTGGCCACGCCCTTAATTATGCAGAACTTTAAGGCTTTATATAATGTAAACGAATGAGTTATAAAATAATTCACCCCTCACAGTCGTCATAAAGAGCAACATTACCGTATAAGCACAATGTGTCCCAGACTGTAAACATGTGTTCTTCTGCTGTAAAGTTGGGTATTTTAACATGAGCTCAATGAGATTCTGCTCCTTCTGGAGTCTGTCTCTAGTGGCCAGTCCATGAACTGCAGTTTAACTCACTTCCGTATCGGCTTAGGTTGCTGCTTGGTGTGTATATATATATATATATATATTAGGGCTGGGCAAATCAACGTGTTAATTTGGGGCGATTCATTTTTTTTCAGCTTAACGCATTAAAAATATTTAACGCAAATAACGCAGCGTCCGTTTTTATATCCATTTTTGCCTAGCGTTACATGATCACACTCCTATTCATGTAAATGCTTCCAAGCGCGACAAGACACAAGAGAGCGCGCTGTATGTCAATGTCCTGTGTGTGTGTGTGTGTGTCAGTGTCCTGTCTGTGTGGCTGCGTCTCATGTCAGCTAATCGAGGGACACTCTGACACACACACACACACTCACTCGACGCAGACTCGCGTCAGTCTCCTGCTCACATCGAGTTCTCTTTTGCTCATGAACAAACAATAACAACAACAACACAGAGAATTTTGAGTATTCTCATATTAGGAGTCTTAAATTAGTGAAATAACGTCTTAAATGAACTTAAAGAGTTGTGAGGAAATGAGATGCGTGTGACAGATCCGCGTCATGTTCGTCAGCGGCCGTTCTTAAAGTGACAGCAGCAGTGATGATGATGCCGGTCATTAATGTTCATCAAAGAACAACAGGAACAGAGAAAAGATGATTAATCTATATTTAATGTATTATTTATGCAGTTAAGAAAGGTGTTTGATAACTGTTACATTTCTGTATATGTCTAACAGGGAAGGCCATGGGTAAATATAACATTTATGATAATGGGTTTATGTAAAGATTGTTTTAAGTTCACTTAAATTAAAAGTTGTTTTTTTAAAGCCTAATAAATGTTGAGATTGGCAGCTTTCAGTTATACTGTAATGTAACGTCATTAATGTTTCATAGAGACATCAGTGATACTGGCCTTCACTCATAAAAACATGACAATACAACACAGATTTAAAATATGCCGTCTTTAAGTTGTTTCTACATTAATTTGGAGAGTGAACTGAAATTATTATAATATCAAAATATTAAAAACTTAAAATATAAAAAACTTGCGATTAATTACAGATTTTTTTTTGTTTAATTAGTATTTTTTTTTTAATCGATTCCCAGCACTAATATATATATATATATATATATATATATATATATATATGAATCAAAAGTGACAGTAAAGGTTTATAATGTAATGCTAAATTCTTGTTTTGTTTTGTCTCCAGCAGAATGTCTTCGTTTATCTACCGGTTCGTCTGTGGGCAGTCAGGATCCGCGCTCCACCGACCGCTGCTCCCTGTCCAGCACTGAGCCTGTGGAGGACGGGCGGCCGGTCAGCGTGGTGTCCACCGTCTCGTCCGGATCGTCCGTGGAGGGCAGCAGAGGCCCGCCATCCGCAGGGGCTGGGATTGACCTGGAGCTCAGTCCTCCAGAGGGTCCCTTAGGGCCCGGGTTCGAGTGGCCAGGGTCCGATCCTCGGTCACCGTTCGCCAGCGTCAGCATGGCTCCAAACCCTCAGCTCACGTACGTGGATCGTGTCGTAATGGAGATTATTGAGACGGAGCGCATGTACGTCAGGGACCTGCGCAGCATCGTAGAGGTGAGGAACATTAGGATTTATGATCATGGCCAAAAATATTCACAAAATCATTCTGTCTATCGTTCATTCGTTTTATCATTTTATTGTTCCATCCATTGTTCCATCATTCTATCTATCTATCTATCGTTCATTCGTTTTATCATTTTATTGTTCCATCGTTCCATCGTTCTATCTATCTATCTATCTATCTATCTATCTATCTATCTATCTATCTATCTATCTATCTATCTATCTATCTATCTATCTATCTATCTATCTATCGTTCTATCTATCGTTCTATCTATCGTTCTATCTATCATTCTATCTATCATTCTATCTATATCTATCGTTCTATCTATCGTTCTATCTATCGTTCTATATATCGTTCTATCTATCGTTCTATCTATCTATCGTTCTATCGTTCTATAGATCTATCGTTCTATCGTTCTATCTATCTATCTATCTATCTATCTATCTATCTATCTATCTATCTATCTATCTATCTATCTATCTATCTATCTATCTATCTATCTATCTATCTATCTATCTATCTATCTATCTATCTATCTATCTATCTATCTATCTATCTATCTATCTATCGTTCTATCTATCGTTCTATCTATCATTCTATCTATATCTATCGTTCTATCTATCGTTCTATCTATCGTTCTATCTATCGTTCTATCTATCTATCGTTCTATAGATCTATCGTTCTATCTATCTATCTATCTATCTATCTATCTATCTATCTATCTATCTATCTATCTATCTATCTATCTATCTATCTATCTATCTGTCTATCTGTCTGTCTGTCTGTCTGTCTGTCTGTCTGTCTGTCTGTCTGTCTGTCTGTCTGTCTGTCTGTCTGTCTGTCTGTCTGTCTGTCTGTCTATCTATCTATCTATCTATCTATCTATCTATCTATCATTTTATTGTTCAATCCATTGTTCTATATGTCTGTATCTATCTATTGTTCTATCTTTCTGTCTATCTATCATTTTATT
Organism: Romanogobio albipinnatus; assembly: GCA_023566225.1. NCBI lineage: Eukaryota > Metazoa > Chordata > Actinopteri > Cypriniformes > Gobionidae > Romanogobio > Romanogobio albipinnatus. The sequence goes on from CM042249.1 coordinate 52,631,817, forward strand.
GTTCTATCTATCTATCTATCTATCTATCTATCTATCTATCTATCTATCTATCTATCTATCTATCTATCTATCTATCTATCTATCTATCTATCTATCTATCTATCTATCTATCTATCTATCTATCTATCTATCTATCTATCTATCTATCTATCTATCTATCGTTCTATCTATCTATCTATCTATCTATCTATCTATCTATCTATCTATCTATCTATCTATCTATCTATCGTTCTATCTATCTATCTATCTATCTATCTATCTATCTATCTATCTATCTATCTATCGTTCTATCTATCTATCTATCTATCTATCTATCTATCTATCTATCTATCTATCTATCTATCTATCTATCTATCTATCTATCTATCTATCTATCTATCTATCTATCTATCTATCTATCTATCTATCTATCTATCTATCTATCTATCTATCTATCTATCTATCATCTATCGTTCTATCTATCATCTATCTATCGTTTGTTTGTTCTATCTATCTATCTATCTATCTATCTATCTATCTATCTATCTATCTATCTATCTATCTATCTATCTATCTATCTATCTATCTATCTATCGTTCTATCTATCGTTCTATCTATCTATCGTTCTATCTATCTATCTATCTATCTATCTATCTATCTATCTATCTATCTATCTATCTATCTATCGTTCTATCTATCTATCTATCTATCTATCTATCTATCTATCTATCTATCTATCTATCTATCTATCTATCTATCTATCTATCTATCTATCTATCTATCTATCTATCATCTATCGTTCTATCGTTCTATCTATCATCTATCTATCGTTTGTTTGTTCGTTCTATCTATCTTTCTATCATTTTATTGTTCGATCCATTGTTCTATCTATCATCTATCTATCGTTCTAGCTATTTATCGTTTTAGCTATCATCCATCCATCCATCCCTCCATCCATCCCTCCACATCCAATCCATCCATATCCAATCCATCCCTCCATCCATCCATCCCTCCACATCCAATCCATCCATCCATCCATCCATCCACATCCCATCCATCCATATCTAATCAATCCATCCATCCATCCATCATATACTTATATCTCACTTATATATGTGATTCTGCCTTAGAATTTCTGAGTGTAACTGATGCTGTCTATTTGGGGATCTTGCTAGGCTTTAGAACAGAAGTGTTCCTCTACATGTCCCATAATCCCTCCATAGAGCCCCTGACGGCTCTCACACCTTCATCATCCTTTACGGCCAAACACATCCTATACCGTTACCAGCCTCAAACAGACGGATGGTGTTCCTCGCACTTCAACAGAACACCCAGAATACTACGACAAACAAACAATAAAGAGCTTGACTAATAAGAGAGCGGGTGAGGACTTCATGGCACAGATTGCTGTCGTTTCCCACACTGCTGTGGAATCGCTCGGGATGGAGTGCTGCGTTTGCAGGATGTCTCGTTGCTGAACACGGGAATTCTTTGGGTTTGTAGGTTTTTACAGGTGTCACTCCTCATGCAGGAATGCGTTTGCATCTTCAAATTCCTTATGCACAGACTTTCCATATATTGATATTTAAACTCTTAATGGAACAAAACCGACAGATATTTAAATGTTTTAATGGAACAAAACCGACAGATATTTAATCTCTTAATGGAACAAAACCGACAGATATTTAATCTCTTAATGGAACAAAACCGACAGATATTTAATCTCTTAATGGAACAAAACCGACAGATATTTAATCTCTTAATGGAACAAAACCGACAGATATTTAATCTCTTAATGGAACAAAACCGACAGATATTTAAATGTTTTAATGGAACAAAACCGACAGATATTTAATCTCTTAATGGAACAAAACCGACAGATATTTAATCTCTTAATGGAACAAAACCGACAGATATTTAATCTCTTAATGGAACAAAACCGACAGATATTTAATCTCTTAATGGAACAAAACCGACAGATATTTAATCTCTTAATGGAACAAAACCGACAGATATTTAATCTCTTAATGGAACAAAACCGACAGATATTTAATCTCTTAATGGAACAAAACCGACAGATATTTAATCTCTTAATGGAACAAAACCGACAGATATTTAATCTCTTAATGGAACAAAACCGACAGATATTTAATCTCTTAATGGAACAAAACCGACAGATATTTAATCTCTTAATGGAACAAAACCGACAGATATTTAATCTCTTAATGGAACAAAACCGACAGATATTTAATCTCTTAATGGAACAAAACCGACAGATATTTAATCTCTTAATGGAACAAAACCGACAGATATTTAATCTCTTAATGGAACAAAACCGACAGATATTTAATCTCTTAATGGAACAAAACCGACAGATATTTAATCTCTTAATGGAACAAAACTGACAGATATTTAATCTCTTAATGGAACAAAACCGACAGATATTTAATCTCTTAATGGAACAAAACCGACAGATATTTAATCTCTTAATGGAACAAAACCGACAGATATTTAATCTCTTAATGGAACAAAACCGACAGATATTTAATCTCTTAATGGAACAAAACCGACAGATATTTAAATGTTTTAATGGAACAAAACCGACAGATATTTAATCTCTTAATGGAACAAAACCGACAGATATTTAATCTCTTAATGGAACAAAACCGACAGATATTTAATCTCTTAATGGAACAAAACCGACAGATATTTAATCTCTTAATGGAACAAAACCGACAGATATTTAATCTCTTAATGGAACAAAACCGACAGATATTTAAATGTTTTAATGGAACAAAACCGACAGATATTTAATCTCTTAATGGAACAAAACCGACAGATATTTAATCTCTTAATGGAACAAAACCGACAGATATTTAATCTCTTAATGGAACAAAACCGACAGATATTTAATCTCTTAATGGAACAAAACCGACAGATATTTAAATGTTTTAATGGAACAAAACCGACAGATATTTAATCTCTTAATGGAACAAAACCGACAGATATTTAATCTCTTAATGGAACAAAACCGACAGATATTTAATCTCTTAATGGAACAAAACCGACAGATATTTAATCTCTTAATGGAACAAAACCGACAGATATTTAATCTCTTAATGGAACAAAACCGACAGATATTTAATCTCTTAATGGAACAAAACCGACAGATATTTAATCTCTTAATGGAACAAAACCGACAGATATTTAAATGTTTTAATGGAACAAAACCGACAGATATTTAAATGTTTTAATGGAACAAAACCGACAGATATTTAATCTCTTAATGGAACAAAACTGACAGATATTTAATCTCTTAATGGAACAAAACTGACAGATATTTAATCTCTTAATGGAACAAAACTGACAGATATTTAATCTCTTAATGGAACAAAACCGACAGATATTTAATCTCTTAATGGAACAAAACCGACAGATATTTAAATGTTTTAATGGAACAAAACCGACAGATATTTAAATGTTTTAATGGAACAAAACCGACAGATATTTAATCTCTTAATGGAACAAAACTGACAGATATTTAATCTCTTAATGGAACAAAACCGACAGATATTTAATCTCTTAATGGAACAAAACCGACAGATATTTAATCTCTTAATGGAACAAAACCGACAGATATTTAATCTCTTAATGGAACAAAACCGACAGATATTTAATCTCTTAATGGAACAAAACCGACAGATATTTAATCTCTTAATGGAACAAAACCGACAGATATTTAATCTCTTAATGGAACAAAACCGACAGATATTTAAATCTCTTGATGGAACAAAACCGACAGATATTTAAATGTTTTAATGGAACAAAACCGACAGATATTTAATCTCTTAATGGAACAAAACCGACAGATATTTAATCTCTTAATGGAACAAAACCGACAGATATTTAATCTCTTAATGGAACAAAACCGACAGATATTTAATCTCTTAATGGAACAAAACCGACAGATATTTAATCTCTTAATGGAACAAAACCGACAGATATTTAATCTCTTAATGGAACAAAACCGACAGATATTTAATCTCTTAATGGAACAAAACCGACAGATATTTAATCTCTTAATGGAACAAAACCGACAGATATTTAATCTCTTAATGGAACAAAACCGACAGATATTTAATCTCTTAATGGAACAAAACCGACAGATATTTAATCTCTTAATGGAACAAAACCGACAGATATTTAATCTCTTAATGGAACAAAACCGACAGATATTTAATCTCTTAATGGAACAAAACCGACAGATATTTAATCTCTTAATGGAACAAAACCGACAGATATTTAATCTCTTAATGGAACAAAACCGACAGATATTTAATCTCTTAATGGAACAAAACCGACAGATATTTAATCTCTTAATGGAACAAAACTGACAGATATTTAATCTCTTAATGGAACAAAACCGACAGATATTTAATCTCTTAATGGAACAAAACCGACAGATATTTAATCTCTTAATGGAACAAAACCGACAGATATTTAATCTCTTAATGGAACAAAACCGACAGATATTTAATCTCTTAATGGAACAAAACCGACAGATATTTAATCTCTTAATGGAACAAAACCGACAGATATTTAATCTCTTAATGGAACAAAACCGACAGATATTTAATCTCTTAATGGAACAAAACCGACAGATATTTAATCTCTTAATGGAACAAAACCGACAGATATTTAAATGTTTTAATGGAACAAAACCGACAGATATTTAATCTCTTAATGGAACAAAACCGACAGATATTTAAATGTTTTAATGGAACAAAACCGACAGATATTTAATCTCTTAATGGAACAAAACCGACAGATATTTAATCTCTTAATGGAACAAAACCGACAGATATTTAATCTCTTAATGGAACAAAACCGACAGATATTTAATCTCTTAATGGAACAAAACCGACAGATATTTAATCTCTTAATGGAACAAAACCGACAGATATTTAATCTCTTAATGGAACAAAACCGACAGATATTTAATCTCTTAATGGAACAAAACCGACAGATATTTAATCTCTTAATGGAACAAAACCGACAGATATTTAAATGTTTTAATGGAACAAAACCGACAGATATTTAATCTCTTAATGGAACAAAACCGACAGATATTTAATCTCTTAATGGAACAAAACCGACAGATATTTAATCTCTTAATGGAACAAAACCGACAGATATTTAAATCTCTTGATGGAACAAAACCGACAGATATTTAAATGTTTTAATGGAACAAAACCGACAGATATTTAATCTCTTAATGGAACAAAACCGACAGATATTTAATCTCTTAATGGAACAAAACCGACAGATATTTAAATGTTTTAATGGAACAAAACCGACAGATATTTAATCTCTTAATGGAACAAAACCGACAGATATTTAATCTCTTAATGGAACAAAACCGACAGATATTTAATCTCTTAATGGAACAAAACCGACAGATATTTAATCTCTTAATGGAACAAAACCGACAGATATTTAATCTCTTAATGGAACAAAACCGACAGATATTTAATCTCTTAATGGAACAAAACCGACAGATATTTAATCTCTTAATGGAACAAAACCGACAGATATTTAATCTCTTAATGGAACAAAACCGACAGATATTTAATCTCTTAATGGAACAAAACCGACAGATATTTAATCTCTTAATGGAACAAAACCGACAGATATTTAATCTCTTAATGGAACAAAACCGACAGATATTTAATCTCTTAATGGAACAAAACCGACAGATATTTAAATGTTTTAATGGAACAAAACCGACAGATATTTAATCTCTTAATGGAACAAAACCGACAGATATTTAATCTCTTAATGGAACAAAACCGACAGATATTTAATCTCTTAATGGAACAAAACCGACAGATATTTAATCTCTTAATGGAACAAAACCGACAGATATTTAATCTCTTAATGGAACAAAACCGACAGATATTTAAATGTTTTAATGGAACAAAACCGACAGATATTTAATCTCTTAATGGAACAAAACCGACAGATATTTAATCTCTTAATGGAACAAAACCGACAGATATTTAAATGTTTTAATGGAACAAAACCGACAGATATTTAATCTCTTAATGGAACAAAACCGACAGATATTTAATCTCTTAATGGAACAAAACCGACAGATATTTAATCTCTTAATGGAACAAAACCGACAGATATTTAATCTCTTAATGGAACAAAACCGACAGATATTTAATCTCTTAATGGAACAAAACCGACAGATATTTAAATGTTTTAATGGAACAAAACCGACAGATATTTAATCTCTTAATGGAACAAAACCAACAGATATTTAATCTCTTAATGGAACAAAACCGACAGATATTTAATCTCTTAATGGAACAAAACCGACAGATATTTAATCTCTTAATGGAACAAAACCGACAGATATTTAAATGTTTTAATGGAACAAAACCGACAGATATTTAATCTCTTAATGGAACAAAACCGACAGATATTTAATCTCTTAATGGAACAAAACCGACAGATATTTAATCTCTTAATGGAACAAAACCGACAGATATTTAATCTCTTAATGGAACAAAACCGACAGATATTTAATCTCTTAATGGAACAAAACCGACAGATATTTAATCTCTTAATGGAACAAAACCGACAGATATTTAATCTCTTAATGGAACAAAACCGACAGATATTTAATCTCTTAATGGAACAAAACCGACAGATATTTAATCTCTTAATGGAACAAAACCGACAGATATTTAAATGTTTTAATGGAACAAAACCGACAGATATTTAATCTCTTAATGGAACAAAACCGACAGATATTTAATCTCTTAATGGAACAAAACCGACAGATATTTAATCTCTTAATGGAACAAAACCGACAGATATTTAATCTCTTAATGGAACAAAACCGACAGATATTTAATCTCTTAATGGAACAAAACCGACAGATATTTAATCTCTTAATGGAACAAAACCGACAGATATTTAAATGTTTTAATGGAACAAAACCGACAGATATTTAATCTCTTAATGGAACAAAACCGACAGATATTTAATCTCTTAATGGAACAAAACCGACAGATATTTAATCTCTTAATGGAACAAAACCGACAGATATTTAATCTCTTAATGGAACAAAACCGACAGATATTTAATCTCTTAATGGAACAAAACCGACAGATATTTAAATGTTTTAATGGAACAAAACCGACAGATATTTAATCTCTTAATGGAACAAAACCGACAGATATTTAATCTCTTAATGGAACAAAACCGACAGATATTTAATCTCTTAATGGAACAAAACCGACAGATATTTAATCTCTTAATGGAACAAAACCGACAGATATTTAATCTCTTAATGGAACAAAACCGACAGATATTTAAATGTTTTAATGGAACAAAACCGACAGATATTTAATCTCTTAATGGAACAAAACCGACAGATATTTAATCTCTTAATGGAACAAAACCGACAGATATTTAATCTCTTAATGGAACAAAACCGACAGATATTTAATCTCTTAATGGAACAAAACCGACAGATATTTAATCTCTTAATGGAACAAAACCGACAGATATTTAATCTCTTAATGGAACAAAACCGACAGATATTTAATCTCTTAATGGAACAAAACCGACAGATATTTAATCTCTTAATGGAACAAAACCGACAGATATTTAATCTCTTAATGGAACAAAACCGACAGATATTTAAATGTTTTAATGGAACAAAACCGACAGATATTTAATCTCTTAATGGAACAAAACCGACAGATATTTAATCTCTTAATGGAACAAAACCGACAGATATTTAATCTCTTAATGGAACAAAACCGACAGATATTTAAATGTTTTAATGGAACAAAACCGACAGATATTTAATCTCTTAATGGAACAAAACCGACAGATATTTAATCTCTTAATGGAACAAAACCGACAGATATTTAATCTCTTAATGGAACAAAACCGACAGATATTTAATCTCTTAATGGAACAAAACCGACAGATATTTAATCTCTTAATGGAACAAAACCGACAGATATTTAAATGTTTTAATGGAACAAAACCGACAGATATTTAATCTCTTAATGGAACAAAACCGACAGATATTTAATCTCTTAATGGAACAAAACCGACAGATATTTAATCTCTTAATGGAACAAAACCGACAGATATTTAATCTCTTAATGGAACAAAACCGACAGATATTTAATCTCTTAATGGAACAAAACCGACAGATATTTAAATGTTTTAATGGAACAAAACCGACAGATATTTAATCTCTTAATGGAACAAAACCGACAGATATTTAATCTCTTAATGGAACAAAACCGACAGATATTTAATCTCTTAATGGAACAAAACCGACAGATATTTAATCTCTTAATGGAACAAAACCGACAGATATTTAATCTCTTAATGGAACAAAACCGACAGATATTTAATCTCTTAATGGAACAAAACCGACAGATATTTAAATGTTTTAATGGAACAAAACCGACAGATATTTAATCTCTTAATGGAACAAAACCGACAGATATTTAATCTCTTAATGGAACAAAACCGACAGATATTTAATCTCTTAATGGAACAAAACCGACAGATATTTAATCTCTTAATGGAACAAAACCGACAGATATTTAATCTCTTAATGGAACAAAACCGACAGATATTTAATCTCTTAATGGAACAAAACTGACAGATATTTAATCTCTTAATGGAACAAAACCGACAGATATTTAATCTCTTAATGGAACAAAACCGACAGATATTTAATCTCTTAATGGAACAAAACCGACAGATATTTAAATGTTTTAATGGAACAAAACCGACAGATATTTAATCTCTTAATGGAACAAAACCGACAGATATTTAAATGTTTTAATGGAACAAAACCGACAGATATTTAATCTCTTAATGGAACAAAACCGACAGATATTTAATCTCTTAATGGAACAAAACCGACAGATATTTAATCTCTTAATGGAACAAAACCGACAGATATTTAAATGTTTTAATGGAACAAAACCGACAGATATTTAATCTCTTAATGGAACAAAACCGACAGATATTTAATCTCTTAATGGAACAAAACCGACAGATATTTAAATGTTTTAATGGAACAAAACCGACAGATATTTAATCTCTTAATGGAACAAAACCGACAGATATTTAATCTCTTAATGGAACAAAACCGACAGATATTTAAATGTTTTAATGGAACAAAACCGACAGATATTTAATCTCTTAATGGAACAAAACCGACAGATATTTAATCTCTTAATGGAACAAAACCGACAGATATTTAAATGTTTTAATGGAACAAAACCGACAGATATTTAATCTCTTAATGGAACAAAACCGACAGATATTTAATCTCTTAATGGAACAAAACCGACAGATATTTAATCTCTTAATGGAACAAAACCGACAGATATTTAATCTCTTAATGGAACAAAACCGACAGATATTTAATCTCTTAATGGAACAAAACCGACAGATATTTAATCTCTTAATGGAACAAAACCGACAGATATTTAAATGTTTTAATGGAACAAAACCGACAGATATTTAATCTCTTAATGGAACAAAACCGACAGATATTTAATCTCTTAATGGAACAAAACCGACAGATATTTAAATCTCTTGATGGAACAACCCAACCATTATTTAAATGTTTTAATGGAACAAAACCAACCAATATTTAAATCTCTTGATGGAACAACCCAACCAATATTTAAATGTTTTAATGGAACAAAACCAACCAATATTTAAATCTCTTGATGGAACAAACCAGAGCCATAGAGAGAGAGAGTTGCGACAACGGAAGTTCAAAACGCTTGATAGTCACGTGATTCATGTAGACCGCGAATAGTTCCAGGAAGTGCTTTGGCGGGCAATTCAAATTGTTCAGTCACAGTGACAGAACTGCGATTTTTGGTAATTAATAGTCAATAAATGCATTGATTTTCAATAATTTTATTACACATCAACATGTGTATGTAGCATGAGTATGTAGTTACAGCGATGTTGTTTAACATCACTAATCTAATTTAATGATGAATAATCTACACAAGCAGGCTTTAATGTACAAGTTATTATGATTAAGATGTGCTGATAATTTAAAATTATACTGATTAAACGTCTTACCTTTTAAAAGTGCATCACAAACGGTCTGTTCTGCTGTAACTCTATGGCGCGGCTGCTACTTCCGGGAACTATTGAGAGTCTCCACGAGCCGCCATTGCTGTAAAAAAAAACGTTCCATTGGAGTCTATGGAGTTGTCGCAACTCTCTCTCTCTATGGCTCTGGAACAAACCAACCAATATTTAAATGTTTTAATAGAACAAAACCAACCAATATTTAAATCTCTTGATGGAACAAACCAACCGATATTTAAATTTTTTGATGGAACAAACCAACCGATATTTAAATCTCTTGATGGAACAAACCAACCGATATATAAATGTTTTAATAGAACAAAACCAACCGATATTTAAATGTTTTAATATAACAAAACCAACCGATATTTAAATGTTTTAATAGAACAAAACCAACCGATATTTAAATGTTTTAATAGAACAAAACCAACCGATATTTAAATGTTTTAATAGAACAAAACCAACCAATATTTAAATCTCTTGATGGAACAAACCAACCAATATTTAAATCTCTTGATGGAACAAAACCAACCGATATTTAAATTTTTTGATGGAACAAACCAACCGATATTTAAATTTTTTGATGGAACAAACCAACCGATATTTAAATCTCTTGATGGAACAAACCAACCGATATATAAATGTTTTAATAGAACAAAACCGATAGACATTTAAATCTCTTAATGGAACAAAACCAACATATATTTACATTTCTTGATGGAACAAAACCAACCGATATATAAATGTTTTAATAGAACAAAACCAACCGATATATAAATGTTTTAATAGAACAAAACCAACCGATATTTAAATGTTTTAATAGAACAAAACCAACCAATATTTAAATCTCTTGATGGAACAAACCAACCGATATTTAAATTTTTTGATGGAACAAACCAACCGATATTTAAATCTCTTGATGGAACAAACCAACCGATATATAAATGTTTTAATAGAACAAAACCAACCGATATTTAAATGTTTTAATATAACAAAACCAACCGATATTTAAATGTTTTAATAGAACAAAACCAACCGATATTTAAATGTTTTAATAGAACAAAACCAACCGATATTTAAATGTTTTAATAGAACAAAACCAACCAATATTTAAATCTCTTGATGGAACAAACCAACCAATATTTAAATCTCTTGATGGAACAAAACCAACCGATATTTAAATTTTTTGATGGAACAAACCAACCGATATTTAAATTTTTTGATGGAACAAACCAACCGATATTTAAATCTCTTGATGGAACAAACCAACCGATATATAAATGTTTTAATAGAACAAAACCGATAGACATTTAAATCTCTTGATGGAACAAACCAACCGATATTTAAATCTCTTAATGGAACAAAACCAACATATATTTACATTTCTTGATGGAACAAAACCAACTGATATTTACATCTCTTGATGGAACAAAACCAACCGATATTTAAATGTTTTAATAGAACAAAACCAACCAATATTTAAATCTCTTGATGGAACAAACCAACCAATATTTAAATCTCTTGATGGAACAAAACCAACCGATATTTAAATTTTTTGATGGAACAAACCAACCGATATTTAAATTTTTTGATGGAACAAACCAACCGATATTTAAATCTCTTGATGGAACAAACCAACCGATATATAAATGTTTTAATAGAACAAAACCGATAGACATTTAAATCTCTTAATGGAACAAAACCAACATATATTTACATTTCTTGATGGAACAAAACCAACCGATATTTAAATGTTTTAATAGAGCAAAACCAACCAATATTTAAATCTCTTGATGGAACAAACCAACCGATATTTAAATCTCTTGATGGAACAAAACCAACCGATATTTAAATGTTTTAATAGAACAAAACCAACCGATATTTAAATGTTTTAATGGAACAACCCAACGGATATTTAAATCTCTTGATGGAACAACCCAACCAATATTTAAATCTCTTGATGGAACAAAACCAACCGATATTTAAATGTTTTAATAGAACTAAACCAACCGATATTTAAATCTCTTGATGGAACAACCCAACCGATATTTAAATCTCTTGATGGAACAACCCAACCGATATTTAAATCTCTTGATGGAACAAAACCAACCGATATTTAAATGTTTTAATAGAACAAAACCAACCGATATTTAAATGTTTTTATAGAACAAAACCAACCGATATTTAAATCCCTTGATGGAACAACCCAACCGATATTTAAATGTTTTAATGGAACAACCCAACCAATATTTAAACTCTTAATAGAACAAAATCGACAGATATTTAAATCTCTTGATGGAACAACCCAACCATTATTTAAATGTTTTAATGGAACAAAACCAACCAATATTTAAATCTCTTGATGGAACAACCCAACCAATATTTAAATCTCTTGATGGAACAAACCAACCGATATTTAAATCTCTTAATGGAACAAAACCAACATATATTTACATTTCTTGATGGAACAAAACCAACTGATATTTACATCTCTTGATGGAACAAAACCAACCGATATTTAAATGTTTTAATAGAACAAAACCAACCAATATTTAAATCTCTTGATGGAACAAACCAACCAATATTTAAATCTCTTGATGGAACAAAACCAACCGATATTTAAATTTTTTGATGGAACAAACCAACCGATATTTAAATTTTTTGATGGAACAAACCAACCGATATTTAAATCTCTTGATGGAACAAACCAACCGATATATAAATGTTTTAATAGAACAAAACCGATAGACATTTAAATCTCTTAATGGAACAAAACCAACATATATTTACATTTCTTGATGGAACAAAACCAACCGATATTTAAATGTTTTAATAGAACAAAACCAACCGATATTTAAATGTTTTAATAGAGCAAAACCAACCAATATTTAAATCTCTTGATGGAACAAACCAACCGATATTTAAATCTCTTGATGGAACAAAACCAACCGATATTTAAATGTTTTAATAGAACAAAACCAACCGATATTTAAATGTTTTAATGGAACAACCCAACGGATATTTAAATCTCTTGATGGAACAACCCAACCAATATTTAAATCTCTTGATGGAACAAAACCAACCGATATTTAAATGTTTTAATAGAACTAAACCAACCGATATTTAAATCTCTTGATGGAACAACCCAACCGATATTTAAATCTCTTGATGGAACAACCCAACCGATATTTAAATCTCTTGATGGAACAAAACCAACCGATATTTAAATGTTTTAATAGAACAAAACCAACCGATATTTAAATGTTTTTATAGAACAAAACCAACCGATATTTAAATCCCTTGATGGAACAAACCAACCAATATTTAAATGTTTTAATGGAACAACCCAACCAATATTTAAACTCTTAATAGAACAAAATCGACAGATATTTAAATCTCTTGATGGAACAACCCAACCATTATTTAAATGTTTTAATGGAACAAAACCAACCAATATTTAAATCTCTTGATGGAACAAACCAACCGATATTTAAATCTCTTAATGGAACAAACCAACCGATATTTAAATCTCTTAATGGAACAAAACCAACATATATTTACATCTCTTGATGGAACAAAACCAACTGAAATTTAAATGTTTTAATAGAGCAAAACCAACCAATATTTAAATCTCTTGATTGAACAAACCAACCAATATTTAAATCTTTTAATAGAACAAAACCAACATATATTTACATCTCTTGATGGAACAAAACCAACTGAAATTTAAATGTTTTAATAGAGCAAAACCAACCAATATTTAAATCTCTTGATTGAACAAACCAACCAACCAATATTTAAATCTTTTAATAGAACAAAACCGACAGATATTTAAATCTCTTAGTGGAACAATGTGTATTATGAAAGCACTATACAAATAAATTTAACTTGACTTAGTTTTGCCTAAAAGGTTTTGAATCAGTCTTCCTGTTGAAAAGAGCCTCATAATAAGGTGTATTATGGGTCGGAGGGACCAGTTTGAAGGGTCTTAAAAACGGGTCATAATTGAGCTCTAGTGAGCGCTGTGTGTTCTCACAGCTGGGTTGGAAGTCGGAAACTGATGTCATATGTTACTAGGATCGTCTGGGAATTTGTAATCGGAGTCCGTTTAGGTTCTTGAATGTGTTTTTCAGTTCTTAGTATAGCTCCTTAAATAATCTAAAGGACTTCCTGTTGGAAATAGAGACCTTTGGTTTGTGTTTTAGTGCCTTTTCCTGGTTGTTAAGTTTGTTATTGTGTATTATATGTGGAGTGTGTAGCTATGAAGTGCTTTATACAAAAAATACATGGTCAGTGTAAACTACAGGAAAACGCCCAAATATGGTGATTCGCTCCTGATTTGACATCTGTTTGGGTGAAACTGGACAAATTGTTGGTCATTAGACGCTCCAAATGGATGCAAACACTCGCAAAGAGTGTCTCAGTTTCCCAGTCCACACCCTAACTCAAGTTTTACATTGATTATCTTCTATATTTCGAATGTGCATGTGATGCTGTTGCATAATGGAGGCTCTCATGCAGAATATCTGCTCATTATGTTTGCTCTTTGGGTGAAGGATGTTGAGCTCCTCCCTGAGTTTCAGCGTTCTCTGAATCACAGCCAAACTTGGCATGGCAGCCATTTCCTAATATGAGCATTGGGCGGCGTGTGTGTGTGTGTGTGTGTGTGGTCATGCCGTCTGTGATGTGGCCTGCTAAACTCCAGCTCGATTCGGCATATTTGAGTGCAATATATGCATTTGCATTAGTATGCAAAACCAAGAAACAGAATAACCTCACTATGATGAAATGTGTGTATGCCTATTATTGATGTAGTTTAAAAAGCACCAGTTGATTTGCAAGTGAAAATGTTTTGAGATGCACAGATCTCTAGCGCCATCTGCTGAGCTGCTGAAAGCACCACAGCACGAGTTTGAGTTTGAAATAATATTTATGCTCCAATTTGCAGGATTATCTCGTGCACATCATAGACTCCAGGAACCTTCCCATCAGACCAGAGCAAGTGTGTGCGCTGTTTGGGAATATTGAACACATTTACGAGTTCAACAGGTAAGATTCAACCACAAGGACTTATTTAAGAAACATTTCATACACTTTTATGCAACACCTTCATCGAAAACACGGTTGTTCCCGCCGATAACTCACGTTCAGACATAATCAATGGATTTATTCAGGACTGGTGGACTGTGTTTGAACATGGTGTGTGTTCATGCAAATGAGGAAGGAGCTGTCAGACGTTCTCTGGCTTCAGATGTGGGATAGATAAACCTGGGGGTTGTTTTTGGTGAGGAGCAGAGCACATTGGACACATACGTGTTCTTCACACGCGTGTTTACTCTGTAAATACACTCAAGGTCATGTGGGCTCTGTACTTTAGGTCTTTAATGTATTCAAACGTCTGTTTACTTCTATTTTTTACTACATAATATTAGGTTTTTTTTAGGAGGGCAATATTTTGGTCACCATATTGGTAAAAAATTATATTTATCTTAATATAATTATTTAGTTTATTATTATTTTTATGCAAAATTGTGCAAATTTTATTTTTTAAATGGTTGAAATCTTAATCAGCATTGAACGTTTTATTTTTAAATAACTTTTTTGTTCTTTTCTTTATTAAATGCAGAATATTTTTATGTTAATTGCTATTATAATTATTGTTGTATTTATACACTTACAATACAAGCACACATTTATAATACACTTATTTGTTTTACTTGTGTTATTATTAATATTTTGTAATTGTGTTTTAATATAGTTGTTTTCATAATTTTATTTATAATAATATTATTTTATTTTATTGTTTGTAATTTTATATATCATATATTATGCTTATTTTATTATTTTTTAATTATTAATATTTTTTTAATATTTAATTAAAAATAATTAACTAATTAATTATTAATTAATTTATCATTTTAATATTAATTATGATATTTAATTTATATCAGTATTGACCTTTTTTGTTCCATTTCAATTTAAATATATTTAATAGATTGGTAAAAAAAAAAAAATATATATATATATATATATGTATGTATATTTATATATGTGTGTGTGTGTGTTTTAATACAATTGCAATAATTATTATTATTGACTTAATTTAATTATTAAATTTAATATTCACATAAATACTTTACTTTATTATTTATATTATTATTATTATTTCATTTTTGCAATTATAATATTTACTATATTATACACATTTTATTATTATTTTTGTAATTATAATATTTAATTTATTTCAGCATTTGTATTTAAATACAGTAAATTCTAGATTAGTAAAAAAAAACTATTTTTAATATAATTATTATATTATAATTGTATATAATAAAATATAAGGTTGTATTTATTTTAATGCAATTTATTTTTATTTCATTTTGTCTTTTTTGTAATTATAATTTTTTACATATACCTTTTAATTTAAATATATTTAATATGTATCAGCATACACCAAAAGTTATCCATCCACTTTTTTTGTTCCATTTTGTATTTAAATACTGCAAATACTAGTAGTTATTTGCGTATTTTATTCTACTTTAATCATCATTTTGGTGGTCAACTCATAGTTTTAATAGATTTTAGATTTAATAGTCTAAATCAGAAGGTCCCGCCATCACATTTTTTGTTCATGTTTTTTTTAATGAACACAAATGAACTTTAATACACTTAATTTAACCCGCTTCTGTTCTGTAAATGACATGCATCAAAGATGTACAGTAAACGCTCATCCCAGCATGAATCAGGAGATCATATTTGCCAGCCGCAGGTCTTTAGAGCTTCTCTGAGACCAGAAACTGAAGCCAGCCGTTCCTCTGGGCAGGTGTGTTCGATGTGCAGACGTCCTCTTTGTGTGTCTGACAGAAGCTCATTGTGAGCCTTCAGATGGGCTGGTTATCATCACTCATAACCAAATGCATGTTTCAGCATCTCATTAAAGGAATGTTATGTGTTTTCTGTTCTCTCTAGTGCGTTGTTACAGTCTTTAGACATGTGTGCCAGCGATCCGGTGGCCATCGCCCGCTGCTTTGTGGACAAGGTACTAAATACAACAATACATCTAAACATCACATTCCTTTATAACACTGACTAATGTTCCTGCATTTCATTTGCAGAGCAACTATTTCGAGATCTACACGCAGTACTGTACGAACTACCCGAAGTAAGTCATTCAGTCGGGTGTGTGTTTCTGCCTCCGGTGCGCTGATGCATGTGACAGATTCTTCCTCTGAGTCAGTAACGTCCTTCATAAACCACATTAGACCGACAGTTTGAGTGACATCGGCCCGCTGAGATGCAGCACGCGTCACGTTTGCTTTGGGCTGTTTGTTTTAGGATGTTCACACGCTAATTTCAGACTCCTATGAATGTTTGGATATTATATCTCATGCACGAGTTGTGTTTAAAGGGGTCATCTCACACACAGTCTGGTGTTAGTCTTGAGTATCTGTAGAGTAGTGTTGATCCTTCATATCTCCCGAGAGTCTTTAGTTCATCAGATTTATAAAAGACAGAAACACTGAACCGATTCTTTCTGAAAACAGCCGAGTCCGTGGAGGCGTGCAGTGGGCGGAGCTAAAGAGTCACAAGCACACACACACACGTGTACACACACGTACGTACGTACGTACACACATGTACACACACACACAAGTATACGTACACACACGTACACACACACACACAAGTACATGTACACACACACATACGTACACACACACACACACGTACACACACAAGTACACGTACACACACACACCAACACAAGTACACGCACACACACGTACGTACGTACACACATACACACGTGTACACAGACACACACACACACACACACACGTACACACACAAGTACACGTACACACACACACACCAACACAAGTACACGCACACACACACGTACGTACGTACACACATACACACGTGTACACACACACATACACAGACACACACACACACACATGTATACACACGTACACACATACATGCACACATAAACACACACACACACTCGTACACAGACACACACACATGTACGTACACACACACACACACAAGTATACGTACACACACGGACACACACACACACAAGTACACGTACACACACATACGTACACACACACACACACACACGTACACACACAAGTACACGTACACACACACACCAACACAAGTACACGCACACACACACACACACACGCACACACACGTACGTACACACATACACACGTGTACACACACAGATACACAGACACACACACACACACACATGTATACACACGTACACACATACATGCACACATAAACACACACACACACTCGTACACAGACACACACACACACACACGTACGTACACACACACACACACAAGTATACGTACACACACGTACACACACACACACAAGTACACGTACACACACATACGTACACACACACACACACACACACACACACGTACACACACAAGTACACGTACACACACACACCAACACAAGTACACGCACACACACACACACACGTACACACACACGTACGTACGTACACACATACACACGTGTACACACACACAGACACACACACACACACACACACACATGTATACACACGTACACACATACATGCACACATAAACACACACATATATACACACACACACACACTCGTACACAGACACGCACACACACGTACACACACACACACACACGTACACACACACACACTCACACACGCGTACACACACACGTGTACTCACACATCCACACTCTCACACACACACTCACAAGTACATGTATACAGACACATACACACACACACACATACGTATGTACACACACATGTACACACACACACACACATATCATGGCATTATCTCTGGATAACTCTCGATTCTCTATACGCTGGTGTTGTTCACATTATATGCACTTACGCGCCGATTGCCAACAAAACACACATTTGATCAGTTTCATGGTTATCCTTCCCCTTTACACACACACACTTCTTTAGTGACATTGTTGATCTTGTGTCTAAAAACACAACGCCAGTGCCGCCGATGGCTCCTGTAACCTGAACGAAGCTCGTTAATGGACGCACTCTTGCTCGAGTTGGGCTGTGTGTGTGTGTGTGTGCTCATCCGGGAGAAGGGCCATAGTTTGAATCCTGAAGGAGTGTATGTGGCACAGAAATACCCAGTCACACGTCCGACTCGTGTTTTGAAATGTTGTCCATGTTTATCATGAGAATCAACTCAAACAGTGTCAATAAGTCAGAATGCAGGAAATAGCATTAGACCCCGCCCCTTTAACCCTTTAGTTCATGAAGTTAACATGTCAATAATTCAACAACACATTTGCATATTCAAAGTTCTCTGATGTCACAGGTGTTTAGGTTTTATTGTTCTTGTTTTTAAATTATTTGTGCATTTAAATTTTATCCTTTAATTATCTTTTCATCAACTCATGAATTTTTACATTGATTAATTATGGAAAGTAGTCATGCACTAAAGGGTTAAATACACTGTGAATTTTGATTGGCATCCATTGCATCTTTAAAAGCATTTTTTGTCAAAGTGTGCAAAGCACCAGGGGTGATGACTTTTGACACATACCCACAATTAATTTCTGTTATTGTATGTTTATGTATTAACATCGATCCAACATGACTGATAAAAGTGGTGATGCATCAGAGGCTACATTAAACATCAGTTATGATGCATGAAGCAAGTAATCGCTCTCTTCACTGTTCGTGTCTGTAGTTCAGTGGCGGTGTTGACAGACTGTCTGAGGAATAAAACCCTGGCCAAGTTCTTCAGGGATCGGCAGGCGTCGCTCAAGCGCTCTCTTCCTTTGGGTTCTTACCTGCTCAAACCGGTCCAGAGGATCCTGAAATATCACCTGCTGCTTCAGGTACTGCTAACAGACACACAGTCGACTGAAGACATGCAGAAATCCCATAGCAGAGCTAGGCAGGTGGAGCTGGGGAGGTGGAGGGGTTCAGAGGACCAGCTTACGGCAAACACTGAACCACACTATTTTAATGTTGAGCAATCTCATTGGCTGCAGGATCAGCATTGGCCAATCAGCTTGTGCCATGCGGTAATGATGAGTTTTTTTCTGGCTAGCCATGGATTATCCCTATGCCATAAAGTGTTAATTTCTGGATGCTATTGTTGGTACATTTTACCAGTTTTTACCCTACAAAAATCGAAATATTTTAATATTAAAAATATGCAATATTTTCTTTTAAAAGACAAGATTTGGTATTCAAAAAGCCTTTTCCCAAAAGGTACAGGGTCGTCTTATATTCAAAGCAATACGGTATATAATGTTGCTGACGTCACTGTCCTCCCAGAATGCTCTAAAGAGACGGCATAAATCGCCATTTATGATACACTATAATAACTCATGTAATGTGAATGTTCAGCAGGAAATGATGTTGGGTGGTGCTTTATTTTATCCATCAAATTTAATTTTTACAGTGAAAAAAAGCGTTTTTGTTTGTAATTATTAGTTAATATAATTTTCCTGCCTGCTCAGTCCTGTTTAGCAGTGTTATCTAGTTTCCAAGGCAACATTTCTCATTTAGTTCATTTAGTTTAACTTCATTACTATATAACTAAAGGAGAACTGAAATAAAAATGAACAAAAACAGACATGTTTAAATAAAATAAACAACAGAAATGACAAAAACACACAGCAAATTGACTAAAACTCAAATAAATGTGAAATGAAAGCAGGAAATGTAACTATTCATTCAAAATATTAATAAAAAAATATAATGACACTAAGGGTATGTTTACACAACACTAGGGGTGTAACGGTACACTAAACTGGGGGTTCGGTACAGCAGGGGAGATTTATTTATTGTTATTAAACAGTGGTTTACTGAACAAACTGTGTCTGTCCTTAAATTAATTCAATTATAACTAAACGTTTCTTAAAGATATTTCTGTAATCTATAGAGAGCCCTTACTCACACATTACTATAACATTAAAGGACAGAGCCCAAACTATTAGCCTAAATTCAGCTGATATTCATGATTGGGTATAATAATTAATAATAATTTAGGTTTATTAGTATAATAACACATTGTGTGCAAACGTCAACTTCACATAAGGCAGTTTTTGCAATAACTTCTAAATCTAATTATAAAATCATGTTTTTACTCTAATTTGTTGCTGATATATAATCATTTATACATAACTTTATAAATAATCCAGACATCACTAACAGGTTCAGTAGAATATAATGAATATAACAGCTAATATAATGAAAATATTTAACGGCTAATATAGGTCATATATTTAGTGAAGGAGTTGATTTCTATAGTGAACTCACAGCTATGGACACTGAAGGACTTCTGAGGTCATGTGATGCTGCGTGACATTGTTCTCAAGCTGTTTTATTGACATCTCTCCGCCGTTGAGACACTGAGCGATTACACCACATATGATGCGCTTCAGTGTGTATCCTCAGCATCCCTTCAGCTGTTGATTCATGTTTATTCTTTGACTATGCCGATCGCGTTCACTCGTCTATACAGTGATCAGTCGTGTCACATTAAAGAGTGCCAAAGCGGCATTCATCGTTTAATTTCGTGATAAAATGGACTGAATACTTCATATGTTCGTGTGGGAACTTGGATTGAAGTGTGTTTTCTGCGCGTAAAACAAGCCGACTGTTAACTGTTAAGGCCCTTTCACACCGGACGCACAATGAAAAGCGAAGCGAATATTTTGTGTGTGAATAGTTTGCGTCAAAACCATTCACAACAGCCGCGACACGAATTTGCGACGTCTGGAGTCATCCAGAGTCGACACACACACATCAACTCATACAAACACACCTATTGAAGCGCTGTAACGTTACTTCAGCTACATCGTTTTGAGGCGTTGAGGAATAATCCTGGATTTATTCTCCTCGTGAAAAGCTGTTCATTTCTAAGAGCAAAGGATTCAGTTTATTCTGTTAGCATCTGTGAATATTAAACGCAAAAAGACTTTAAATATGAATCCTGTTGCAACATTAAATGTCATACATGCAAAACTGTTTAGACAAGATTTATTTGGCCTGTTTTGGAGATTATAACGTTTATTGAGCCTAGTGTCACATCAATAAAGCTTTTATTCGCAAATGTCTGCTCAGATGCTATAAATATAGGACCAGTCAACGGTATTTTTCTTCATATTGATGTTTAAATATTATAGCCTAATGTTATTTTTAAAATTTAATATCAAAGTTTGTCAGAAATGATTCTGGAGTTTTGTTTTGTAGAAAGATAATTGCTTTCTTTAAAGTGAATTTCGTTTTGTATAAATTGTATCTTAATTTTAATTATTCATTTTATTTTTTAGTATGAGACTACTTTTAAAAACATAAAAAATAGTACAAAAAATATATATATATTTTTAAAATGTTCTTAGTCATTTTTATCTAGTTTCTAGTCTAAATATTTCAACATTCTTAAATCAAGATGCATTTACTAGATAAGTACAATTTCAACTAAATAAGAAGAGCATTTTTTTTGCTCTCTCAGTCAGGTATGAAGCTCATTCCTTATGCAGCTCATTATGCAGGTCATTATGCGGTGTTCTCTATCATTATTCATTAGATATCACGCCTCCTCGCATACTGGCTTTGTAAAAAAACTTACAAACTCAGTATATTGTCAGTCTATTGTTTAATGTGAATGAGTAGGCTCAATGATTCTCACATCAGTTTGAAGCAAAAACTCAATACAAAAACACCCTGAAGTCAAAAGTCTTGTGGACACATATCTATTGTGTGTTTTGAGGCCTTAATTAAACATTTTTTTTATTATTTTTTTTAAAACCATGCATAAACATTTTTCTCTCAAAAATACAAGCATGTACATACATGTTGCTCAGATATTATGGTAGCCCAGTTTGTGCTGAATAAAGTGTAATTACTTTTGCCATTAATGTGTTTATAAGCAACTGAAAAAAGCACAAATGTAAGAGCATGTCAACTTCTAAAGGGCCCCAAAACAGCTCGGACTCCTAGGGGTCTCTCCTGCTGCAGGTGAAATATAATGAGGATAACACTGAATAAATATCTTTTCGTCAGGTTAAATATTGAGAATTGCTCACTCAAACCCCTTTATCTAACCCTCTCTACTTAACCGTCGGACTCGCACATCCGTTATGTTTGTGGTTTTTTAACACTTTTCATCCGCGTTTGTAGTTCCAAACGAATCCTCGTCCATCTCGCAATGGGTTGTGGGCAATATCAGCCGTTAGAGTGCACGTCGATCTGCACTTCGGATTCTGACCGGAAATTGTAGACCATCCGGGAATCTTTGGAATACTCTTTTCGACATACTACGATTTGGGACACACTAATTCTATTTTCGAATACTATTTAGTACGGATAGTATGCGAATTGGGACGCAGTGTAATTAATACAAACGCCCTTTAGCAGAAAACACAAAATCATCCCACGTCGTTGTTTTACCTTTTTTTTTGTGTGTTCACACCGGACTCAAATGAAGCGTTTCGCGCAAGTGATTTACATGTTAAGTCCATGCAAAGACGCAAATAGATATTCTGCGGCGCAATTCGTGCAAATTGAGCGTTTGATGTGTGATTCATGTGAATGGCGCGAGTTGAAAAATCTGAACTTTGACGTATATATGCGCTGCATTAACCAATCAGGAGCTTGCTCTAGTAGTGACAACAATGAGGAGAAAATCTGCTTTATATTAATCATATATTAATATCTGGTTCAGACAAGTGTGCATATGATTATCACTGATAACATTAAATGACATGAAACACAAC
This sequence comes from Romanogobio albipinnatus, assembly GCA_023566225.1. Lineage (NCBI taxonomy): Eukaryota > Metazoa > Chordata > Actinopteri > Cypriniformes > Gobionidae > Romanogobio > Romanogobio albipinnatus. Next base: position 52,655,760 of record CM042249.1, read on the forward strand.
CCAGTCTCTTTTTGTCAAATGCAAGTTTATGTTTGATCAATAATACAAAAGTAGAAGTAAAAGATATAAGAAGCTAAACATGAAATAAAGCAAACAATTCAGTCAAACATTCAGAGTCAGCGCTAATGTAAAGTTAAATAGCCTAAAAATAAAAAAGTAATGAAACTTCACTTTGCCCTCAGCCTAAACGATTCGCCAGGGAACAAATTATAGATCCATGAGACCAACAGGGTTCCTACGGGGTTTGGAAAAGTATGGAAAAGTATGGAATTTGATTTGAGTAATTTCCAGGTCTGGAAAAGTATGGAAAAAATAAATCAGAGTATGGAAAAATATTTATGTTTCCAGACTATTGTCCCCATTTCATTTTCTAAATATAAAATTAAGAATTTCTAAATGTAATAAATATATACACAATCGTTTTTTTCAATTAATGAAAAACTTGTAGCCTAGCTATGGCAGTAAAGGTCAGACGTGTGTTCCTTCCTTTTCACAGTTCAACAGTGGTTAACAACACAGCACTTTGTAGTTTGAGAAAGCAAGTTGGGTTTGAGGATAAAACAGTAGTCGATGGTGGAGTCCTTAAAGGAATAGTACACCCAAAATGAAAATTTGTCATTTATTCACCCCCATGTCTTTCAAAACCATAAGACTTTATTATATTAACATTTTTAATATTTTAAATCTGAGAGATTTCAGTCCCTTTATTAAAGGACTTGTTCACCCCAAAATGAAAATGTCCTAATCATTTACTCACCTCAATGCCATCCAAGATATCCATGACTTACTTTCTTCAGTGAAAGATAAATTAAGTTTTTGAGCGACCAACTGAGTTGGTTGCCATTTTGGATGGCATTGGGGTGAGTAAATGATTAGGACATTTTCATTTTGAGGTGAACTAATCCTTTAAATATCTTCATGTGTCCAAGATTAACAAAAGTCTTATTAGTTTAGAATGACATGAGGGTAAGTAAATTATGATAGAAATTAAATTTTTGGGTAAATTAATAACCCTTTAAAAAAATTGTGACTGATTTAGCATTTTGATCGTTAAGGTCACAAAAGGCAATATTTTAATATAGGATTTCTAAATATTAGATCGCCTACATAGAAGTTTTGACTCAGAGTGTAACATACTTTGTCGGTGCCGATAGCATTGTGGGTAAGTGCGTCACCATGAAGTGCTGTTGAGCTTCGGGAGACCCGAGTTCGAGTCCTGCCTCATGGACTTTTCCCAATCCCGCCCCCCTCTCTCTCCCACCTTACCTCCTGTCTAGCTACTTTCCTATCCTAATAAAAGGCAAAAATGCCAATACTAAATCTTTAGAATGTAACACTTGTTAGTATTTGAATTTGAAAACATTTTATCAGAACAAGTTAAATATGGTCGGAAAAATCTGTAGGAAGTCTGGAAATTAGATTCTGGAAAAGTATGGAATTTTGAAATTAAAATTGTGTAGGAACCCTGGACCAAAGATGGGCCGTTAGATCTACACAAGACGAATTATAGCTGGAGACGCCACAGAGACATCAGAGCCAGCGGCAGAAGGACTGGCCGAGGAAAGGCTGCTCTCGCCGGGGTTAATGAGCGCTGAGCGCCGCTGATCCACTGGAGCTCACAACTCCACACACACCAGATCACATGCTCAGCTCCACACACACCAGATCACATGTTCAACTCCACACACACCAGATCACATGTTCAACTCCACACACACCAGATCACATGCTCAACTCCACACACACCAGATCACATGCTCAACTCCACACACACCAGATCACATGTTCAACTCCACACACACCAGATCACATGCTCAACTCCACACACACCAGATCACATGCTCAACTCCACACACACCAGATCACATGCTCAACTCCACACACACCAGATCACATGTTCAACTCCACACACACCAGATCACAATGCCAACTCCACACACACCAGATCACAATGCCAACTCCACACACACCAGATCACATGCTCAACTCCACACACACCAGATCACATGTTCAACTCCACACACACCAGATCACATGTTCAACTCCACACACACCAGATCACATGTTCAACTCCACACACACCAGATCACATGTTCAACTCCACACACACCAGATCACATGTTCAACTCCACACACACCAGATCACATGTTCAGCTCCACACACACCAGATCACATGTTCAACTCCACACACACCAGATCACATGTTCAACTCCACACACACCAGATCACATGTTCAACTCCACACACACCAGATCACATGTTCAACTCCACACACACCAGATCACATGTTCAACTCCACACACACCAGATCACATGTTCAACTCCACACACACACCAGATCACATGTTCAACTCCACACACACCAGATCACATGTTCAACTCCACACACACCAGATCACATGTTCAACTCCACACACACCAGATCACATGTTCAACTCCACACACACACCAGATCACATGTTCAACTCCACACACAGACCAGATCACATGTTCAACTCCACACACAGCAGATCACATGTTCAACTCCACACACACCAGATCACATGTTCAACTCCACACACACCAGATCACATGTTCAACTCCACACACACCAGATCACATGTTCAACTCCACACACACCAGATCACATGTTCAACTCCACACACACCAGATCACATGTTCAACTCCACACACACCAGATCACATGTTCAACTCCACACACACCAGATCACATGTTCAACTCCACACACACACCAGATCACATGTTCAACTCCACACACACACCAGATCACATGTTCAACTCCACACACAGCAGATCACATGTTCAACTCCACACACACCAGATCACATGTTCAACTCCACACACACAGCAGATCACATGTTCAACTCCACACACACCAGATCACATGTTCAACTCCACACACACCAGATCACATGTTCAACTCCACACACACCAGATCACATGTTCAACTCCACACACACCAGATCACATGTTCAACTCCACACACACCAGATCACATGTTCAACTCCACACACAGCAGATCACATGTTCAACTCCACACACACCAGATCACATGTTCAACTCCACACACACCAGATCACATGTTCAGAGAGGAGCTCTCTTTAGAAACCACAGATTTGAGCTTTACACAACTACATTATCGCCTGAAAAGTCTTAAAACTACATTGTGTCACACATTAACAGTAGCATTTTTATTAAAAAGACGTGTGAACACAGCCCATGTCAGCCATTTCTCAACGAGACGAGCCGCTGGCAGAAGCCCCGCCCATGAGGCGAATTCACGTCTGTTGTGAAGTGAATGTCACGCTCGAATGAAGCGAGTAAACTCAAAATGTTCAAGCATACAAGTTCGCACGAATAGCACGATTTATTTGCGTCCGGTGTGAACACCATTAGTCTTTGCATGTGCGCTTTGTAAACACGGGTGGTACTTCTATCTACATCACATGACCTCTCTGTCATGATTACGCAATCCGTGGTGTGTCGCAGAGCAGAGCAAGATGAGCAATTTAGGTTAAAAAGTATATACTTTTTTTTTTTTTGTAAATGTCGGATGGTTCCTCTAGAGTCTAGATCAGCCTCTATTCCTCGTCTGAAGCTCTTGCTCTGAAACTGCAGTGATTTGGATCTTCAGCCGCTGGTTCCCATTGAAGTCCATTATGAGCAGAAAAATCCTGTTCCACTGAAGAAAGAAAGACGTGAACATCTGAGATGAGATGGGGCGAGGAAATGATCAGGAAATGTTCATTTTGAAGTGAATTAATCCTCAGTTTGGGACACTGATTTACAGTAACTGATTAATTATGCACAATCGCTCATTTGATCGCATGTCCGAGAGACTTTAGCTGCGATGTCTTGTTCAGGGTTTATATAACGAGACAGGCGTTTCACAGGAGAGTCTGGCTGTTTCTCTTCTCTCTGACCGTGTTTCTGCTCTTCTAAAGGAAATCGCCAAACACTTTTCCCGTGAGGAGGACGGGTATGATGTGGTGATCGAGGCCATAGACACCATGACGGGAGTCGCCTGGTACATCAACGACATGAAGAGGAAACACGAGCATGCAGTGAGGCTTCAGGTGTGGACTGAGCTAAAGATTATGATAGAGGACCAGCATCTTTCCCTAAACATTCTCCTTACGTTTACTGAAATCAAAACAAAAACATTTCAGCTAGTTTGCCAATGCAACATTTCTCATTTTTATTTAGTTTAACTTGATGTATTAAAATAACTTAGAAACTTAATGGTTATATATATATATATACTAACTAATATTAAAATAAAAATAAAATATATTGATTTATTTTTCATTTAGTTTAACCTGATGTACTCAAATAACTATTTAGTGTTTTATTTTGATTATTTGATTTTTCTAATTATGTATTTTAATTGTTTATTCATTTTAGTAAGTGTTTTATTTTGTATTTTATATATATATAAAATATTTTTCATTTAGTTTACCTTGATTTACTAAAATAACTCAAACTGAAATAAAAATAATAAAAAACTATAGTAGATTTAAATTAATTGCAGGTAAACAAATTTAATTGATTTTAAAATTATTTATTTTCATTTGACCTTTTTAATTTTTTATTCAGTTTTAGTATGTGTGTGTGTGTGTGTATAAAATCTTAAAATAAAATATATATTGATTTATTTTTCATGTAGTTTAACTTGATGTACTAAAATAACTAAAACTGAAATTAAAAATTAATCAAAACTATTGTAGATTAATTGCAGGCATTACATTTTTAAGTAAGTGTTTTATTTTGATCATTTTATTTTTTTATTTAATTTAACTTGGCAAAATAAAATGATTAAAACTGAAATAAAATTAATAAAAAGTATTGTATATTAATTGCAGGTAAACTAATTTAATTGATTTAAATCAATAAAAAAGTTTATTTGACTTTACATTTTTTATTCATTTTTAGTCAGTTTTATATATATATATATATATATATATATATATGTGTGTGTGTGTGTGTGTGTGTGTGTGTGTGTGTGTGTGTGTGTGTGTAAATTATATATAATATTAGTTTAACCTGATGTACTCAAATAACTAAAACTGAAATAGAAATTATAAAAACTATTAAAAGAAATATTAAAACTGTCAAAACACAACAAAATTACAAAAACTTTTAACTAAAATGAAAACAGAAAACATGAAAACAAATTCAAAATATGAATAAAACTATAGTAGTGTGTCAGTAGTGTGTTTGTGCTCTTCTGCAGTACTGGTCCCGCATCAGTGGAGTCAGAGGCGGTATTTAATGACATGAGGTTGTTTATTATAAACCCTTGTGTCGCATTAACGGACGGAATATGACTGTATTCAGTGTACAATGTTAATGAGTGTCATACAAACACATTATCATACTCTGATTAATTATCAAATGAAGCCATGACTCAAGAGGTTGATGAATGGATCTGGGTCAGCTCAAGCCGTACGGGTGGTTGGAGATCACTGATGACTGCACACGACTGACACTACTGTGCCTTTGATCAGGACACTTACAGCGGATCCAGTGTGGAGCCTCCGCTCACTCCAGAGAGTTCAAAGTCAGGGGAAAACATTCAGCTGCACCCCATTGTGTTGAATAAAATTATTCTATTCTATTCAACTCTATTGTACTCTACTTTATTCTACTCTACTCTATTGTACTCTACTTTATTCTACTCTACTCTATTGTACTCTACTTTATTCTACTCTATTGTACTCTACTTTATTCTACTCTACTCTATTGGACTCTACTTTATTCTACTCTACTTTATTCTGTTCTACTCTACTTTATTCTATTCTACTCTACTTTTTTACTCTATTATATTCTACTCTATTCTGTTCTACTCTGCTCTATTCTGTTATACTCTACTTTATTCTATTCTACTTTACTATATTCTACTCTACTTTATTCTATTCTACTCTGCTATATTTTACTCTACTTTATTCTATTATGTTCTACTGTGCTCTATTCTGTTATACTGTACTCTATTCTATTCTATTGTACTTTACTCTACTTTATTCTACTCTATTCTGTTCTAATCTGCTCTATTCTGTCTATACTTTATTCTGTTCTACTCTATTCTATTCTACTCTACTTTATTCTATTCTACTCTGTTCTACTCTATTCTATCTGTTCTACTTATTCTACTATAATCTACTTTAGTCTACTTTATTCTGCTCTACTCTACTTTATTCAACTCTGATCTACTCAACTCTACTCTACTCTGATACTCTGCTCTGTTCTACCCTACTCTAATTTACTCTACTCAACTCAGCTATAATCTACTCTGTTCTACTCTACTCTGTTTTCCTCTACTCAGCTCTACTCAAATCTACTCTGCTCTACACAACTCTACTCTGATCTACTCAACTCTACTCTACTCTGATACTCTGCTCTGTTCTACCCTACTCTAATTTACTCTACTCAACTCAGCTATAATCTACTCTGTTCTACTCTACTCTGTTTTACTCTACTCAGCTCTACTCAAATCTACTCTGTTCTACACAACTCTACTCTGTTCTACACAACTCTACTATGTTCTACTCTACTCATCTAAACTCTACTGATCTAAACTCTTCAACTCTACTCTGTTCTTCTCTACTCTGTTTTACTCTTCTCTGTTCTACTCTACTGTTTTACTCTACTCTGTTCTTCTCTACTCTACTCAACTAAACTCTGCTCTACTCAACTCTACTGTACTCTACTCTGTTCTACTCTACTCTGTTCTTCTCTACTCAACTTAACTCTGCTCTACTCAACTCTACTGTACTCTAACCTGTTTTGTTCTTCTCTACTCTTTTACTCTACTCTGTTCTACTTTACTGTTTAACTCTACTCTGTTCTACTCTACTCAACTAAACTCTTCTCTACTCAACTCTACTGTACTCTACTCTACTCTGTTCTACTCTACTCTGTTCTTCTCTACTCATCTAAACTCTACTCAATTCAACTCTACTCATCTAAACTCTACTCAATTCAACTCTACTCTGTTCTGTTCTACACTACTTTATTCTATTCTGTTCTACTCTACTATACTCTACTTTGTTCTACTTTATTCAACTCTACTCAACTCTACTCTGGTACTCTGCTCTGTTCTACCCTACTCTGTTTTACTCTACTCAACTCAGCTCTACTCTACTCTGTTCTACTCTACTCTGTTCTACTCTACTCTGTTTTACTCAACTCTACTCAGCTCTACACAACTCTACTCTGTTCTACTCTACTGTTTTACTCTACTCTGTTCTTCTCTACTCATCTAAACTGTACTCAATTCAACTCTACTCTACTCTGTTCTTCTCTACTCTGTTTTACTCTACTCTGTTCTACTCTACTGTTTTACTCTACTCAACTAAACTGCTCTACTCAACTCTACTGTACTCTACTCTGCTCTACTCTACTCTGTTTTACTCTACTCTGTTCTACTCTACTCTGTTCAACTCTACTTTTGTTCTTCTCTACTCTGTTCTACTCTGCTCTACTCTATTTTGTTCTTCTCTACTCTCCTCAACTAAACTCTTCTCTACTCAACTCTACTGTACTCAGTACCGTCGCAAGGGCTGTGCCAAGTGTGCGACCGCACAGGGCCTCGCGCCTCTAGAGGGCCTCGCGCCTGGCCTGCATTTTATGAAGTTTGTCTATTTTTTATTACAGTTTTTCCACCCAACATCGATAATAAATACAATTCCTACTGTCTCTCAATAATGCATAATCAAGGCCATGTGAAAAAAAAATCAGCAAATTATTATTGTTATTTTTCAAATTTCGATATGACGTTCTGCGTGGTCGCGCCACTTTGAGCCGCTCACTCTGAGGAAAAAATGTCGGGTGCTACACGAGAGCGCGACCAATTTCGTAAACACGAGTCGGGTGGTGAGAAAAGGAAAATAATTAAAAAGAAAGAAGAATTTCAGAAGTCACTGAGAGGATCGCTGGATAAATTTGTCAATGCCAATATTGCGACTACAAGCAGCACAACCAACACAATCACGGAGAATAATCAGGCTGCCGGGTTGCAACAACAAGATGAAGTTCAAGGTGAGGCATAAATATAACAAGTGGTCGTGGACTATATATATATATATATATATATATATATATATATATATATATATATATATATATATATATATATATATATATATATATAATCCGGCGTATGGGGTGAGCGATATGACTGTAGACACGACGTAGGTAACAATTTTGGACTAACGTTAATATGTCTCTATTGCAGTTACGCTCATGTGACGTGTCGGGCTGTGCTGCGCGGTCACGAAAGCTTTTGTCGTTTTCATGCGTTTTTTAGCATTGTAGTTTAAACACAGGTGATGTTAAAGCGTTAAAGCACAGTAAGCAGAGACAGCCAACTCTGCGCGCTGTCAGAGAGACTGTTTCTGAGAGCTGAGAGACGAGCTCCCGTTTTAGTGCTGAATGAGTAAATCTGTTTGTTAGAATGATTAAAAAGTTTTAGTCTAGTCCGCTTCACCGTTCGAACAGCGCTCGTCAGTGACAGAATGAGTGAGGTGGCCAATCAAATCAAAGAAGGCGGGTCTTGCTTTCAGTCATAACCACAACGCAACGAGAGTTCGTGGAGAAGAGATGCTTGTACTGTACAGCTGAGCTGACAACTGTTTTACGATAGAAATGTTCAGCGACCAACAGTAATAGACTATCTCGTGATGCAAACTACTCAACTTTCTATGAAATTTAGCCGTCTTGAAATGAAATTATGCGTTATAAGTCATGTAAATCATAAATTAATGTGACAAGAAACGTTTGCGTTTTCACTATTAGACGAATTAGAGTGAATGTTTGCACGTTTCTTCATACCGTTCATATTTAGGCTAGTTATTCCCTTAGATCGCTTTTAATCCTTTAATTGCTTTATTATTATTGTTGTTGTTGTTCTTAGGTTATCATTATGCAGTAGATCTTACAATTGTTATGAGCGTGTGAGTGACCATGCATGTCAGTGAGCACAATAGCCTATCACACACGTCAAGATTGTATAGAGTTTTACTCAGTCCGTTTTAAATTCTAATTGCAGCATCTGAAATAGGTCAAACCACTTTTGATCAGATATGCGAAAGTTCGGTTCGTTACTATAGCAATACCCGGCCGCATACACGCGCGCAAATCAATTGTATAGAGGGCCTCGCATGTCAACTTCGCACAGGGCCTCGCACCCCCCTTGCGACGGCCCTGACTGTACTCTACTCTGTTATACTCTACTCTGTTCTTCTCTACTCTCCTCAACTCTACTCTACTCTACTCTGTTCTACACTACTCTACTCTATTCTGTTCTTCTCTACTCTCCTCAACTCTACTCTGCTCTACTCTATTCTGTTCTGTTCTTCTCTACTCTCCTCAACTCTACTCTCCTCAACTCTACTCTGTTCTACTCTGCTCTACTCTATTCTGTTCTGTTCTTCTCTACTCTCCTCAACTCTACTCTCCTCAACTCTACTCTGTTCTATTCTACTCAGCTGTACTCTAATCTGTTCTACTCTGCTCTACTCTATTCTGTTCTGTTCTTCTCTACTCTCCTCAACTCTACTCTGTTCTACTCTGCTCTACTCTACTCTCCTCAACTCTACTCTGTTCTACTCTATTCTGTTCTGTTCTTCTCTACTCTCCTCAACTCTACTCTGTTCTACTCTGCTCTACTCTTCTCTACTCAACTCTACTCTGTTCTACTCTATTCTGTTCTTCTCTACTTTACTCAACTCTACTCTACTCTGTTCTGCGTGCAGGAGATCCAGTCTCTGCTCATCAACTGGAAGGGTCCGGATCTGACCACTTACGGCGAGCTGGTTCTGGAGGGGACGTTTCCTGTCCACCGTGCCAAGAACGAGAGAACCCTCTTCCTGTTTGATAAGATGCTGCTCATCACCAAGAAAAGAGGGGAACATTACGTCTACAAGACTCATATCTCGGTATATGACATTATACTCTATCTAGACCAGGGATTATCTCTTCTTTGTTCTTTTGTTTTTGTCAGCTGAACCCGTTTGACCTAAATATTTACTTTAAAAAAAATCTAAACAAGACACTTACTGAAAAAGATGACATTAATTATTTATTTTCATTTTACATTTGTATTATTTTACCCATTTTTAGTATTTTTATTTTTCATTCAATTTTCATTATATTATGCATTCTAGTAAGTGTTTTATTTTGATTTAATTATTTTCATTTTGTATTATTTTAGTCATTTTTGTGTTTTATTTAAAAAATATATATATATATTTTTAGATTTGTATTGTCTTTTATTATTTATTTTCATTTTGTGCATTTTTATTGTTTTACTTAGTTTTTTTTACGTGCAAGTGTTTTATTTTATGTTTCATTTCACATATTTTAAAATTATTTATTTCAATTTGACGTTTTTATTATTTTATTCATTTTTCGTAAGTGGTTTATTTTTACTATAAAACGATTGATTTCTTTTGTTTTTACATTTTTATTGTACATTATTATTATTTTAATTTTTTTTTTAAATTATTTTCATTTTACATCATTACTTTATTTATTCATTCTTGCTGTTTTATTTAAAATTAAAATAGACTTATTTTAATTTTAAATTATTTTATTTATTTTTAGCAAGTGTTTTATTTTTATTGTTTTTTTAATGATTGATTTCTTTTTTTTCTTTTTTATATAAATTTTATGTTTCATTTCACATTTTTATTGTTTTATTAATTGGAGTTTTATTTTAAAATTATTTATTTCAATTTTACATTTTAATTATTTTATTCATTTTTCGTAAGTGGTTTATTTTTATTATAAAACGATTGATTTCTTTTGTTTTTACATTTTTATTGTACGTTATTATTATTTAAAAAAAATTTATTATTATTTTCATTTTACATCATTACTTTATTTATTCTTGCTGTTTTATTTAAAATTAAAATAGACTTATTTTAATTTTAAATTATTTTATTTATTTTAGCAAGTGTTTTATTTTTGTTGTTTTTTTTAATGATTGATTTCTTTTTTTTTACATTTACATTTTACATATATTTATTTATTTATTTTTGGTTTGTTCTTTTATGATTTTAATTCATATCTTTTTGTGCTCACACGAACCCCATTGCATATTGGTTTTTATAAAAAATAGCATCCGATTGGTTGAGCTTTGAACAGAGCCATTAGAAAACAGCAGATTTGAGTGACTCTTCTCATTGTTAATGCATGTGTTGTGTTTTATGGTATTGCTGCTGCTGTTTAATGTTAAATCTGTCTGATGTATTGAATATTACGTGTATAACGATCTAAAGCTGGTATCCCTGTTTTGCTTGTGTTCAGTGTTCCACACTAATGCTGATAGAAAGTGCCAAAGATTCGCTTCGGTTCAGTGTGATGCATTACAAGCACCCGAAGCAGCCGCACACAGTTCAGGTGTGTATGAGCCCACGGCCTGCATATCACACACACGCTTGGTTGTGTTTGCTCTAATCATGTTGTCGTTTTCACAGGCCCGAACCGTGGAAGAGAAGAAACTCTGGGCTCATCACATAAAGAGACTCATTCTGGAGAACCATCACGCGGTCATACCGCAGAAAGTACGTCACAGCAGATCCTGGATGTTTATCTGACTCCGCTGTTGTATTAAACTCTTGCTTTGCGATTCCTTTCAGGCCAAAGACGCCATCCTGGACATGGACTCCACATGTGAGCTGACTTTCAAACACTTTGTTTTTGACATTTGATGCTCAAACTCAATCGGTTCGGTCTTGTTCTCAGGTCCAGTGAAGTACCGTTACAGCCCAGACAGGCTGAAGAAAGCGGCGTCCTGTCAGACTGGCGAGTTCTCTGCAGATTCACTGAAGGAACGGAGACGCTCTGGTGAGTCTTCACTCGTGTAAATGAAAGCTCAAACGCAGAACTACACTTCCTCTGTGGAATTGTTTAAAGTCGGCGTGAAATGGAAGTTACGCTGGTCTTTTCTTCCCTATTGTGCCGTATATCCGAGTGAAACGCTTCTCAAACAAGAACAAATGTAGGGCGGGGCTTGATTTTGATTGATTGGATGGTTGTGGTTTGCTATTGGCTGATCTCATGTGAGTGACAGGTGGCCCCGCCCTCGTCATCAGAGAAGAGAGAGAGGGAGGGAGGGGATGTTATATAAAGATTATGAGGGAAACGGATAAATCATTCATAATATAAACACGGTCGTATTCTATAAGAAAATAAGACTGGCCAGTTTTGATGGTGGCTCATCTTATCCTCTGTTATCTTTCACAGAACCGGCCAATCGAACCACACGCAGCACTAAAGGTAACGCTTTCTCTGTTGCTGTTGTGATGCACAAAAGTTTAGACCTAATTGAAACTCTGGAAACCTTAATCTAGAAATAAGCACAACGTTTTGGCATTTTTGAAAAATGTAAATCAACACAATTATGACCAAACAAAATATGCCTTATAGTTGCGATATTTCTTGACCACTAATCAAATGTCAGTAAATGAGTGTCACTCGCTGTGTTTTCATCTATAATTGTGGATTCAACTCAACATCGTAAGATATAAATCATCAGTGAATGAAGCAGCGTTTCCATCTCAATCATCACTTCCTGAGAAACTGCCTCAACATATCAGTGATGATGATGTCACTGCAGTCGGGCTCTTCCTCCCTCCATCATAAATGAGTTGTGTCTCAGAGCAGCAGCGTTCTATTCTACTCTACTCTATTATACTCTACTCTACTTTATTCTACTGTATTCTATTCTACTCTATTCTACTCTACTCTATTCTACTCTACTGTACTCTATTCTACTGTATTCTACTCTACTCTACTTTATTCTACTCTACTGTACTTTATTCTACTCTACTGTACTTTATTCTACTCTACTCTATTGTACTTTATTCTACTCTATTATACTCTACTCTACTTTATTCTACTGTATTCTATTCTACTGTATTCTACTCTACTCTACTTTATTCTACTCTACTGTACTTTATTCTACTCTACTCTATTGTACTTTATTCTACTCTATTATACTCTACTCTACTTTATTCTACTGTATTCTATTCTACTCTACTCTATTATACTCTACTGTACTCTATTCTACTGTATTCTACTCTACTTTATTCTACTCTACTGTACTTTATTCTACTCTACTGTACTTTATTCTACTCTACTCTATTGTACTTTATTCTACTCTATTATACTCTACTCTATTTTTTTCTACTGCATTCTATTCTACTGTATTCTACTCTACTTTATTCTACTCTACTGTACTTTATTCTACTCTATTCTATTGTACTTTATTCTACTCTATTCTACTCTACTGTACTCTATTCTACTGTATTCTACTCTACTCTAATCTACTCTACTTTATTCTACTCTACTGTACTTTATTATATTCTACTCTATTTTACACTACTGTACTCTATTCTACTGTACTTTATTCCTCTATTCTACTCTACTTTATTCTATTTTGTTCTACTGTACTCTATTATACTCTATTATACTCTACTGTACTCTATTCTACTGTATTCTACTCTACTCTACTTTATTCTACTCTACTCTATTGTACTTTATTATACTCTACTGTACTCTATTCTACTGTATTCTACTCTATTCTAATCTACTCTACTTTATTCTACTCTACTGTACTTTATTATATTCTACTCTATTTTACACTACTGTACTCTATTCTACTGTACTTTATTCCTCTATTCTACTCTACTTTATTCTATTTTGTTCTACTGTACTCTATTCTACTCTACTGTACTTTATTCTACTCTACTGTACTCTATTCTACTCTACTCTATTATATTCGACTGTACTTTATTCTACTCTATTCTACTCTACTGTACTCTATTCTACTGTACTGTACTTTATTCTACTCTACTGTACTTTATTCTACTCTACTCTATTGTACTTTATTATACTCTACTGTACTCTATTCTACTGTATTCTAATCTACTCTACTTTATTCTACTGTACTCTACTGTACTTTATTATATTCTACTCTATTTTACACTACTGTACTCTATTCTACTGTACTTTATTCCTCTATTCTACTCTACTTTATTCGATTTTGTTCTACTGTACTCTATTCTACTCTACTGTACTTTATTCTACTCTATTCTACTCTACTGTACTTTATTCTACTCTACTGTACTTTATTATATTCTACTCTATTTTACACTACTGTACTCTATTCTACTGTACTTTATTCCTCTATTCTACTCTACTTTATTCTATTTTGTTCTACTGTACTCTATTATACTCTATTATACTCTACTGTACTCTATTCTACTGTATTCTACTCTACTCTACTTTATTCTACTCTACTCTATTGTACTTTATTATACTCTACTGTACTCTATTCTACTGTATTCTACTCTATTCTAATCTACTCTACTTTATTCTACTCTACTGTACTTTATTATATTCTACTCTATTTTACACTACTGTACTCTATTCTACTGTACTTTATTCCTCTATTCTACTCTACTTTATTCTATTTTGTTCTACTGTACTCTATTCTACTCTACTGTACTTTATTCTACTCTACTGTACTCTATTCTACTCTACTCTATTATATTCGACTGTACTTTATTCTACTCTATTCTACTCTACTGTACTCTATTCTACTGTACTGTACTTTATTCTACTCTACTGTACTTTATTCTACTCTACTCTATTGTACTTTATTATACTCTACTGTACTCTATTCTACTGTATTCTAATCTACTCTACTTTATTCTACTGTACTCTACTGTACTTTATTATATTCTACTCTATTTTACACTACTGTACTCTATTCTACTGTACTTTATTCCTCTATTCTACTCTACTTTATTCGATTTTGTTCTACTGTACTCTATTCTACTCTACTGTACTTTATTCTACTCTATTCTACTCTACTGTACTTTATTCTACTCTACTGTACTTTATTCTACTATATTCTACTCTACTGTACTCTATTCTACTGTATTCTACATCTTGACATTTCCATCCAGCATTTTTAATGCAATCCCCCAACAGGTGCATATAAATCAGTGGATGGAAACAGAAATGAATCATGTGACATGTCAGATGTTCTTCCATAGAAGCTAAAGATGATGATGATCATCATCATCATCATCATCATCATGCTCAAATTAATTTCAATACTGGAAACAGAAATGAATCATGTGACATGTCAGATGTTCTTCCATAGAAGCTAAAGATGATGATGATCATCATCATCATGCTCAAATTAATTTCAATACAGAATTGTGATGCTGATAAAATGGTGACACTTTACATTAAGGTGTGGTTTGTGAGTATCAGTTAATGTGTGACCTCACGTGAACTAACTCATGCAGCGGTTATTGATTTAATGTTAGTTAGTAAAAATGCAGCCGTTCATTTGATTCTTCATGCACGTTCACAGGGCAATAACTGGCATTGATGTGTTGGAGATCAATAAATGATGTTTTAATCTTAGCTTATGTAAAGTGTTATCAATGACATGCAAAGGGCGTTTAGAGCGACGGCTGAACTATGTTTTGAATGACAAACAGACGTGATTCTGTCTTCATGCCTGACTCTGATTGGCTGATTGAAGAAGCGCTGCTGTACAAAAGATCAGAGATCGGCTGATAAACAAAGAAAGTTTCTAATCATATGCCTGTCATCAGGGCAGGTGCACGCGTTTGTTTCCGCTCATGTGGGCGCACCGCGTCCCGTATTTGCTGCGGTCCCTCGGCCCGCTCCAGCATCAAAGGCTCCGCAGACTCGGGGCCGTCCCTCCTGCGGCAGATCAAAGGCCCCGGCCCCGGCCCCGGCCCCGGCCCTCCACCCGCACACATAATGAGGTTAATTATGGAGCCCATCAGCCGGAGGCTTTGTCGTGCGCCAGTTCCTTTCAGTCCACAAACCTGTGTTTGGCTCTTTCCGTCAGCGCTAGTCCATTATGCTTTCTAATTGGCAGAAAAGCCAAGCAGCTCCATCTTAACTCACACACACACACACACTCGTTCACACCTTCCGAATGAAGTTGTCATTTTCAACTTTTCCTGTCTTGGGAATCTTAACCCTTTAACTGTCACCCCCCTTTTTGAGAATACACATGAAAATGCACTGTCCAAACTTAAAGGGCTGTAATTCCAGAATGATAAAATATATAGAATTATATATTTATATATATTTTTATATTATTTAGATATATAGAATTTGGAATATAGACATAAGTTTGGTCTCGTTTTAAAGCAGACACTCGGCAGATTATACTGAAGTGAAAGCCAATCAAAATATGAAAGTATGAAAAAGTCTAAATTTACTGTAAATAAACAATTCTGTACTAAATATTTTTTATTTTATGTAAAATATATATTTTACAAAAATGTTTTAATCTAAAATTTCTATCAAATCAAAGCCATATGTCTAACCAAATTGTGTTCCATATTTGAAGTTGATATCACAAAAATTGAAGTCCCCATGAGATTTTGTTTAGGGCCAAAATAGCCATTGAAATTCCATTGATTGTTTTTTTTATGCATTTTCCCGTAAATTTCTGTCCAAATGTCACTTCCATCACAAATCAGTCACCAAATATGGAACCTTGAACCTTGTCGAGATTAGATAAGATTTTGATTATAAAGTAGTTAAAATAAATGTCGTAATATGAAACATGACTCCGCCCACTAGGGGGAGGAGCCTGCTAGGAGAATTTAAAGTACCATTTCCATGGTAACACAACGTCCAATTTCAAAACGGTTTTCACAGGATGACTGATGAGTTCGTAAGCTTTTGAAAGATACCGAATTTATGATAATTACATATATTAAAATATATGATACGAAAAAAAGGCGATCAAAAAAAGAGAGGATCCGTGTAGCAGTTGATTTAATTATCTTTGCAAAACACGCATGCTATGTGCAACCAGCATATCAAAATCACTGTATTCATCTCAAGATCATCTTGATTGCTATAATAATAACATTTTGTTTCTCTTTCTCTCTCTTGATTATCCCCGGACGTCGTTCAGGCACGCTTAAGGTAAGGGTTGTCTATATGAGCCTGGTGTACGGGTGTTATTATGGAACTCATAAATGTACAGTGTTTTTGAAAGAAGTCTCTTATGGTGCGTTCACACCGGACGCGAATGAAGCGTTTCGTGCGAGTGATTTACATGTTAAGTCAATGCAAAGACGTGAATGGACATTCTGCGGCGCGATTCACACGAATGACACGAGTTGAAAAATCTGAACTTTGGCGGATATTCGCACCGCATTAACCAATCAGGAGCTTGCTCTAGTAGTGACAACAATGAGGAGAAAATCTGCTTTATATTAATCATATATTAATATCTGGTTCAGACAAGTGTGCATATGATTATCACTGATAACAGTAAATGACGTGAAACACAACCCAGTCTCTTTTTGTTAAATGCAAGTTTATGTTTGATCAATAATACAAAAGTAGAAGTAAAAGATATAAGAAGCTAAACATGAAATAAAGCAAACAATTGAGTCAAACATTCAGAGTCAGCGCTAACGTAAAGTTAAATAGCCTAAAAATAAAAAAGTAATGAAACTTCACTTTGCCCTCAGCCTAAACGATTCGCCAGGGAACAAATTATAGATCCATGAGACCAAAGATCGGCCGTTAGATCTACACAAGACGAATTATAGCTGGAGACGCCACAGAGACATCAGAGCCAGCGGCTGAAGGACTGGCCGAGGAAAGGCTGCTCTCGCCGGGGTTAATGAGCGCTGAGCACCGCTGATCCACTGGAGCTCACAACTCCACACACACCAGATCACATGATCAACTCCACACACACCAGATCACATGTTCAACTCCACACACACCAGATCACATGCTCAACTCCACACACACCAGATCACATGTTCAACTCCACACACACCAGATCACATGCTCAACTCCACACACACCAGATCACATGTTCAACTCCACACACACACACCAGATCACATGTTCAACTCCACACACACCAGATCACATGCTCAACTCCACACACACCAGATCACATGCTCAACTCCACACACACCAGATCACATGTTCAACTCCACACACACACACCAGATCACATGCTCAACTCCACACACACCAGATCACATGTTCAACTCCACACACACCAGATCACATGTTCAACTCCACACACACCAGATCACATGTTCAACTCCACACACACCAGATCACATGTTCAACTCCACACACACCAGATCACATGCTCAACTCCACACACACCAGATCACATGTTCAACTCCACACACACACACCAGATCACATGCTCAACTCCACACACACCAGATCACATGTTCAACTCCACACACACCAGATCACATGTTCAACTCCACACACACCAGATCACATGCTCAACTCCACACACACCAGATCACATGTTCAACTCCACACACACCAGATCACATGTTCAACTCCACACACACCAGATCACATGTTCAACTCCACACACACCAGATCACATGCTCAACTCCACACACACCAGATCACATGTTCAACTCCACACACACCAGATCACATGTTCAACTCCACACACACCAGATCACATGTTCAACTCCACACACACCAGATCACATGTTCAACTCCACACACACTAGATCACATGTTCAACTCCACACACACCAGATCACATGTTCAACTCCACACACACCAGATCACATGTTCAACTCCACACACACCAGATCACATGTTCAACTCCACACACACCAGATCACATGTTCAACTCCACACACACCAGATCACATGTTCAACTCCACACACACACCAGATCACATGTTCAACTCCACACACACCAGATCACATGTTCAACTCCACACACACCAGATCACATGTTCAACTCCACACACACCAGATCACATGTTCAACTCCACACACACCAGATCACATGTTCAGAGAGGAGCTCTCTTTAGAAACCACAGATTTGAGCTTTACACGACTACATTATCGCCTGAAAAGTCTTAAAACTACGTTTTGTCACACATTAACAGTAGCATTTTTATTAAAAAGACGTGTGAACACAGCCCATGTCAGCCATTTCTCAACGAGACGAGCCGCTGGCAGAAGCCCCGCCCATGAGGCAAATTCACGTCTGTTGTGAAGTGAATGTCACGCACGAATGAAGCGAGTAAACTCAAAATGTTCAAGCGACCAACTACTTATTTATTCACGTCATTCGTGTCCGGTGTGAACACATCATTATGCTTATCAAGGCTGCATTTATTTAATCAAAAATTTTATATTATTACAATAACGTGATCTCTCAGAAATCACTGATTATTAACAATGTTGAAACCCAATTTTGCTGCTTAATTTTTATGTGGAACCCGTTTGTTTCAGGATTCTTTGATGAATAGCAACTCTACACACACCTTGGCAATAGAATCGCAATTGGCCAATACATTTTTTTAGTTTACTCACCACACTGATCAGGCATAACATAACCTAATATTGTTTGTCCACTTTTGCTGACCCGTTGAGGCATGGACTCCTTTAGACCCCTGAAGGTGTGCTGTGGTGTCTGGCACCAAGATGTTAGCGGCAGATCCTTTAAGTCCTGTAAGTTGCGAGGCGGGGCCTCCATGGATCGGACTTGTTTGTTCGGCACATCCCACAGATGCTCGATTGGATTGAGATCTGGGGAATTTGGAGGCCGAGTCAACGCCTCAAAGCATTCCTGAAGCATTTGTGCTTTGTGGCGGCGCATTATCTGCTGAAAGAGCCACAGCCACAGGGAATACCGTTCCCATGAGAGGCTGGACATGGGCTCAACAATGCTTAGGTAGGTGGGACGTGACAAAATCACATCCACATGGATGGAGGACCCAAGGTTTCCCAGCAGAACATAGTGGGACATAGTGCACCTGGTGCCATGTGTTCCCCAGGTAAGCCACGCACACACACCCGGCCATCCACGGGATGTAGAAGAACACGTGATCATCAGACCAGGCCGCCTTCTTCCATTGCTCCGTGGTCCAGTTCTTATGCTCACATGTTGGTGCTTTGGGCGGTGGACAGGGGTCAGCATGGGCACTGGTCAGCGGCTGTGCCGCCCCATACACAACAAACTGAGATGCTCTGTGTGTTCTGACACCTTTCTATCAGAACCAGCATTAAGGCTGTGTGTCCACCAAAGCGTTTTTTCACGTGGCGGGCTGGTGTATTCAATTGTTTTCAATGGGAATGCCACGTTTTTAGAACAGCATGAGTGTAACGAGGCGCTGAGCATTTTTTTACTGGTCGCCGAAAGTTGAAGAATGTTCAACTTTGAGTAAAACGCAGCGCTCTTCACTGTCACTTTTCACCCAGTCGTCCAATCACAGTGGAGGAGGGGCGGGACAAATACAACACTAACCAACAGCCACATTCATTCAGCTTGTACAACATCAACAGATGAAAACAAGCAGCATCACAACAGAACAAAATCATTTAAAGAGCCAGAGCAAATAATTTACATTGTATCAGCATTTTTATATAGAATCAATACAGAAACAAACGCTTTCAAGCGCTCGCAGCGAGACGTTTTCAGCTGGATAAGAACGCTTTGGTGGACACACGGCCTAACTTCTTGAGCAGTTTGAGCTCCAGTAGCTCGTCTGTTTGATCGGACCACACGGGCCAGCCTTCACTCCACATGGGCATCAATGAGCCTCGGCCGCCCATGACCCTGTGGCCGGTTCTCCACTGGTCCTTCCTTGGAGCACTTTTGATAGAGACTGACCACTGCAGACCGGGAACAGCCCACAAGAGCTGCAGTTTTGGAGATGCTCTGACCCAGTCGTCTAGCCGTCACAATCTGGCCCAAACTCGCTCAAATCCCTACACTTGCCCATTTTTCCTGCTTCTAACACATCAACTCTGAGGACAACATGTTCACTTGCTGCCTAATATATCCCACCCACTAACAGGAGATCATCAGTGTTATTCACTTCACCTGTATGTTATGTTATGCCTGATCGATTTTATTGTGTATCACGCGTTTCCACAAAAATATTAACTGTTTTCAACACTGATAATTATCATAAATGTTTGTTGAGCATCAAATCATCATATGAAAATGATTTGAGAAGGATCATGTGACACTGAAGACTGACATAATGATGATCAATTCAGCTTTGATCACAGGAATAAATGACACTTTACTGTTATTTTACATTTGTAACAGTATTATTGTATTTGTGAACAAATAAATGCAGCCAAATCACATTAATGGGAAACAATATGTTGTCCGACTTAACAGCAGCATTAGTTCAGACAAATGGAAGGTCACTTTTTAATGAACGCCCATTCCATTGACATCCCATAACTTTTCTGTGACGCCCAGCATGCGGACAGCGAAGGTGCTCTATTAGTGGATAAAGGCCGTCTTTCCATACTGCCCTCTACCAACGTCACGGCATTGAGCTCAAATCCAGAACTGAAGGCTGCAGTTCCTGGAGTGGTTCAGAACGGACAAGATCTTGAATCTTGCACAGGCTCGCTGGATGACGTCAAGGAGAGCAGATTTCTTCTGGAAGAGGAGGAAGAGCAAGCAAAGACCGCAGAGGACCGGATAGGAGGAGACATCGGAGAGGAGGAGGTTCTGATGGGGGTTGAGCAGGTAGCTGACTTTGCCAGTTCAGTGTTGGCCGCCATCTCCTGCTGGCGTTATAAGGCCAAGGCTTTGCTTTTTGATCAGATCACAACGGTGAGGCTCTCTGTCTCCTATTGCTTTCTATTCCCTGTTCATAACCTGGCCACCATCACATTCCCATCTGCTGGTTTCTGCTCGTGCACCCACAGTTCTGTTGCATGAATCATTGCATGGACATAACAGCATGCATGGCATAAGCGTGTGTTTCTTGTGTAAGACTCTGTTCGGTGGCCACTTGACCTACAAATTGAATGCCATCTTCAAAATGTGATTTTCAAAACATTTCATTGACAGCTGAGCTGACAGCTAGCATTGTGTCCCATGTCTCAAGAATCAGTGTTATATTTCATGGCAGATGTGTCAGAATTCACATGCATTGTTTACATATGATGGGGAAGTTAGTGTGTTATGGTTATTAAGATCCAATGCATAATAATACGGGACGTCGGGTGTCTCAAAGTGTTTTTGCACTTGGAGCAACAATGAGATTTTTTTTTGATTGAAGTTCGACTTCAAAGGGAAATTTAACTGTCAAATTTCGGGGGTGGAGGTCGGATGGCTTGCCTTCCGTAATTAAATTAAACAAAGGTTCCTGTTTTATTGTGTTTTGTTTGATGGCACACAAAAGCAATTTCAGAAGGTCAGTTGTCTGTGGTAAAACATTGAAATGCATGGATGCTTTTAAATGAATTGCAAATGTTTATAAAAAGGTTGAAATGTCACTAAAGTACACCCAGAATAACCCGTCATTCAGTAGAGCTTTTTCATCTGTTAAATTGCTGTCATTTTGTGTACAAACAGGACAGAGAAAGTTGTTGGGAGAACTGGCCAGTGAACAAAAGCAGCCAGACACCTTGTGAAGAAAAGCCTGATGATGGGAATACAAGTTTGACTCTCTTTGGACAGGTAATGTCATGTATTATGAACATAATAACCCACTTTTGATAATTGGCTAAACGTAAACAAAGGGAAGAGGGGGTTTACAAAAGCCAGCTGTCTCTGAAAGCTAGATCAATTGCACTTGTTCTTTCAGGCTGGCCACATGGGAAATTGACGATTGAATTAAGTTATCTGCATATCTTCTTTTTCTTATCTTCTTCATAGCTTCCTGTAGCAATAACCCTCTTCACTCTGTCCAATTTCTAGAGCGCAACTGGGGAACACAGTTCGCAGAGCACAGTTCCTCTCAGTAAGTCAGAGGAGACGAGGATGGACCAATCAGATGATTATCCCGAAATGCGTGGGATAATAATGGCAGGATGCCACACTGATCCAGAGATAGTAGACCTCAATAATGGAGGACGAGGAATTGGAGATTATACGAAGGACAGTGTGGATTTCTCATCCACGGAGGAAGGGACAACTCCATCCAGAAGTAATATAGAGGTTGATGTTGGACTCTTGTCTTCATCCATGCTGGACAAGGCAAGTGAAGGCAGCATCTCTCGAAGAAGTAGTCTAGGAGTCGACGGGTCATTTGACTTCGACTCTTTGGAAGGTAGAAGAGACAGTTCACTCAGCGGCGGTGCTGAACCCCACGAGAAAGACAAATCCCAGGAATTTAGGCGGTCCACTTCAGAATCATTAACGGAGACCGTTCCTGAGAGCCTGTTTATTCCAGACCAAAGGCCTCAAATGAAACAAGACACCCTTTCCAAAAAGGACCAATTGCTCATACATAAGATTAGACACTACTACGAACATGCCGAGCACCAGGATGCAAGCTTTGCCGTTAAACGCAGAGAGAGCCTTTCATACATCCCTGCGGGTCTAGTCCGTAATCTCCGTCAACAACTCAATGACCTTGCAGACGAAGATGTGCCATTGCACAGGAGGGGGTCTTCTGTAACCAGGCCAACTTTATGGTCTGTCTTTAATCTACCAGGCTTGGACGATGACAAGAAAGCAAAGGACATCTCTGACTTGGTGGTTCCAGCAAATGGCAAAGAGTCCGTGCTTAGACCTCAAAACGGGAATGAGCAATTCCAGTCCGCATCTGACATGGTGAAGGTGTGGCAAGACATGGAAGTGGAGATGATTGGGTCTTCTGAAGAGCATCAGGACTTGGAGAGTTCCCAAATGACTTCACCTGTACAAGAGACAAAAGCAGAAACTAGTAAGATGAGCTCTGATAGTGGACTTGGGGAACCTCTTCAAATATTGGAGGAATCTGATGAAAGCTCAACCTCATCCCCAATCAACAACATCTTAGAAAAGGACGAGATGCAAGAGTTTCGGAGCCATCCAAACGAGGATCACAAGTTCCAAGAGCGCCACAAGGTCAATCACCCTCCTCTACCAAGGGTCATCTCTTTAAGGTCCGCCAATGAGGATGACCTCATCCTTCAAGATATGGAGAAGATGAAAAACAAAGTCTTCCAGTTGGCCAGGCAATACAGTCAACGTATCAAAAACAGCAGGCCAGTAGTACGGCAGAGGCCCAAGATCTCAGAGAACCATTTCACATCCAAGAACCTGTCTTCGGTCATGGAGGAGAGACCTCTGGGAAAGGAGAAAGGTGGGTGTAGTGTCTGAGTAGACACTTTATATTCCAAACTGACTCACTTTTACTTGAGGGACAATCCCCCAAATTGCAGTTAAGTTTCTTGCCTGATGGCGATAGCTTAGTGGTGATTGTTTACTACTTATTGGTTACCAATCCAGACCATTGGTATCCACGTATTTGAGGCTTGAGACGATTAGCCTACTATATAGAGATGGCTCTGATGGAGCATATGATGGATAGAAATGTGTAAGATCCATTTTGAGGTTGTGCAAAGAGGTGTGTCAAGATTGAAATAAAGTTGTAATACAGTGGGTGCTTCTCAATACTCAAATTGATGCTTCCTCGTTTCCTTGCTCCTCCGTCCTCCAGCCCGTGACCCGGAAACCGATCGAACTCAGCCATCTTGAAGAACATCTCAATTCTCTAATTGCACCACGAGGAATGAGGAGCGGCGAAGCTTCCTGAGGAGTCATGAGCGAGGATATGTATCCTTCCCTCGCATCCTGACGGGGTGGAGCTAAGACGTGAGGAAAGGAAACGTGGATGCACAAATTAGAAATAAGGAGCACCCAGTGAATTGGATTTCCAAAAGCACGAGTGCACTTTCCATTGGTCAATGGATTTCTACAGAGTTTGGATTGCATGATTGAGCAAACCCTTTTGTAATTCTTGTGACGCACCATTCCCTTTAGAAATCAATGGATTCCCTGCATTAGGGTAAACTCTGTCAAATTTGTCCAAGCAGACTTTTAACCACTGCTCTTTTGTGCATAGGGATGCCTGACAGGACACTGTCCCTGACCTTGAATGGACAGGACATTATCCCGGACTCTAGTAAGACTACTAGTCCACCTTCCAGCCTCTGTTCTCCTGGAAGTCCTCAATTTCCACACTTTTCCAGATTATATGAGAGACCACAAAGTCCAGTACAAACGGAGAGCTTCCACTGGCCAGATGTCAAGGAGTTGCGCTCCAAATATAACACCCATGGCCGAGAGGACAGATCCGCCTCCGCTCGTCCGTTCCCAGTGAGTCGTAGTAACTCTTTTCCAGAGAGAGTTCTGGACAACAGAGAGACATCGGAGAAGTCCGGAGCATCACGTTCCTTGTCTTGCGCCTCCCCTTCCTGCAGTGTCACAATGCAGAGATGTACATCCATGGATTCTACGTGTTCCAGCAAGACTCTTGAAGCTGAAGGTTTGCCTTCACTGTGTAGAGTTAATGCTTTAGATTTTGATGTGGGGACACTACATGAACTTGAGCAACCGGACAGCTGTTGTGACACTGGCCAAGATGCCTTGATTTTAGTCGAAAGGGCGGCAGGAGGTGAGGACAGTCGTGAGAATCAACTAAGATGGGATGCACAATCTGAACTTGCAATGGTGAACAGTAAAGAGCAAAACTTGAGTGCATGGGTGGATGGAGGTCACCCACTGTGCTCATTCGAAAACACAGAGAACAGTCAACATAGTTTGGTTAAAAACCTCTGTGAGAAATTTCAGAACCTGAGTTCTTATACGTGAGTCTTATAAAGCAATATTTTTACTCGAAACACTCGTAACCTTAAAATATCTTAAAGCTAACATTCTGTTTCGCCAAAATATGTAATTTGGCCATTGTTTGAGAGGCATAGTGCACATTTTTTTTTACACAGGTTTGGCGTTCTGCATTTGCGGAGCATGAATCTTAACCTCCAGTTGTGAGCAAATGTTGTCCAAACCAACTGGAAGAGGAAAGCCTGAGGACCTCGGAGAATATATTTATAACATTTGCCTTTGTAAATACATGTATATTAGAATTGTTCTGCATTATTGTGTGCCTATTTCAATGAGATGTAAACATTTGTTAAAGGAGCTAGCTGTGGTACTGTCATGTTTTTGGTAACGTTTAGTAAAGTGGTTAAATACGCTATTTCATTTTGAAATTAGAAAGCAATACGGAAGAATATGCAATAGCTCAGTGCATGCTATGTTACAAATGCACCTATGCTTGGTACACACACATTTGTCATGTTATCAGAAAAGTTAAAGCACTGCGATGCAATCTGTTCTCAATCTGCACTGCCTGATGTCTCTTCACTGTTTGTGTTCGAGCACTGACCAGAGGAAAGAGGGTAATCTCATAAAGACGTCAGTTCCCACTAATGAGGAGACAACTGGAAATTATAATCAGATTAAGCCAGATGAATTATAAAGACTGATGACTTTCTCAAAATGAATGGATAAGTCATTTGAGCAACATTAATGCACAGTCACAGAAAGCGTCTTCCTCACTGTATTTGGGTAAATAGTCTTGTTTAATGGGAGTTATTATAAGCTGGTTTTGGTTGTATTTTTCTGCTTATTGGAGGGTTTGATGTCACTGTTATCTTGTATAGTTAATCCTTTTTATTTATTTGAATTGGTTTACATATTATGCACAATGCCTTTGTCAGCTCAGCAACGATGTTTGTAAAAATGATCAGTTCATATTCTATTTTTCTGTCATACTACATTAAAAGAAGCTTTCCACAATATAATCATTACTACTGTTGTCCTTTATTATCCTGTTCAAAATGTTTCTGCAGTAGATTTTTGTTTCTGTGTCAACATTATTCTGCATGAGTGTATTGCAGTTTAACTTGTTTATGCACTTTTTAATCAGTCTATAGGACATACAGGTGGAATATGACATGGATATGATTAATGACTTCCATGGTAAAAGCCGCCTTAATCTCAGCCTGGGTTACAGATAACCCATTGAATGGATGGAGTAAAGGCAAGTACATTATTGTAAGCAAGTAATGATTTAGAAGATGCTTTTATCTACTTACAGGACATTTATTACATGGACTGTCTCTCTGGAGCAACCTGAGGTTAAAGGGTTAGTTGAAACGTGCTGCTTATCACGAGAATGAACCTCATTGGTTCTCACTGAAGCTCAACGTGATGCGTAACACGAGAATGAACCTCATTGGCTCTCGCTGAAGCTCAAACGTGATGCGTAACACGAGAATGAACCTCATTGGCTCTCGCTGAAGCTCAAACGTGATGCGTAACACGAGAATGAACCTCATTGGCTCTCGCTGAAGCTCAAACGTGATGCGTAACACGAGAATGAACCTCATTGGTTCTCGCTGAAGCTCAAACGTGATGCGTAACACGAGAATGAACCTCATTGGCTCTCGCTGAAGCTCAAACGTGATGCGTAACACGAGAATGAACCTCATTGGCTCTCGCTGAAGCTCAAACGTGATGCGTAACACGAGAATGAACCTCATTGGCTCTCGCTGAAGCTCAAACGTGATGCGTAACACGAGAATGAACCTCATTGGTTCTCGCTGAAGCTCAAACGTGATGCGTAACACGAGAATGAACCTCATTGGTTCTCGCTGAAGCTCAAACGTGATGCGTAACACGAGAATGAACCTCATTGGTTCTCGCTGAAGCTCAAACGTGATGCGTAACACAAGAATGAACCTCATTGGTTCTCGCTGAAGCTCAAATGTGATGTGTAACATGAGAATGAACCTCATTGGCTCTTGCTGAAGCTCAAACGTGATGCGTAACACGAGAATGAACCTCATTGGCTCTTGCTGAAGCTCAAACGTGATGCGTAACATGAGAATGAACCTCATTGGCTCTTGCTGAAGCTCAAACGTGATGCGTAACACGAGAATGAACCTCATTGGCTCTTGCTGAAGCTCAAACGTGATGCGTAACACGAGAATGAACCTCATTGGCTCTTGCTGAAGCTCAAACGTGATGCGTAACACGAGAATGAACCTCATTGGCTCTTGCTGAAGCTCAAACGTGATGCGTAACACGAGAATGAACCTCATTGGCTCTTGCTGAAGCTCAAACGTGATGCGTAACACGAGAATGAACCTCATTGGCTCTTGCTGAAGCTCAAACGTGATGCGTAACACGAGAATGAACCTCATTGGCTCTTGCTGAAGCTCAAACGTGATGCGTAACACGAGAATGAACCTCATTGGTTCTCGCTGAAGTTCAAATGTGATGCGTAACACGAGAATGAACCTCATTGGCTCTTGCTGAAGTTCAAATGTGATGCGTAACACGAGAATGAACCTCATTGGTTCTCGCTGAAGCTCAAATGTGATGCGTAACACGAGAATGAACCTCATTGGTTCTCGCTGAAGTTCAAACGTGATGCGTAACACGAGAATGAACCTCATTGGTTCTCGCTGAAGCTCAAACGTGCTGCGTAACACGAGAATGAACCTCATTGGTTCTCGCTGAAGCTCAAACGTGATGCGTAACATGAGAATGAACCTCATTGGCTCTTGCTGAAGCTCAAACGTGATGCGTAACACAAGAATTAACCTCATTGGTTCTCACTGAAGCTCAAACGTGATGCGTAACACGAGAATGAACCTCATTGGTTCTCGCTGAAGTTCAAATGTGATGCGTAACACGAGAATGAACCTCATTGGCTCTTGCTGAAGCTCAAACGTGATGCGTAACACGAGAATGAACCTCATTGGTTCTCGCTGAAGCTCAAATGTGATGCGTAACACGAGAATGAACCTCATTGGTTCTCGCTGAAGTTCAAATGTGATGCGTAACACGAGAATGAACCTCATTGGTTCTCGCTGAAGTTCAAATGTGATGCGTAACACGAGAATGAACCTCATTGGTTCTCGCTGAAGTTCAAATGTGATGCGTAACACGAGAATGAACCTCATTGGTTCTCGCTGAAGTTCAAATGTGATGCGTAACACGAGAATGAACCTCATTGGCTCTTGCTGAAGCTCAAACATGATGCGTAACACAACAATGAACCTCATTGGTTCTCGCTGAAGCTCAAACATGATGCGTAACACGAGAATGAACCTCATTGGTTCTCGCTGAAGCTCAAACATGATGCGTAACACGAGAATGAACCTCATTGGTTATACTATACATATGTTTTCAGTGGAGTGTAAAGACCTTACATAGTGAACCATGTCTATCTACACACACCGCCGGTCCCCTTACAGTGAAGTCGCCATTTTGCGCCACCATGTTTCTACGGTAGCCCTAAAAGGACAAACTTCTCTACAGAGCACTAGCCACTCTCTGCTGCCCTGTGTCGGCCACCGTAGCTTCTCTGTGCTTCGAAAAGAAGGGATGAACGGTCGGCAGTTGCAATTCACAACCTCACCACTAGATGCCGCTAAAATGTACTCACTGAACCTTTATATATAATATCCATTTAGCTGTGCTTTAACTCTTTTCCCGCCAGTGGTTTTTTTAAAAACCTACCCCCTAGGGTAGACGAAGTTTGGAAAAATCACCTCCCTACCCCTACCTCTTCACAGGTCGACATTTTATTAGATAAAGTTTGATTTATATGCTATCTAATATTTGATAATTGCAACACTACTATTGCTTGTCTATGCTGCTTCTGCGCCTGTGTTTTAAAAACCGAGATTCTGTATTCTTTCAGAAGACGCTAATATCGCCCCCTACTGCAAAATAGTAGTGAAAACATGGATTGTTTGCAAATTCTTTCGGGAAGCATTGTCATAAATTACGGAAAATTCTGTCAGTGGTGGTGAAAGAGTGTGGCAGACTTATTTCTGATCCAGCTATGAAATTATCTGAATGATCACTGTTTTGTAAGTGTTTGAGGATCTCTCTCATGTTGTGATGATGATGATGATGATGATGATGATGATGATGATGATGAAGATGAACTCCTCCCCTCCCGGTGAGCAGGTTTCAGGTTCAGAGTCTCTCACTGAAGGTCTACTCTAGACAGACATGGAGAAGCAGAGCGACACCGACAGCTAGAGACACGCGGCTAACCCAACCAGCTGACTGAACACTGACCAGCGGCGGTTTACCTGAGGAAGTTCGGCTCGTGTCAGGATGGGCTGCGCGATATCAGGATCCGGATTGACAGCGGGAACACAAGAGAGCAGAAACACCGAGGACGCGGAAGGTCCGGCGTGTCTTACCCCGCGTCACATACACCTGATCAAAGAGTCCTGGAAAGTCATCCAGGAGGACATCGCCAAAGTGGGAATAATCATGTTCGTCAGGTGAGAGAGTTAAAGCAGCTTTACAGAAAATGCATGCGGTTGAATTCGTGATGTCCGTTCCCAAATATCAACAAGAAAACAATGTTCCACCACGTTAAATATGAATAACAGATCATTATTATATTTTTAGACCTGTTGATGCTTCACATCAGCTTAATGACTAATATTTAACAGCATATTGATGTATTACGTGATGCCTCGCGGTCCAAACCGATGAAAACTCGAGGGGTTGTCACACTTTTTTTTACTCTAGTGAATCTATCTATCTAAAAAATGCTGGGTTGTTTCAACACATGTTTGGGTCAAATATGGACAACCAACCGTTGATTAAAATTTAAATTCAAAAACTTAAACCAAGGGTTAAAAACTTAAAACAACGGTCGGATTTGTCCATATTTGATCCAAACATTGGTTTGAAACAACCCAGTATGACTGACTATCTATCTATCTATCTATCTATCTATCTATCTATCTATCTATCTATCTATCTATCTATCTATCTATCTATCTATCTATCTATCTATCTATCTATCAAAAACTGGGGTGTTTGAACCATTGTCGGACGTTGGGATTTAAATTCAAAAACTTAAAACGGTTAAAAATGTAAACCAATGGTCGGATTTGTCCATATTTGATCCAAACATTGGTTTGAAACAACCCAGTATGATTATCTATCTATCTATCTGTCTGTCTGTCTGTCTATCTATCTATCTATCTATCTATCTATCTATCTATCTATCTATCTATCTATCTATCTATCTATCTATCTATCTATCTATCTATCTATCTATCTATCTATCTATCTATCTATCAAAAACTGGGGTGTTTCAACCATTGTCGGACGTTGGGATTTAAATTCAAAAACTTAAAACGGTTAAAAATTTAAACCAACGGTCGGATTTGTCCCAAACATTGGTTTGAAACAACCCAGTATGATTATCTATCTATCTATCTATCTATCTATCTATCTATCTATCTATCTATCTATCTATCTATCTATCTATCTATCTATCTATCTATCTATCTATCTATCTATCTATCTATCTATCTATCTATCTCTCTATCTATCTATCTATCTATCTATCTATCTCTCTATCTATCTATCTATATATCTATCTATCTATATATCTATCTATATATCTATCTATCTATCAAAAACTGGGGTGTTTCAACCATTGTCGGACGTTGGAATTTAAATTCAAAAACTTAAACCAACGGTTAAAAATTTAAACCAACCGACCGTTGGTTTAAATTTTTAACTGTTGGTTTAAGTTTTTGGATTTGTCCATATTTGTCCCAAACATTGGTTTGAAACAACCCAGTATGATAATCTATCTATGTCTGTCTGTCTGTCAAATACTGGGGTATTTCAACCATTGTTTGGGTCAGACGTTGGGATTTAAATTTAAGTTCAAAAACTTAAACCAACTGTTAAAAATTTAAACCAATGGTCGGATTTGTCCACATTTGAACCAAACATTGGGTTGAAACAACCCAGTATGATTATCGATCTATCTATCTATCTATCTATCTATCTATCTATCTATCTATCTATCTATCTATCTATCTATCTATCTATCTATCTATCTATCTATCTATCTATCTATGAAATACTGGGGTGTTTAAACCATTATTTGGGTCAAATATGGACATTGGGATTTAAATTTAAAATCCTGAACCAACAGTTATAAATTTAAACCAAGGATTGGATTTGTCCATATTTGATCCAAACATGGGTTGAAACACCCCAGTTTTTCCATCCATATCTTAACTAGTTAGAGTAGTGTTTAACGGTTTGCACTATAGACGAATATAATGCGTTTTCCCTCTTAGTTGCGTTTTTAATGCGTCTCTGGCATCATGAAAAAGTACAATGTGTGACTAAAAAGTAGATTACTGAGAAAAGTGCAAACGTAAAAGCTGAATCGGGTTAAAATAATGATTGTGAAGCAACTTTCACAGAGTCTCTCGAGAGGTGATGCTCATATTAACATCAGGTGGACCACAGTCACACTTTCTATTCAATGGGGATAAATGATAGACTTTCTATATAATGGTGTGTAAATACCGCTACTCTATATATAAGAGCATCTTCAGAAAGAGTTCGTTAATGTGACTTGAACGCACCAAATGTCCAGGTGATGCCCAGTGGATAAAGAGTTAAGCGCTCCTCATCTGATCTTTTATTGATTGATATGTTATTTTATGTTCTGTTATTGTTTGCTAATGTATTGATTTGAAGTCTGACAGAAACATTAGCTGAGAGAACAAGCGTCTCTTTCAGTATTTTGTCAGTATTATAGATTAAAGTCGTTATTTTTGCAGTATCAGTGTTAAAAGCATTGATGCATCCATCAAACAAACACACTGCACAAGTAATAAATCTTTCCCCACACATTAGGACACATTCATTTGTCAGCGGAATGAACATTTGCTGCTAATGTAACGGATTCGTTTGAGGACGCTGCAGTTTTTGTGTGTCAAACAGCTGTTAGTATGAAGATAAGACTGCAAATGAAGAGAAACTAGAGTTTCACATCACAACGATGATGAAAGTACAGACCTGAGGAGTGTCTGAATGAGATTCATCGGATCCTTTCTCTTCACTAATGTCACTGTTCGTCATGTTTGAAGTCTCAGTGTCTTTGAATCGGCTGGGGATCAGAAGTCACACTTGACCCTTGAATTATGGTCAAATTCTGGGTACGATCTCTACGGTGCAGGTCAAATTAACCGTAGTTGGATTCAATATAGTTCACCAAAAATCACACTTGGGGAAGAAAATTAGCATGATTTAACATGAATAGTTCTCACACATTACCAAAGAAATGAAAACTATTGCAAAAACATGTATTTACCACCCCCCCCCCCCCCCCTAAAATCTGAATTGTGCGATAAAAGGTCGCACATTTTTATACTTTTTTGTTCGGTGGTGGGAACTATCTTACGTAGTATCGTAATTTTAAACAGACAAAGTGTGGAAATCACTTTCAAGCGGTATAAATACAGCGCTTTGCAACTCCAAGATCATGGGTTCGATTCCCAGTAAATTGTAAGGCAAAAATGTACAGCGTCAATTAGGGCTGCACGATTTGGGGAAAATATCTAATTGCGATTGTTCTGGTTAAAATTGCGATTTTAAAATGTGATTTTTATTGTTAATGAAAAGTGTGGATATAACATTTTGTGTTTATATATTAATATGGCTAATAATAATTATTATTGCTAAATTAAAATAAGAAATATTACTATTACAATAACCTTTTCATTATTAAACATTTAAAATAGCATTTAAGAATAAATGTAACCGTATAATAACTTATTTTACAAAAAAAATTATGGGTTACCTGTTAATATGCAGACAGCCTATGACTAAAAATCATTAGAAAGGTCTAAGGATTTATTGTAAAAAAAAGTATATTATTATAAAAATCTGTGATTTCTATCTGTGCTATCAATTTCTTAAAGTCTATGCCTTTAATATGAAATATGAACCTCTTATGCATCCACTGTGGGGATTAAAACTAATGTACATTGAAGAAAAACATGTGGATTGTCATATACATTTATTTAGAAGTATTATTTTTCTTATTTTTTGCCCATAAGTTTCATTCATACTGGAAGCCAGGGGGCGCCCTCGAGCAGAAACTCCACAGACGCCTCAGTGAAGTAATAGTTTTCAGGAAATCCCTGATGTGAAGCGCTCTATAGGCTGAATAAAACGAAGATAGAAACGCTTTGACTAATTAAACATGAAGATAATACTTCTGCGATAAGATATGGTGTATTGAGTTCTGTATTGGGTATTTTCATAATAATAAAAGTATGCAGTGCTGATTCTGTGATAAGAAGCCACATCAGCTCGACTGACGATATGAAGTGTTATTAAACGTTGTATTTTGTTGGACAACAGGTTTATGAACGCTTCGCATTACTAGTTTGTGAAGATGTTTGGCACGTGTTGTTTTTTCAAACGCACATTATAAGTGACTCAAACTCGCAGTCTTTCAGACGGAGCAGCGTTTACTGATCTCAGAGCCGCTCTTCACACACGCTGGGCATTTATTTATTTCATCGCAGCCTTTGCGCTTTCATAATCGCACATAAGCCAAATCGCGATTGCGGTTCAATTTCGATTAATCGTGCAGCCCTAGAGTCAACGCAAATGCAGTGCAAATTCTTTTTCAGATAAAAGCATCTGCCAAATGCATACATTTAAGTGCTCTGCCATCTAACAAATTATATTCTAACAACGTTTTGCTAACATTTGCATTACGTTTTTTTAATGTTCTCATAATGTTCAAACATCCACTTTTTCAATGTTTTTAAAACATGCTGTTTCCGGGCATGTATCTTTAAATGCAAATGAGCGTCTGCTCCTCCCCCTATCCAGGATAGGGCGGGGCCTGTACAGCTTGTGCCTCTGCTAAACTACAACATCTGTTTGGTTTTGATGATCATCTCTATCACGCTCACGTGACACTGCAGTTCTTCATCATAATGAGAGTTTATGATCCATAAGCCATATCAGTCTAAACTTCTGAGATATGGTTTTCTGAGCGCACACTAGTGGTGCAACGGATCACAAAACTCACGGTTCGGATCGAACTACGGATCATGAGTCACGGATCGGATCATTTTTCGGATCAGAATAAAAGGGGGAGGAGACCATTTTTATTTGCTTTCCATTTATTACATGAAAACTTTTGGTGTTAACATAACCTATATGGTTTATAGGTTAACAAGGAACTTTTGGTGTTAAAAAAAATAAAATAAATATATAACCATCTGAATAAATCAAATTTGACTAAAAACAACCTGAGACGTGAAAATGGGCCTGAGCTTCTTTTTTTTTTTTTTAAAGAGATTATGATGTCAACATTCTCTGGGGAGAGAGTAACCTCTCACACTTGTCAGCATTGCAATTCTCTTTGTAGGCCTATACACTATTTTATAGATATCATGTTTAAACGCACTACACTTAAACAACATTTTATTGAATTCATTATTTTATATAGCCTAATACCTACTTTAGATGTATATATTACGTTGCTCATGCAAATTGCAAAACAGACAATAGACTATGTTAAAATAACAAACATTTTAAATTAACTTACGCTTTTCTTTCGTTTTTAAATCTTTTTACAAGAAATCATCAAGAACTTAAAAAGGTCATAAAGAACTTTGTTTTTGCACCTCCAAGAAAGGACAGGTGCTCTCCATTATTTCTCCTTGTTTACTTAAAGGCCGTTTTCCTTGCTTTACTCGAGGCAAAAAGCCATGTGTTGACTTTAAAACCAAGTAGACGTTACATTATGCATCTGTGGTGGAATTACTAGATTTTTGCATCGATACATGTTTGTTTTAAAGCGGATGCGCTGTCACTTTAATTCAGCGCCAGCACATCAAAAAATAGACTCTGTGCGGAAACGATCGCAGCACAGCTGTATGGCCACGCGCTCCTGGAGCGCACCTGACGGACCGAAGCCGCGTGCAGTGAAAGCTGTAGCCCAGGGGTGCCCAAACTTTTTCCTATGAAGGGCCAAAAATCAAACTTGATTGACAGCCGTGGGCCAAAAGTAAATTTTGCATCTTAAATCAAACTGTATTACATTAAAGTTGCTATGGGTTTATTTCTGTCATAATATTTAAAATAAATATAAAACAACTTTAATCTGATTAACTAATGCAGTTTTATTTGTAAAGTTTTGCATTTTAATGAACAATTAAATGGGCAACAATCCCCAAGTGTTCAATGTACAATAAAGTTCAATGCCAAATACACAAGCAATAATAAAACCATGTGGTTGCAATGTCAGTGACCTAATGAGAGATATGAAGCTGGTCCTTATTTTTCAGACGTTTTTCAAGATTGGGCGTTTATTGACGTCATGTGTCGCAAAACACGCGGTGCTGCACCTTGAATTGCACATTTACAATATTTTTTTATTAATTTACATTTCATTTAAACATTTAATTTCAGTTTACTCTGTTGTAGTTCAACAATAAAACAAACAAAATTGTTATGTCAAATTAGAAATGACAATCTGTGTCGAAGGTATCACACTCTCTCTCTCTCTCTCTCTCTCTCTCTCTCTCTCTCTCTCTCTCTCTCTCTCTCTCTCTCTCTCTCTCTCTCTCTCTCTCTCTCTCTCTCTCTCTCTCTCTCTCTCTCTCTCTCTCTCTCTCTCTCTCTCTCTCTCTCTCTCTCTCTCTCTCTCTCTCTCTCTCTCTCTCTCTCTCTCTCTCTCTCTCTCTCTCTCTCTCTCTCTCTCTCTCTCTCTCTCTCTCTCTCTCTCTCTCTCTCTCTCCCCTCGGACGTTACGGTGGGCCAAATCAAAGGTTACCACGGGCCAACTTTGGCCCGCGGGCCCTAGTTTGGGCATCTCTGCTGTAGCCTATCCGTTAACAAGGGTACGGAAAAAATATGCACCGCATACGCACGGCAAACGGAGTATCTGTGAAACGGGCGTCAGCAGGTGCCATATGCTCGATGTATGCGCCACTTTCATATGGCTTTCTCGTGCCACAGTGCCTACATACTGTTACAGTTTTGTCCACACCCTTCTTCCGTCATCATTATATTTTACAGTCGTGGACGGGGCCTGTGCTAATAGGGCGGAGTCTGTCAGCAGTCGTGGACGGGGCCTGTGCTAATAGGGCGGAGTCTGTCAGCAGTCGTGGACGGGGCCTGTGCTAATAGGGCGGAGTCTGTCAGCTGTTGTGGGCAGGGCTTGCGCTAATAGGGTGGAGTCTGTCAGCAGTCGTGGAAGGGGTCTATGCTAATAGGGCGGAGTCTGTTAACAGTCGTGGGCGGGGCCTGTGCTAATAGGGCGGAGTCTGTCAGCTGTCGTGGCAGGGGCCTGTGCTAATAAGGCGGAGTCTGTCAGCTGTTGTGGGCAGGGCTTGCGCTAATAGGGCGGAGTCTGTCAGCAGTCGTGGAAGGGGTCTATGCTAATAGGGCGGAGTCTGTTAACAGTCGTGGAAGGGGCCCGTGCTAATAGGGCGGAGTCTGTCAGCTGTTGTGGGCAGGGCTTGCGCTAATAGGGCGGAGTCTGTCAGCAGTCATGAAAGGGGTCTATGCTAGTAGGGCGGAGTCTGTTAACAGTCGTGGAAGGGGCCTGTGCTAATAGGGTGGAATCTGTCAGCAGTTGTGGGCGGGGCCTGTGTTAATAGGGCGGAGTCTGTCAGCAGTCATGGGCAGGGCCTGTGCTAATAGGGCGGAGTCTGTCAGCAGTCGTGGACGGGGCCTGTGCTAATAGGGCGGAGTCTGTCAGCAGTCGTGGACGGGGCCTGCGCTAATAGGGCGGAGTCTGTCAGCAGTCGTGGACGGGGCCAGTGCTAATAGGGCGGAGTCTGTCAGCAGTCGTGGGAGGGGTCTGTGCTAATAGGGTGGAGTCTGTCAGCAGTCGTGGACGGGGCCTGTGCTAATAGGGCGGAGTCTGTCAGCAGTCGTGGACGGGGCCTGTGCTAATAGGGCGGAGTCTGTCAGCAGTCGTGGACGGGGTCTGTGCTAATAGGGCGGAGTCTGTCAGCAGTCGTGGACGGGGCCAGTGCTAATAGGGCGGAGTGTGTCAGCAGTCGTGGGAGGGGTCTGTGCTAATAGGGTGGAGTCTGTCAGCAGTCGTGGACGGGGCCTGTGCTAATAGGGCGGAGTCTGTCAGCTGTCGTGGGCGGGGCCTGTGCTAATAGGGTGGAGTCTGTCAGCAGTCGTGGACGGGGCCTGTGCTAATAGGGCGGAGTCTGTCAGCAGTCGTGGACGGGGCCTGTGTCATTAGAAGGGGCCCGTGCTAATAGGGCGGAGTCTGTCAGCAGTCGTGGACGGGGCCTGTGCTAATAGGGCGGAGTCTGTCAACTGTCGTGGCAGGGGCCTGTGCTAATAGGGCGGAGTCTGTCAGCTGTTGTGGGCAGGGCTTGCGCTAATAGGGCGGAGTCTGTCAGCTGTTGTGGGCAGGGCTTGCGCTAATAGGGCGGAGTCTGTCAGCAGTCGTGGAAGGGGTCTATGCTAATAGGGCGGAGTCTGTCAGCAGTCGTGGACGGGGACTGTGCTAATAGGGCGGAGTCTGTCAGCAGTCGTGGACGGGGCCTGTGCTAATAGGGCGGAGTCTGTCAGCTGTCGTGGCAGGGGCCTGTGCTAATAGGGCGGAGTCTGTCAGCTGTTGTGGGCAGGGCTTGCGCTAATAGGGCGGAGTCTGTCAGCAGTCGTGGAAGGGGTCTATGCTAATAGGGCGGAGTCTGTTAACAGTCGTGGAAGGGGCCCGTGCTAATAGGGCGGAGTCTGTCAGCTGTTGTGGGCAGGGCTTGTGCTAATAGGGCGGAGTCTGTCAGCAGTCATGGAAGGGGTCTATGCTAATAGGGCGGAGTCTGTTAACAGTCGTGGAAGGGGCCTGTGCTAATAGGGTGGACTCTGTCAGCAGTTGTGGGCGGGGCCTGTGCTAATAGGGCGGAGTCTGTCAGCAGTTGTGGGCGGGGCCTGTGCTAATAGGGCGGAGTCTGTCAGCAGTCGTGGGCGGGGCCTGTGCTAATAGGGCGGAGTCTGTCAGCAGTCGTGGACGGGGCCTGTGCTAATAGGGCGGAGTCTGTCAGCAGTCGTGGACGGGGCCTGTGCTAATAGGGCGGAGTCTGTCAGCAGTCGTGGACGGGGCCAGTGCTAATAGGGCGGAGTCTGTCAGCAGTCGTGGCAGGGGCCTGTGCTAATAGGGTGGACTCTGTCAGCAGTTGTGGGCGGGGCCTGTGCTAATAGGGCGGAGTCTGTCAGCAGTCGTGGGCGGGGCCTGTGCTAATAGGGCGGAGTCTGTCAGCAGTCGTGGACGGGGCCTGTGCTAATAGGGCGGAGTCTGTCAACAGTCGTGGACGGGGCCTGTGCTAATAGGGCGGAGTCTGTCAGCAGTCGTGGACGGGGCCTGTGCTAATAGGGCGGAGTCTTTCGTGGGCTATGCCTGCTTTAATAGGGCGGAGTCTGTCAGCAGTCGTGGGCAGGGCCTTTGCTAATAGGGTGGAGTCTGTCAGCAGTCGTGGACGGGGCCTGTGCTAATAGGGCGGAGTCTGTCAGCAGTCGTGGACGGGGCCTGTGCTAATAGGGCGGAGTCTGTCAGCTGTTGTGGGCAGGGCTTGCGCTAATAGGGCGGAGTCTGTCAGCAGTCGTGGAAGGGGTCTATGCTAATAGGGCGGAGTCTGTTAACAGCCGTGGAAGGGGCCTGTGCTAATAGGGCGGAGTCTGTTAACAGTCGTGAAGGGGCCTGTGCTAATAGGGCCGAGTCTGTCAGCAGTTGTGGGCGGGGCCTGTGCTAATAGGGCCGAGTCTGTCAGCAGTTTTGGGCGGGGCCTGTGCTAATAGGGCAGAGTCTGTCAGCAGTCGTGGGCGGGGCCTGTGCTAATAGGGCGGAGTCTGTCAGCTGTCGTGGACGGGGCCTGTGCTAATAGGGCGGAGTCTGTCAGCAGTCGTGGACGGGGCCAGTGCTAATAGGGCGGAGTCTGTCAGCAGTCGTGGGAGGGGTCTGTGCTAATAGGGCGGAGTCTGTCAGCTGTTGTGGGCAGGGCTTGCGCTAATAGGGCGGAGTCTGTCAACAGTCGTGGAAGGGGTCTATGCTAATAGGGCGGAGTCTGTTAACAGTCGTGGAAGGGGCCTGTGCTAATAGGGCGGAGTCTGTTAACAGTCGTGGAAGGGGCCTGTGCTAATAGGGTGGACTCTGTCAGCAGTTGTGGGCGGGGCCTGTGCTAATAGGGCCGAGTCTGTCAGCAGTTTTGGGCAGGGCCTGTGCTAATAGGGTGGAGTCTGTCGGCAGTCGTGGGGGGGCCAGTGCTAATAGGGCGGAGTCTGTCAGCAGTCGTGGACAGGGCCTGTGCTATTAGGCCGGAGTCTGTCAGCAGTCGTGGACGGGGCCTGTGCTAATAGGGCGGAGTCTGTCAGCAGTCGTGTGAGGGGTCTATGCTAATAAGGCGGAGTCTGTCAGCAGTCGTGGGCAGGGTCTGTGCTAATATGGCGGAGTCTGTCAGCAGTCATGGGCGGGGCCTGTGCTAATAGGGCGGAGTCTGTCAGCGGTCGTGTGAGGGGTCTATGCTAATAAGGTGGAGTCTGTCAGCAGTCATGGGTAGGGCCTTTGCTAATAGGGCGGAATCTGTCAGCAGTCATGGGCGGGGCCTGTGCTAATAGGGCAGAGTCTGTCAGCAGTCGTGGACGGGGCTTATGCTAATAGGGCGGAGTCTGTCAGCAGTCGTGGAAGGGACCTGTGCTAATAGGGCGGAGTCTGTCAGCATTCGTGGGCAGGGCCTGTGCTAATAGGGCAGAGTCTGTCAGCAGTCATGGGCGAGGCCTGTGCTAATAGGGCGGAGTCTGTCGTGGGCTATGCCTGCTTTAATAGGGCGGAGTCTGTCAGCATTCGTGGGCGGGGCCTGTGCTAATAGGGCGAAGTCTGTCAGCAGTCGTGGACGGGGCCTGTGCTAATAGGGCGGAGTCTGTCAGCAGTCGTGTGAGGGGTCTATGCTAATAAGGCGGAGTCTGTCAGCAGTCGTGGGCAGGGTCTGTGCTAATATGGTGGAGTCTGTCAGCAGTCATGGGCGGGGCCTGTGCTAATAGGGCGGAGTCTGTCAGCAGTCGTGTGAGGGGTCTATGCTAATAAGGTGGAGTCTGTCAGCAGTCATGGGTAGGGCCTTTGCTAATAGGGCGGAATCTGTCAGCAGTCATGGGCGGGGCCTGTGCTAATAGGGCAGAGTCTGTCAGCAGTCGTGGACGGGGCTTATGCTAATAGGGCGGAGTCTGTCAGCAGTCGTGGAAGGGACCTGTGCTAATAGGGCGGAGTCTATCAACAGTCGTGGAAGTAGCCTGTGCTAATAGGGCGGAGTCTGTCAGCAGTCGAGGATGGGGCCTGAGCTAATAGGGCGGAGTCTGTCAGCAGTCGTGGACGGGGCCTGTGCTAATAGGGCGGAGTCTTTCGTGGGCTATGCCTGCTTTAATAGGGCGGAGTCTGTCAGCATTCGTGGGCAGGGCCTTTGCTAATAGGGCGGAGTCTGTCAGCAGTCATGGGCGGGGCCTGTGCTAATAGGGCGGAGTCTGTCAGCAGTCATGGGCGGGGCCTGTGCTAATAGGGCGGAGTCTGTCGTGGGCTATGCCTGCTTTAATAGGGCGGAGTCTGTCAGCAGTCGTGGGCAGGGCCTGTGCTAATAGGGCAGAGTCTGTCAGCAGTCATGGGCGGGGCCTGTGCTAATAGGGCGGAGTCTGTCGTGGGCTATGCCTGCTTTAATAGGGCGGAGTCTGTCAGCATTCGTGGGCGGGGCCTGTGCTAATAGGGCGAAGTCTGTCAGCGGTCGTGGGCGGGGCCTAAGCATGTGTTACGTCCCATTGCATAGAAACTGCAAACGGCTTATTCCGAGACACTGATTATCATGGGCGTAGATTACGCGGGGGACGGGGGGGACGTGTCCCCCGCACCTTTAATAAAACGTAAATTCGTCCCCCGCACTTTACCGAGTCTCACCGGTCCAAGTCGACCTGCTCCGTGGGGGATTCGAACCGGCGTCTAGTCGTACCGCTCTTACTGGCCTACGTCTGTTACACGGGCAAGTTTGATTACGTAGAAGCCAATGTGAATAAATCTACATGACCTGTCATTTTATTCGTATCCAAAAACAAGGCGCTCTGAACACCATGGAGTGCTAACACTCTCGTGCAACACTCCAATTCATACTCGAAGCCAGACGGCGCCCTCTCACAGAAAGTCCAAAACGGATTCGTAGAAGTAATCACGTTCCAAAGGCATTCACAGCGCTGAACCAGCAGCTAAATAAAGAGAATTATGACTGATGAAACGCGACGACAAACACATGATTTCGACATTATGTGTGTGTTTTTCAAGCCATCTCAAGGTATTTATTGACAATAAAGTATATGAATAATGCAGTGCTAACTGACATCCTTTTTAATGTTTAGTATCTTCTGCTCACCAAGGCTGCATTTATTATATAAAACAGCTGTTTGCTATGTAACTGAGCTAGTAAACGTGTAATTTTTTCCTGTGATCAAAGCTGAATTTTCAGCATCATTACACCAGTCTTCTGTGTCATATGATCCTTCAGAAATCATTATAATATGAGCATTTGCTGCTCAAGAAACATTTATGATTATTATAAATGTTGAAAACAGTTGTGCTGCTTAAAAATGTTGTGGAAACCATGATGCATTTTATTTTTCAGGATTCTTTGATGAATAGAAAGTTAAATTAACTGCATTTATTTGCATTAAATAAAGCACTTATTAAATATAAATCTTTATTTATATTATAAATATCACTTGTGATCAATTTAATGCATGTTTAATTAATAAAAGTATGAATTTCTCTCTTTTTTAATCTTACCACAAAAGTTTGAATACTATCATGGTTTCCACAAAAATTAAGCAGCAGTGTTTTCAGCAGTGAATTAAGTAAGCAACTGTTTTCATCACTGATAATAATCATAAATGTTTCTTGAGCAGCAAATCAGCATATTAGAA
The DNA here is from genome assembly GCA_023566225.1 of Romanogobio albipinnatus. NCBI lineage: Eukaryota > Metazoa > Chordata > Actinopteri > Cypriniformes > Gobionidae > Romanogobio > Romanogobio albipinnatus. The sequence goes on from CM042249.1 coordinate 52,698,399, forward strand.
TGATTTCTGAAGGATCATGTGACACTGAAGACTGGAGTAATGATGCTGAAAATTCAGCTTTGATCACATTTATATATTCACATAGATAACAGCTGCTTTAAATTGGCATAATATTTCACTGTATTATTTTTTTACTGCATTTTTTATTAAATAAATGCAGCCTTGGTGAGCAGAAGTCTTACTGGTGTCGAACGACATGAGGGTGAGTAATTAATGACAGAATTTTCATTTTTGGGTGAACTAACCCTTTAATGCACAAGTGTTTGTAGTGCATAAACCAATCATAAAATTGGCATAAAATATAGGGGAAAATATTATACATATTAGTGGTTATTGTTCAGCAGTGTATTTGATATCTTACTGAATTAAAAGCAATAGATCAATTAAATCTGTCAATTAGACAGAGGTCAGAAAAAAACAGGTATTATACCTGACATTTCTGTCCCCCTCACTTATGAAAAGACGGCTACGCCCCTGCTGATTATGATTTATGGGGATTCAAAAAATAAGAGTGGGTGTATTTGTACCATTATAGGGTGATTGTGTACACATACTGCCCACACACGTAAAAGTGAATTTTGCATAATAGTAGGGCTGCAGCTATCGATTCTTTTTGTAATCAATTAATCTAGCACTTAATCGATCGATTAATCGGATAAAAAAAATTTTTTTGTGTGATTTTAAACAACCAAAACAAATAATGCATAACGAAAATGCAAAAAAAAAGTTATTTATTTATTAATATGCACAACAGGTTTCATGCTGTAATCTAGCCCTGACATCAAAGTAAATATCTGTTTTATGTAGATTTCTACACCTGCAGCATTTAACAACTAACAAATAATATATCATTTTTGGGGTGAGCCTATTTGCTATGGTAACCTAGCAACCTGTGTGTGTGTGCGTGCGTGAGGCTTCATTGCAGTTTGGTGCGGCAGAAATACATACATTAATTTTCAATAGAACGCTGCATTTACATTTATGCATATGGCAGACGCTTTTATCCAAAGCGACTTACAGTGTCCGTATTACAGGGACAATCCCCCTGGAGCAACATGGAGTAAAGTGCCTTGCTCAAGGACACACTGGTGGTGACCGCTGGGATCGAACCAGCAACCTTCTGCATATCAGTTCCATGGCTTAACCCACTGGACCACCATCTCACATTGCATTTGGCTTGCATCACTTGCATTGCGGTGCATTTTAGGTGAAGCATCCGTTCGAAAAATCGCGTCACAACATCACGTCCCGGTGTATACAGTGAATGCTGAAATTATTGTTGCGTGGCTACATAAAAGTTTAAGCATATGTGATGCATTGCCACGATTGGTCTGACTGACGCGTGACAGACGAGGGTGCGTGCGTGTGTGTCAGTGTTAATTTTGACAGCATATCTTGATTTAGTTTTAGTCATATTTTAGTCGCCTGAATTGTTTAGTTTTAGTCTAGTTTTAGTCGACTAAATCTACAGTAGATTCAGTCTCATAAAATGTAATGAGTTTAGTTCAATTGTAATACATTAAGCATTTAAGCTTTACACACCGACTGTCACTTGAACTGACATTTTGACATTTTGTTTTTGACGTTAAAAATACACGAAAGAGCTCAATTCAAGCATCAAATTCAAGTTTTTTTAAAAGCATCTTTATAGTTTTTAGAACTTTGTGTTTCTGTTTTAGTTAGTAGGCCATATCAGGTTAAGCTAAAGCTTCAAATAAGTTTGTTTATTTATTTTTCTAATTTCAGTTAACATTTATTTAATTTCAAGTAACAAAGATTTTTAAAAATGGTTTTAGTAAACTATTATACTTTATTGAATATGTGTCAAATACTGGTCTTTCCTCCTGACTATGAATTAAATGGGAAATAAATTAAATACAGTTTATTGTGTAACCAAAAACGAATATATAATGCGTGACTTAATTATAAACCAGCTGGAAATACACCGGGACTCTTATTTTGAAATGTCTGCGCCTCTGTTGCAGTTGCAGGAGCTCATTCAAGTTCAGATGAGGAGATAAAATATGCATTGTTACAACCGTCTAAAACATATCACTATATAAACATCGTAAAGTAAACATTGTCATTATTCATCAGCATTAGCTCATAATCAATGGTCTGGCATAAATGTGTGTTATTGATTGATTGTGAGCCGCTCTGGAGCGCTGGATTGGGGATGAGCCGTGTTCTCCAGCGGTTAGATCAGTTCAGATCAAATGTGCTCATCTGTGACACAGGACATCAGTTCTGACCCGATCTCCTCCCTAATCGGCCCTCCCTAACATTTTCATCTCGTTTTTATTTGTTGACGAAAATGAGAGTTGATTTTCGTCATAGTTTTTGTCATCTAGAACTAGTTTTTATTTAGTTATCGTCTCGTTTTTGTCAGTAAAAAAAGGTTGTTGATGAAAATTATGACAAATTATTCGTCATCGAAATTAACACTGGTGTGTGTGTGAAGGGGTTCTTTTTTTTAGGCTATACTCTCTTGCAACTGAACGTGAATACGTTTACTACTTAAAAACATCAAAGCCAAACATCATATCTAGTCAAACCGCATCACGACATCGCTACAAATACAGTATGGGATTAAAATCAGCGAACATCAATGTACAGGCTTAGGCTACGTTACCATTGAAGTCGTGCTGCTGTGGAACGCCAGGTCTACTTTGCAGTAGAGACATTGCACCTTGTTCTCTTCTTTTTTAAGAATGTAATGATCACAAACTTTAGACATTCTCTGCCGTTTATGGACATCTTTACTCTCCGCCATAGCGCCAACTAAATTCAAAATGTATCCCGCGCTGTGGTGTTCTTCCTGAACATTGAACCGCGGTCCGTGTGAATCAGATCCCTGCGCGTCATAGGAATTTAACGAGGCTTCGAGGCAGAATTTTTGCCTCGAGGAATTTTTGTAATCGAGTTAATCGAGTAACTCGATGAATCGTTTCAGCCCTACATAATAGCTCCCCTTTAAGCAAATGTTTTCTCTATTTTCTCATTTTGTAAATATTGACATTATTTTTGAATGTTGAAAAAAGTAGTGACGTTTAAAAACGCTTCTTGAATGATGTATAAATAACATTTTTGTGCTAATGTTTTGATGACATTATTTAAGACCAGATAACATTGAATGAACGTTTGTTTGTAACTTTGAGAGAATCTTGCCAGAACGTTCTGAAAAACTGACATGCATTGGGTTTCTGTGCAGCTGCCATTCAAATTGACCCGCAAACATCATCTTCATATAAATTCTATGAGTGTTGCATGTTCATCGACTCTAAATGAGGAAAGGTCAAAATATCAAGACAAAAATCACAGGTTAACCGGTATTTCCGACAACTCGTAAGTGACTCGCAACGTGATTTAATAGTCATTTCTTAATGTCATTGCATGTGATCAAATATCAAGTTTCATTTACTGCAACAAAAGATGTACAAACACGCTTTGCACCTGAAAACGGTGAATAAAAGAGAACTTTATAGAAGAAAAGAGATCCTGCAGACACTCGATCTGATGAAGGACATTCAGTGCTCCATCTCAAATGTCTAAATGAGAGAAAACGCCTCCACTCGCAGTGCTTTATGAGGCATCATCGTCATCAGAACGGCTGTTTTCCAATACAAAAAGAGTTTGACGCAAATGTTCTCGCTCCTGACAAACGAATGTGTGTTAATGTGCGGCTATAAGCATCCGTCCAGACTTCTCAAACTGATGTTCTCCAGTCAGTTTCTAGGATGCATGTACTGTGAAAAAAGGGATTTCTTTAACCCTTTCATGCATGAATTATGGAAAACATTATCTAGATTCTTTTTATCACTTTAATATGATGCTAAAATTGAAATCCATTTTAATTTTTACAAAACTCAGCTTTATTTAAAAATTATTTAACTGTTCATGTATGTGGACACCATGCAACAAAGGCGTAAAATGGGACAAAAAGCCACAGATGACAATATGGAATATTGTGCTTTTATCATGTCATTTTATGCTATGCATAACAGCTCAGCTATTTAAAACATTAATATTACAATATAACAACGATAAAACACATAGTGTAGGAACTATAATGCTAGTTACATATATGTGGAAACCTAATAGCAATATGGGCTGGGCTTTGCTGCGCACACTCCTCATCAGTGCGGTCACTGTCACACACACTGTCCTCTGGGATATTCTGTTATTCTGAACTGAGTGCTTGACCTGTGCTGTCCCTGTTTGGTAGGCAAAATGCAAATTTGTCTCGGTATGTACATTGTACAGTGAGGAAAATACGTATTTGAACACCCTGCTATTTTGCAAGTTCTCCCACTAAGAAATCATGGAGGGTCTAAAATTGTCATCGTAGGTGCATGTCCACTGTGAGAGACATAATCTAAAAAAAAAAATCCAGAAATCACAAATGTATGATTTTTTAACTATTTATTTGTATGATACAGCTGCAAATAAGTATTTGAACACCTGAGAAAATCAATGTTAATATTTGGTACAGTAGCCTTTGTTTGCAATTACAGAGGTCAAAGGTTTCCTGTAGTTTTTCAGCAGGTTTGCACTGCAGGAGGGATTTTGGCCCACTCCTCCACACAGATCTTCTCTAGATCAGTCAGGTTTCTGGCCTGTCGCTGAGAAACACAGAGTTTGAGCTCCTCCAAAGATTCTCTATTGGGTTTAGGTCTGGAGACTGGCTAGGCCACGCCAGAACCTTGATATGCTTCTTACAGAGCCACTCCTTGGTTATCCTGGCTGTGTGCTTCGGGTCATTGTCATGTTGGAAGACCCAGCCTCGACCCATCTTCAATGCTCTAACTGAGGGAAGGAGGTTGTTCCCCAAAATCTCGCAATACATGGCCCCGGTCATCCTCTCCTTAATACAGTGCAGTCGCCCTGTCCCATGTGCAGAAACCCCCCCCCCCCCAAAGCATGATGCTACCACCCCCATGCTTCACAGTAGGGATGGTGTTCTTGGGATGGTACTCATCATTCTTCTTCCTCCAAACACGTTTAGTGGAATTATGACCAAAAAGTTCTATTTTGGTCTCATCTGACCACATGACTTTCTCCCATGACTCCTCTGGATCATCCAAATGGTCATTGGCAAACTTAAGACGGGCCTTGACATGTGCTGGTTTAAGCAGGGGAACCTTCCGTGCCATGCATGATTTCAAACCATGACGTCTTAGTGTATTACCAACAGTAACCTTGGAAACGGTGGTCCCAGCTCTTTTCAGGTCATTGACCAGCTCCTCCCGTGTAGTTCTGGGCTGATTTCTCACCTTCCTTAGGATCATTGAGACCCCACGAGGTGAGATCTTGCATGGAGCCCCAGTCCGAGGGAGATTGACAGTCATGTTTAGCTTCTTCCATTTTCTAATGATTGCTCCAACAGTGGACCTTTTTTCACCAAGCTGCTTGGCAATTTCCCCGCAGCCCTTTCCAGCCTTGTGGAGGTGTACAATTTTGTCTCTAGTGTCTTTGGACAGCTCTTTGGTCTTGGCCATGTTAGTAGTTGGATTTTTACTGATTGTATGGGGTGGACAGGTGTCTTTATGCAGCTAACGACCTCAAACAGGTGCATCTAATTTAGGATAATAAATGGAGTGGAGGTGGACATTTTAAAGGCAGACTAACAGGTCTTTGAGGGTCAGAATTCTAGCTGATAGACTGTAGTTTATATACTTATTTGCAGCTGTATCATACAAATAAATAGTTAAAAAATCATATATTGTGATTTCTGGATTATTTTTTTTAGATTATGTCTCTCACAGTGCACCTACGATGACAATTTCAGACCCTCCATGATTTCCAAGTGGGAGAACTTGCAAAATAGCAGGGTGTTCAAATACTTATTTTCCTCACTGTATGTGTGTGTGTGTATATATATATATATATATATATATATATATATATATATATATATATATATAATATAATATAATATAATATAATATAATATATATTTGACCCGAATTCTGTTTTCTATTATGCCCGTGCACGTTTGTGATGACGTAAGATGAACGCAAACGCACTATGGTTCAAGTTGACATTTACATTTACATTTATGCATTTGGCAGACGCTTTTATCCAAAGCGACTTACATTGCATTCAAGGTACACATTTTACATTTTGTCAATTCTTGCTTTCCCTGGGAATCGAACCCATGACCTTGGCGTTGCTAGCGCCATGCTCTACTGTTTGAGCTACAGGAAAGCTGTTGAGTTGAGTGTGAAACCAGACCAACACTGCGGAGGAAAGCAGCAAACGTGCCCAGTATAAAACACCCTGAGAGCTGACTGACTGTGCTTTATTGGCAGCGCCTCCCTCTGGTTACATGAACGCGTCACCACCACATCAGCACCGAAAACATGGGGATTTTTTGGTGGACGATAATCGCACAAACTATTCGATATTCTATAATGAAATCAACTAATCGAATATTTGAAAATCGCCCATCCCTAGTACATGGTGGTCATAAAGGGATGGACATGGTCAGAAACAATGCTCAGGTAGGCCGTGGCATTTAAACGATGCCCAATTTGGCACTAAGGGGCCTAAAGTGTGCCAAGAAAACATCTCCCACACCATTACACCACCACCACCAGCCTGCACAGTGGTAACAAGGCATGATGGATCCATGTTCTCATTCTGTTTACGCCAAATTCTGACTCTACCATCTGAATGTCTCAACAGAAATCGAGACTCATCAGACCAGGCAACATTTTTCCAGTCTTCAACTGATGAGTGGACCCCGGTGGGGTCTTCTGCTGTTGTAGCCCATCCGCCTCAAGGTTGTGAGTTTTGTGGCTTCACAAATGCTTTGCTGCATACCTCGGTTGTAACGAGTGGTTATTTCAGTCAAAGTTGCTCTTCTATCAGCTTGAATCAGTCGGCCCATTCTCCTCTGACCTCTAGCATCAACAAGGCATTTTGGCCCACAGGACTGCCGCATACTGGATGTGTTTCCCTTTTCACACCATTCTTTGTAAACCCTAGAAATGGTTGTGCGTGAAAATCCCAGTAACTGAGCAGATTGTGAAATACTCAGACCGGCCCGTCTGGCACCAACAACCATGCCACGCTCAAAATTGCTTAAATCACCTTTCTTTCCCATTCCGACATTCAGTTTGGAGTTCAGGAGATTGTCTTGACCAGGACCACACCCCTAAATGGATTGAAGCAACTGCCATGTGATTGGTTGATTAGATAATTGCATTAATGAGAAATTGAACAGATGTTCCTAATAATCCTTTAGCTGAGTGTACTAGCAGGGTACAGAAATCAGACTTTATGCAATCTGACTCTGCTGTTGCATGACGTCCACATACGTGGACAGTTAGTTTTTGGTGTATAAAAATGACATTTTACTCTAAATTTTAGTTTTTAAAATACTAACATATTCATCATACTTTACTGTACATACTAATATTTTTTTTAGCTCAATTGACCTCCTTATGTAAAAGTTTTTCACAGATATGCCTGGGGCATTTGGCACATGGCTATCGCTGTCAGCCATTTTGGATTAATGATGTCATCAAGCAATGAATATTTGGGATACAAGACAGTAGCAACTGTTACAATATTGCTGTCAATCTACTGACACTGCCCTCAAGTGGTTTGGAGAAAATGAACCCTAAATGGAGTTAAATTAACTGTCCCCAAATGTGGACACCATGCATGAAAGGGTTAACGAAGTTGTAAATATAACAGATAATTGGCGTCCGTTTGACAAGCAAATACTATTTCAGTCAAAATTTCAATGCTATAATTGGTGAAATGTAGCAATTTCTGAGTGAAAATGGTAAATCTTGCACGTGTGTATGGGTCACTCAGGAGTGTGTGTAAAAAGCATGAGAGTTTCCTAGACAACCAAACCCTTCAGTGATTAGACCGTAACAGTCGGATGGTTTGATCACACACCGTAACATCTGGAAAATCAGGAGCATCCTTCACTGAAACTCTCCGGATATGAAGGAAAGCCAGACAGCGAGGACAGAAGTCTTGGCTGATCATTATAAACAGGGCTTCTTTTTGAAATAGCAGTGAAGATTCACAATTGCATATTATACACCACAGCTAAAACTGCTAATGTAAATTTAAACAATATTAAAGACAAGTAAACAGTAAAAAAAAGAACAAATAATCAAGCACAAATACAATATAACAAATATACAAGTGAAATAATAATCAGTGTTTTTCAGGTACAGACATTTATTAAAGTAAGTCTTCTTCACTGTATGAATTCAGGGTTTCCGCTGGGTCGTTCTTTCTTTGTAAGAACGGCCCCTTTCTTTATTGTTGTTCTTCTTTTCTCTAGTTCAAATATAATTAGCTGTATTACGACTACAAATGAGACCAATATGTAACTTATATTGCAGCTAATCAGCTTTCATGTTATTGGCGCAAGTCTCTTTCGGATTGTACCACGGACACATCAAATGGATTTTATTCTTCGCATTTCCGCGATTACTAAATACAATGAAAAATCAACAATGCATTTTTGAGATCCTGCATAATTTGTAATTTCATTGCAAAAATAATGGCAAGATACCAAAATAAACAAGATGTATGCATTTGGTTTGTTCTATTGTCATGTGTGACTATTGTGCATCTAATATAATACATAATATAGTAAATGTGGTATCCTAATTACGCACATTTCTGGAAATTACCACCACAAATTCAGTCATTTTGATCTCAAAAATCACAAAAAGATACAGCGAAATCCTGGAGGGATTAAGCTATGGAGAAGTGCAAGTTTATCGATACAAGTTTATCGATTTGTTCAATTTGACCACAGTCAGAGACGCGCACACACACACCGACATGATTTTGTCACCAGATTGCACCCCTGCTTCAGAATGCATTCAGATACACATGTAGACATTTATCAAATAAGTTTTTGGTAGTTTTAGCATTTTTAGTTTGAATTTTGAGCATTTCTAGGTTCAAATTGACCCGCGAGGGAAGGATTTGTTACTTTTTTAAATTTCAGCCACAAAAACTCCTCGAATCCTGTACAATTTTTTTGTGCATTCATGGTTCAAGAGCGACAAAAGTCCTAAGGTCTTGGACCACTCCGATGAATCCTGGGAAGGATGAGGGTTAACATTAAAAACACAGACAGCAGGAATGTTAGGCTTCTGTCCCTTTAACCCTCAAGCCACCCTCGCATAACAGCCCTTAATCCCGCCCTCGTGGACACATTTGGGCACGAAGGTCACAAGTGTGATTCCAAAAATGTATTTTTATAAATGTTATATCACCATCTTTGATAAAATTCATTCTATCAATTTATTACCTTTTTTGTGATATTTTTTGGGGGGGTATTAATGAATTTATTTACCTCTAAAAGTACCATATTTTGTTATGTAAAATATGCTTATTTTTATGTTATATTTAATATTTCTTTAACTTCAGTAAAAAAAAAAACATATCAGCAAGTCCAGAGAGCCAAAACCTAAAAATGTGGTGACTTTGGTGACATCTGGTGACTTTTGATGGTAGTAATTTTATTTTTAAAGCTACAATATCAATAGCCAGTAGATGGCAATAGAACTCAATGGCTGCATATGGGCTGAACTCTGTAAACTTTTTTTTTTATTTACTTTTTTTAAATTGCCCAGTTATTGGCTCATTTAATTCCTTTGTTTGTGTATATGTGAGTGAGTGAGTGACAAAAATAAAAAACTAAAACTCACTCTGTTATAGGCTCATTCAATGGCTTTCAATGCAATGCTTTTGTGTGTGTGTGTGTGTGTGTGTGTGTTTGCCACATTGAGAATGTTGTATAGGCTCACTCCTTCATTTGTGTGTATGTATGATCTGCATTGTGTTGGATTTATTGATTTTTATTGGACAAAAAAAAATGCGCGGAATTAGTTTTTTCCATTCATTCCTATGGGTGCCCATTTTTGTCCACAAAGGCGGGACTTTTAAGGACTTTTTTTTTTCAAGCACATAACATTGTAGAATCGAGTAAATTTTTTTGTGTGTGTGTTCAGGTGGCAAATTTAGGAAAAGTAGCCAAGTCTTGTACCGCTCAGATTAAGGAACGTTTTTTTTAAAACAAAAACAAAATGATTTTGCCCACATTTGTCCAGAAGACGGCTTTAGGGTTAAGAGCGAATGCACGGATCTAATACACTGATACTGACACACATGTGTTTACTTTCTCAATTAGTTATGTTCATTGAAGACATACACAACTATGTTTACTAGCATACTCAGTATTTTTGGACATGATTTTGTGTGAATCTGTCAGTTCAAGTGCTGGCTTTCTGTGTGCGCTTCGGATATTCGCGCGAGGTAAGAATTGAGCTCCCTTTAGCGTCTTCTTGTGCTTTAATATTTAAAATATCAAGGTTTAAACTCTCATGACGATGCAGTGCTGAACCGTCAACTGTCCCGAGCGGCGTTCAAGTTTTTTTTTCACGTTCATGCATGCGGTTTCATACTCGCCAACACTGATTTTTACTCGCATTTGGCGAATTTTAGCTTTAGGCCCTGATTATAAACCAGTGTCACGTGTCTTTAAAGTGTGAAGATGAGGTTCACACAGTATGTCTGTGTCATTTCTTGTAGCGTCCTCTCTGTCTTCTGCGTTACACATGATCACACGTGTGATTAAAATGCAGTAATGCCATAGATAAAAGGACCAGTTTCGTTTTTTTCAGTGATCAGTTCTTAAAAGAACCATTTTTTCTTAGTGTGAAGAACATTTTAACCTGAAGAAGCTACTATAAAGAACATTTGGTTACACTTTATTTTAAGTTGTCTTTGTTACAGTGCGATTATACATTTAAGCAGTTAAACCCAGCATTAAAATGTCCAAACCAGTACTCAGGCTCAGTCGGCTTACCTGATCATAAAGGTATTATGGTAAAACGGATGGAAGTATTTCATATGAGTTTGTGGTTGAAGAGCTCGTCTGAATGTCTGTTGTCTCGGGAACAGGTTGTTTGAGACCCATCCGGAGTGTAAGGACGTCTTCTTCCTGTTTCGAGACGTGCAGGATCTGGAGAGGTTACGCACCAGCCGGGAACTTCGAGCCCATGGCCTGCGGTCAGTATACACACTTCACCGTCACAGTCTGAAACATCTTGACCGCAGTGTGTGTGACCATCAGGAGAACTAGGGCAGATTACAATGGCCTTCCCAAACATATAAACATTTGCGTTCATGCATTTGCCAGATGCTTTTATCCAATGCGGGCAGTTCATCAACAATATCAGACAACTAGGATGAGAACTAGAGGAGATGAGGAGTGTTTTTTTAATAATATGAGTGTTATCAGGTCATTATTTCTGCTCCTAATGAACACGAGACATGCGTCGCCCTTCTAATGCCTTTATACATCAAAATGATGAGCGCCTGGATGGATTTCATGAAGCTGTCAGAGATGATTAGCAGTACAGCTGAAGCACTTACTAGAACAACTCCTGATTATTTATTTATTTATAACCTCCGATGACTAAAACACTACTTTACAGTTTTCTTTTAAATAATTAAACACTGATGTCAAAGTTGATATGTTTTATATTATTAACGTGTTACCAAAATCAAGTTTGAATAGAGTTACAAGGTTTTTGACCAGTGAATGTTGGACTTGTTTTGTCCGTCATTAGAACGGCAGTAATGCATCGTTTCTTTACCTTATAAGTTATTAAGTTTAGTGTCAATTAAAGTGTCAATCTGTGATTCACACTGATCCTTATCATGGCGTACGTTCACCACTGAAGTCTGTTCACCACAGAAGTTATGCTTTCACCACATATGAACAAACTAATCATGCTTTGGTAAATATTAATTATATCAAGTCGAAATTAGAAGGAAAAAAAAGTCAACATTATGACACGTCAAAGTCATAATTATTATGACATAAAGGTCCATATTATGACATAAGTCAACTGATAAAGTCATAATTATGGCTCAAAATATGACATACAAAAAAGTCCTAACTGACAGTCAAAATTGTCAAAAAAAAGTCAAAATCATAATTGACATAAGTCAAATTCATGACATTTAAAAGTCAGTCATAATTATGACATAAAGGTCCAAAATATGACACATCCACATTGTCAACAAAATAAATGTTAAAGTATGTCATAATTGAGTCATAATTGACAAAAAGTAAAAATTGACCCACTGAGTCATAATTGACAAACAGTAAAAATTATGACAAAAGTAAAAATTGACAGTCATAATTGACCAAAAATTGACATACTGAGTCATAATTGACAAAAATTATGACATACTGAATCATAATTGACAAAAAGTAAAAATTGACCCACTGAGTCATAATTGACAAAAAGTAAAAATTATGACAAAAGTAAAAATTGACTCATAATTGACCAAAAATTGACATACTGAATCATAATTGACAAAAATTATGACATACTGAGTCATAATTGACAAAAAGTAAAAATTGACCCCCCCCGAGTCATAATTGACAAAAAGTAAAAATTATGACAAAAGTAAAAATTGACATAGTCATAATTGACCAAAAATTATGACATACTGAGTCATAATTGACGAAAAATCAATCTCAAATAGTTGCGAGGTTTTTGACCAGTGAGTGTTGGACGTGTTTTGTTCGTCATTAGAACGGCAGTAATGCATCGTTTCTTTAACTTTATAAGTTATTAAGTTTGTTGTATTTTTATGTGGACGCTCAGTTTTCTGTCATCTGGCCAAAATCTTAAATGTTATTAAAGATGAAGTGCTTTGCACAGACTGTTTGGGACAAGCATCTGTCGGCGAATCACAGCAGACACTCTTCTCCGCTCCTCAAGTAAATAAAACATTAGTCTTTATATACATGCATACATACATACATACATACATTAATTTTCCATCATTGGCGGAATTTTTTTAGCACTGACGGAAAAATCTGAAAGCCGTCCATCATTTTGTCAGATTACACTGAGGGTGATCTAATGTAACTGTAATTCCCAGCCCTGTCTACATGGTGGCGCGTGCGCTCTTTCTGACTATCAAGTTAAAGGTGCAGTGTGTAGTATTTTTGATTTTCTGAGGTTGAAACACGGATTGATCGATTACATGAGACATCAAGGCTCGACATTAACGAATAACTTCACACGAATCGACTAGTAAAGGTTACACTTGATTTATACAAACAAAAGATTATTCTTGCATTGATGGGACGTGACATTTGTAGCGATTTTGCACTTTGACAGTCAGTTTGAGATATAGACTACATTTGAGTATTGTATATTTGGATAGTTTACAAAATAAAACTTTACTCTTATCATAATTGCATTGTGTTGTTTTAAAACCCAAACATTTATCATAAAACATTCTTCATTAACAATTATTCAGTTATTTGTAAATATGCAATTTAATTGTAAAAAAAAAAAAAAAGTAGTTTCGATGTAGTTAGCTACATTTTGGTAGTAACTTGTAGTGTATCTAACTACTTTTTCAGAAGGTTAGTTTGTTTTAGTTTAACTACTTTCATGTATAAGTAGCTTGTCAAACTACTGTTTCAGAGTAGCTTCCCCAACACTGATGAACTGACGGTAACAAGGTTGTGATGTTGACACTTGCGCAGCCTCTCGAGGAGAAATCACAACAAATGTGCAACACTTACACAGAGAAACTCAGTTAACACACTGCAGTAAACATGTATGTAAATATGATATCGCACATTGCTGCTTCTTCGGCTGTGTTGTGTGTTTTGATCAGGAGATTCTGTACTCGTCCAGGAAATGCGTTACAGCGCCCCCTACCGTATAACAGTGAACACACGGAAAGCCGCAAAATATCGTCATTGGCTATATACACTCACCTAAAGGATTATAAGGAACACCTGTTCAATTTCTCATTAATGCAATTATCTAATCAACCAATCACATGGCAGTTGCTTCAATGCATTTAGGGGTGTTGTCCTGGTCAAGACAATCTCCTGAACTCCAAACTGAATGTCGGAATGGGAAAGAAAGGTGATTTAAGCAATTTTGAGCGTGGCATGGTTGTTGGTGCCAGACGGGCCGGTCTGAGTATTTCACAATCTGCTCAGTGACTGGGATTTTCACGCACAACCATTTCTAGGGTTTACAAAGAATGGTGTGAAAAGGGAAACACATCCAGTATGCGGCAGTCCTGTGGGCCAAAATGCCTTGTTGATGCTAGAGGTCAGAGGAGAATGGGCCGACTGATTCAAGCTGATAGAAGAGCAACTTTGACTGAAATGACCACTCGTTACAACCAAGGTTTGCAGCAAAGCATTTGTGAAGCCACAACACGCACAACCTTGAGGCGGATGGGCTACAACAGCAGAAGACCCCACCGGGTACCACTCATCTCCACTACAAATAGGAAAAAGAGGCTACAATTTGCACGAGCTCACCAAAATTGGACAGTTGAAGACTGGAAAAATGTTGCCTGGTCTGATGAGTCTGGATTTCTGTTGAGACATTCAGATGGTAGAGTCAGAATTTGGCGTAAACAGAATGAGATCATGGATCCATCATGCCTTGTTACCACTGTGCAGGCTGGTGGTGGTGGTGTAATGGTGTGGGGGATGTTTTCTTGGCGCACATAAGGCCCCTTAGTGCCAATTGGGCATCGTTTAAATGCCACGGCCTACCTGAGCATTGTTTCTGACCATGTCCATCCCTTTATGACCACCATGTACCCATCCTCTGATGGCTACTTCCAGCAGGATAATGCCCCATGTCACAAAGCTCGAATCATTTCAAATTGGTTTCTTGAACATGACAATGAGTTCACTGGACTAAAATGGCCCCCACAGTCACCAGATCTCAACCCAATAGAGCATCTTTGGGATGTGGTGGAACGGGAGCTTCGTGCCCTGGATGTGCATCCCACAAATCTCCATCAACTGCAAGATGCTATCCTATCAATATGGGCCAACATTTCTAAAGAATGCTTTCAGCACCTTGTTGAATCAGTGCCACGTAGAATTAAGGCAGTTCTGAAGGCGAAAGGGGGTCAAACACAGTATTAGTATGGTGTTCCTAATAATCCTTTAGGTGAGTGTATAGTTTGAGTAAATAAAACACTGTACTTATTCAAACACCCAGTTCTTTCTTTACCATTGCATTGCAAACAAGCAAAAATGTTCCAAACTGTGTGCGGCCCTTCATTCATGATAGAGCTGGGCGGAGCTATGAGGTTTGACTGACAGTTTGAGAAGCCAATGGAGTTACGAGCTTTAGTCACAAGCTCTTCTAATACTTTTCATTAATTAAATATTAGCAAAACCCACAGACAAACATAAAAAGTGACCAATAGTAATGATTTATGATATTGAGAATTTAACTACAGTCCCCCTGTGATGAAATGTTGTTTATATGTCTATGTCGTGTTTTTAATATGCTTTCAGACAAACCATATTCATAAGTCAACACCATTGTTGAGTATTTTCTCTTTAAAACTGCAGTGAACCAAAGACACGAAACACGAAATCGTTGGTGTTTCTGACGTCACAAACCAATCACGTCACAAGGGGGGCGGAGCTTTAGCATATAATTGAACTCTTCGGAGTCTCAAGAGAAGCAGGTTATCCTGGGATATTTTAACATTAGCAACACATTATTAGCTGTTAGATAACATAGTCAACATAAAGGTAAACATATTAAGTACCGTTATGTGTCCGATTCGTTTACCTCAGAAATGTGGCTGACTGTATTTGAGTGAGTGGAGGCGGGGCTAATTTGCATATTCATGAATCCACAAGAGTGGGAAGATTTATTTCTCAAGAAAAAAAAAACATTTAAACGTCATTTTGGCAACTTACAAATGTGGAACATCACACGTGTCGCTTTGCAAACAATAGTCATAGTACTATACAAAACTAGACTAGAAAAGTGTTTTTATAAGTGTTTATTAGTTCTAGTAAGTGCTTTTGGTTTGAGTGTCTTCAGCTTTACTGCTAATTATCTCTGAAGGCTTCATGAATTTAAAGCCAGCTCTTTTTATGAATTTTATAAATTATAAATATATGAGTAAAGGCATTAGAAGGGGCCATGTGTGTCTCGTGTTCATTAGGGAGCAGAAATAATAACCCGATCAGGACCGGGATATAAAAGAGCACAGCAGGATGTTGAATCTCACAGCGACAGAGAGGAAAACAAAAGCCCGAGAGCCAGTAGAGCTTTATTATCCTGACACTTTCAATGACACACATCATGTGACCGAACACACACACACACACATCCACACATTGTAAGCTTGACGAGATGAATATGGGAAAGGACGTGGTTTTTCTATGGTGTTTTTTTGTAAGGAATCCATAGATGTTATTGTCATGATGAACCAGTGAAATCAAAGCATTCACAAAATACCAGAGGAAAGATTGCATTTCTGTCTAAATCCGTCTGTTTTTACACTGTAGTAAATGCAATGCAAAAATTATTGATTGTGTTTCATGAACAAAACTCAGTGTTCTGTAGGGTTGGGTACCGAACTCTGTACTTTTAAGGGCACCGACCGAATTACGTTCACATTAAATCAATCGGTGCCAAATTTCGGTACCTGAGAACGCATCTGGTGATATAGACTAGAGGCTGACATTTTTTATGGAATCAAATTCATCATTGGGATTGGGACGGGAGAGGGAAAAATTTCAGTGGGAGTGGGTGGAACTGGGAATCGTAATGAAACTGTTGTGAACTTCTTTTGTTCCCTGAAGCAGAGACCAGGAGACTTGGATAGGGTCTTCAGCACGATTCTTTATTGAGAAAACATGCTGTCTTTCAGCTGAGGTCATCAAGTCTAACAAAAAAATTATACATTGTAGTTATATACATTCCAAGGGGGAGGGATTACATAGAGGCGGGAAATCTGAATAAAGCATGCAAATGAAGTGGGAACACACCCTACTCTGAGAGCACTACCAGTCCCATTGAATCAGCATAACTATTCACATGCTGATCCTGGCCAGGAACTCCAATTCCAAGAGCCATCCCAGAGCCATTAAAGTCAAAAGGTGAAAGTCAATCAACCTAACGATTCAACGTCTGGACTCCGAAAGGTGAGAATCTCAATGATCTGATTTAAACAGGTCTGGCAGGAAAAGAGACTCTTGCTGGAGACTCCAATAATCATCTGATATCATAATTTTTTACCTTAAATGCTAAATACAATGTACTTTCTTAAATTTGTAATCTTACAATACCAACTATACATAAATATACCGTTTATATCATGGGCGTCGGAAGCAAAAAAAATGTGGGTGTGTACTTTTTTTAAAATTACTGGAGATGCCATTTACATTAAGTACTGTGCAATTATACGGCTTTGTTTGCTAAACGTCTGGTTTGGAAAGACAAAATTATGGAAATCGCTTCATCACTGAGAGTGGCAATAGTGTAGGGGTTAGACGCATAGCATCAAGTTTTAACGCAAATCTACCCGCGGTTCGAATCCGCCTTTTGCCGAACTCACTCCATTTTCCCATCACATATCAGATCGGAAAGGCATTTATTATTTTTTTTAAATGAAGAAAATATTAGAAAAGTGTAAATAAAGCATCTAACGTGTTTAATAATAAGTGTTTATCGGTTAGGGACAAATACAGGGGTAAGTAAACAGACATGTGCTGAATTAGAGACCTAAAAGTGAGTGGGTCCAATATCATTGATCGTAAAAAGTGGGTGGGTCTTGTCCCACCCACATACAATGGTTCCGACGCCCATGGTTTATATCAATTAACTATGTTTTAACTTTGGACTCAATTCTATGTAATAATTTCACTTTTGGGCCCAAACAAGGGACGCCAATTATGTAGTGATTTTACCTTCGTCCATCCAAGGACGTTAAGTAAGGTAGTGATTGGTACTCACTAGGGATGGGCATTTCAAGCAAAAATAATATTCGAAGATCGCTGGGAATTATTCGATTTTTATTCGAAAATCGTAACTCCTCCCCCGCATGCATGCATGTAAAGGCTGCACGCATATAAACAGAGAGAGAGACCATTCACACTCTCAATCTGTATGATAACAAACTGTTTAATACATTAGGGAATAGGCTATATCAACTCAAGCCATATAATTATTGTAATATGCTGAAACATACGACTGTTATTTGACATCGCCCCAAGTTTCCGCAACCGTTAAATGCCTAAAGTCTACAGTGTGCGCGTGAGGCGATGTGTTCTTCTTCTGTTGTCTCAGGGTGTTTTTACTCTGGCAGTTTAGTTCGAAATGGAGCACGGTTCACATGAAAAATTGCTAATGTGAAAGCTTACATACAGAGCTTGGTGTGCACTGAGGTACTGAACCCGAGAACACACAACCGGAGTTTGGTTGCACTCGGAGCTGTGCCGCGATTGACGTGAATGTGCGATTCACTCGGGTGTGCACTTGTTCAGGAAGAAAAGTAACCAGCGCATGCGTTTTAGCCGATTACAATGTCATTAGTTCAATAACACACATGTAAGTGATGATAGTGTTGATGATTTACCTGAGATACGATCGCGAGAGCGAGCCTGCAGTGTATTCGCGCATAGAGTGCAATCAGGGCAGCAAATTAATGGCAATTCACGTCTCCTCAAAAGAGTCTGTTTGCAAGCAGCAAAGCCGCCTTCCAGCGACACACATACGGTAAACCCAAGTGTTGTTTACTCAGCTGCACATAATAGCACCAATTTAATTTAAAAAAGCCCAATATATTTGACCCGCGTTCTGTTTACTATCATGCCCGTGCACGTTTGTGATGACGTTAACGCAAACGCACTAGGGTTCAAGTTGAGTGTGAAACCAGACCAACACTGCGGAGGGAAGAATCACGCTCGGACCGCAGCAAACGTGCCCATTATAAAACACCCTGAGAGCTGACTGACAGCTTTAGGTGCGTTATTGGCAGCGCCTCCCTCTCGTTACATGAACGCGTCACCACCACACCAAATTGGGGATTTTTTTGAGGACGATTATCGCACAAACTATTCGATAGTCTATAATTAAATCGACTATCGAATATTCGAAAATCGCGACCCATCCCTAGTACTCACGTCACTGCAGACGTTGTGATTTTTGGATAACATGTCACTTAAGGTGTGGTTATGAGTACATCAGATGACCACCTTCCCCCTCTCTTAGTTTGGGACACTAATCAAGGTTTTTTTACCTTGGCTCTATGAGAACGCTCCAAACGGGAGGCGGTTCAATCATTTAAGATTGAATGTAAAGTGGGGAGAGTTGAAATTGAACAAATTTCCTGCAAATACAAAAATATGTCAGCAAATTAAGTAGTGGTGCTGTGAGATCCAAATATAATATCTTGTATGATTTCCATGAGCTTGAAGGACTGCATCCATGCGGTTTGCAAAGGATTCATACAATTTATTGATGAAGTCATCAGGAATAGCAAAGAAAGCAGTCTTGCATGCATCCCAGAGTTCATCAATATTCTTTGGTTTCGTCTTCTATGCTTCCTCTTTCATCCTACCCCACATATGCTCAATGATATTCATGTCTGGTGACTGGGCTGGCCAATCCTGGAGCATCTTGATCTTCTTCGCCTTGAGGAACTTTGATGTGGCGATGGAAGTGCTGCAGAATTACGGTTGGGAATATAAGAGGTAGCTAAGATTTCTTGGTGTTTTAGACTATTGATGTTGCCTTCCACCCTGCAGATCTCTAGCACACCCTTATACTGGATGTAACCCCAGACCATGATTTTTCCGCCACCAAACATCACCGTTTTCTGGGTGAATCTCGGATCCATGCGGGCTCCAGTAGGTCTCCTGCAATATTTGCGGCGACTGTGGTGTAATTCAACAGAAGATTAATCTGAAAAATCCACCTTCGGCCACTTTTCCAGCGTCCATCCTTTTAGCAGGCTGTGGGCCTTGGCAAATGGTTTTTCAATTGTCTTTTGTTTAGTGCTGGCTTCTGGGCACTGATTCGACCATGGAGGCCATTTCGAGACAGAATCCGACAAACTGTTCTGGTGGACACAGGGACTTCAGGTCACCAGGTCTCGTGGAGCTCTGCTGCAGTGGAAAATGGGCTGGCCTTGGATTTTCAAGCCAACAAACGGTCCTCTCGAGCAGTTGTCTTGCGGGGTCTGCCTAACCTGGGCTTGTCAAAAACGTCTCCAGTCTCTTCAAATCTTTTTTTTATCCTCTGTACTTTACACTGAGACACATTGAAGGTGTCTGCCACATCAGCAGTGGATCTGGTCTTCAGCCTCTTGATAATCAAAACTTTAGTCTCAGGGTGAATCTTAGGCATGTTTGCAGAGGTCTAGTTGCAGTTGATGTGAAGATCTAGTGTACTGGGGTTTTTTTTATACACACCTGAGACCTAATTGATCCATTATTAGTCACAGGTGAAGCTCATATGACAAGGCGACAACACTTATGTCTTTGCAAAAATTGACTCAATGGGCTTTACCAACCTGTGCATATAAGAATATTTTTTGACAGTTTTGTTTTGCACTGAAACATTATTACAAAAGCTGTTGGGATTAAAAGGAGCCATTTCTTGTAAAACAATCTTGATTAGAAATATATTTCATCGGCACTTCAGGTCAATTTGCACACAAGCGACAAGACTTTTGTCAGGGACTGTATAATACAATTCTATATGAATATCACACATTTCTGCCACAGTACCATAGTGCAGTAGTTAGTGTCACAACAGTAAATCCATGGTAAATTCTTTGGATGATGATTCAAGGTTAGTTTCACTTTTGTTTTAACGTTCGTTGCCGCTTCCTCTAATTTTTTCCTTCTCGTGTCGAGTTTCTTTGCCAGTAGAGCGTGTACTTTTGATGTGCATGTTAAAAGCTGCACTCCGATTGGCTATTGTCACGTTTTTCTCTGCTGTGCGATTGGGTATGACCGTAATCTATATCGAGTAAAAATATCCAGAGCTTATCATCATTATCGACATGAATTTTATCGCGATTCGATATGATATCGTTTATCGGCCCAGCCCTAATTGTCAGTATTCTCTAATTTACTAAAGCACACAATCAGATACCCAGAATCCCCTCTGTCAACAAATACAACCAAGAATTTTAAACCTGTTCCTTTCCAATTTACAGATTTTGTTTTTGGAAATGTGTGAAAATGAGCGTATATTTAAGTATATAAGGCCTCGTTTGCATATTATAACATTAATTTACACAAAACGTAATACATTTTTTTCTTATGTTTATGCCAGTAATAAACCGGAGAAGTTTCAGTGATATAATTAAAAAAAAATCCCTATTCACCTGTAGTGTCTCGCCTTAAAGGTGCCCTAGAATGATTTGAAACAACATTTTAAATTGTTCTCTGGTATCTACATAGAGGGTATATGACTTATTTAAGGTCAATAATTGTCCAGCTACGGTTTTACAGGTCCATTTACAACTCTAGAAATCTTCCCCAGGATGAAATGGTCTGTTTTTGCCTTATTTGGAAGGGTCATGAATATTAATGCTGAGTTCTGCTCTGATTGGCTGTTTCACTGCGGCTCAATGATCGCAGACACAACTTTACTGACCGTCTTGACGATGGAGAGATTAGGCATTCAACCTTATATATATATATATCAATCAGTATATAATCATACTTCAGTTGTCAAAAATATAAATAAATAAATATCAAATTACTATCGTTTCAACTTAAATGGTGGAGGTGGTGACGTTAGCTAGAAGGATCGAGTGAGCTATGTGTAAGCAACTAAACTAACATAGTATGTTACGTATCTATGGTTGCATTTACTAATTTATGACAACACTGGCATGAAATAATATTAACCTTTGTCATTAGACATACTATTTAGTTATGTAAGCCACTTGGATTATCCTATTCTTCCTGTATAGCATCTTGCGTTGGATATAGGCAACAACGGGGATATTATCGTTAATGTTGTCTCTCTAAGAAACTTTCGATTTAATCAGAAATGGTTTAGACAGTCAAGAAGTGGATGAAATCACTTACTGGTTGCAGGAATATGGTTGGAATTGCCCCTTTCTTCAGTGTCGGACGCTGAGCAAAGCCGGATTGATATTGTCCCCGGTTTGAAAAACTGTCCGTGGTGAAATGGGCTGAGCAAACTAACAACTTTGAATTAAATTGTTGCGGTATCCGATTATAAATAAACATCAACCATGCCTGTTGACATGTTTTATCTGTGGGAAGAGTATGAAACGTCTTCACATCCCCTGCACAGCCTGGAACATAACATTTGTTTCCATGATCTGCCATGTTCGCTATCCTCGCGTCAGGCTTACTGCTGCAGAACTCCAGTTGATACGGCGGCTGCGCAGTTTCGCCTGATAGTGAACATGTGCTGGCATATGCAAATGTTGGGGGCGTACATATTAATGATCCCGACAATTGCATCACTCTCGGTGTAATGTTGAGATTTGCCTATTTTTCCGTGATGTTTTTCACAAACGAGATTTACATATGAAGGAGGAGGCAATGGTGTTTGAGATTCACTGTATGTGATTTACATGGACTGAACTCCTGTTATTTAACTATGGCAAGGTTCATTCAATTTTTCACCTTTAAATAGCTAGTAAATATTACAGTAAACATACATCACAGACGATGGCAGACCAATGTATAATGTCAGTAACACTTTTATAAATGACTTAGTTTCTGCAGTTATTGAGGGAAACATCCCTAAAGTACCGGATGCAAGGACCCTATTGTTCAGCCATGCATTGATAAAACATCAGCAATATGATGAATAGTTTGATGCATTAATCATCATAATCTGATCATCCACTAGTACTAGTCGCTGTTTATAGTTGTCATGCAACCAAACAATGGTGCATTAATAGATATTATCTGCATAATGCCGAGTGAGTGTGTACTAAAGCATGTTTCCAGTGTTGGCGATGGTAAGAGGCACTCCATGATGTTTGCTCTTATTATTCTGCAGCTCTCCACACCCCCAGCGCTCACTGATTCCCTGCGTTTGCTCTGGGTTTGAGTGTCGCTGTCGCTCCGTCCCCCGGAGCACCAATTACTGAAGGAGTCTCACGCTGCGTTAGAAGCCGAGTGGCTGTTGAGCGGTGCTGGCGGACATCAGCCGCTGTGACCCCGCGGGATGCCATGCCGCTGTGACCGTCTGTGTTTGTAATGAGGCCGCGGGCTGCTCGCTCCTCACAGCGTGAAAACATCGGCGCGGCGTTCACACACACGCTCAGATTAGGCCCGCGCTGTCTGAACTGACATCCAGTGAGCGTTTGATTGACAGGTGTAAATCTGTGATTAACACTGAACTTTATCATGGCGCACGTTCACCAATGAAGTCTGTTCAGGGGAACACTTTACATTAGTGATGCTTTCACCCTATATGAACAAACATATCATGCTTTGGTAAATATTAATTATGTCACAAGTTGAAACTTATGACATAAAAAGTCATAATCAGTTAGGTCAAAATTGACAAAAAAAAGTCGTAATTATGTTATATTCAAAATTATGACAGTGTATACTATTACATAAAAGTGGAATTTATTCAATTACATGAATAAAAAATGGACAGAAATTCAAAATTACGACAGTGTATACTATTACATAAAAGTGGAATTTATTCAATTATTAAATGAATACAAAATGGACAGAAATTCAAAATTACGACAGTGTATACTATTACATAAAAGTGAAAATGATTCAATTACATGAATACAAAATGGACAGAAATTCAAAATTACGACAGTGTATACTATTACATAAAAGTGGAATTTATTCAATTATTAAATGAATACAAAATGGACAGAAATTCAAAATTACGACAGTGTATACTATTACATAAAAGTGAAAATGATTCAATTACATGAATACAAAATGGACAGAAATTCAAAATTACGACAGTGTATACTATTACATAAAAGTGGAATTTATTCAATTATTACATGAATTCAAAATGGACAGAAATTCAAAATTACGACAGTGTATACTATTACATAAAAGTGGAATTTATTCAATTATTACATGAATTCAAAATGGACAGAAATTCAAAATTACGACAGTGTATACTATTACATAAAAGTGGAATTTATTCAATTATTACATGATTACAAAATGGACAGAAATTCAAAATTACGACAGTGTATACTATTACATAAAAGTGAAAATGATTCAATTACATGAATTCAAAATGGACAGAAATTCAAAATTACGACAGTGTATACTATTACATAAAAGTGGAAATTATTCAATTATTACATGAATTCAAAATGGACAGAAATTCAAAATTTCGACAGTGTATACTATTACATAAAAGTGGAATTTATTCAATTATTACATGAATACAAAATGGACAGAAATTCAAAATTACGACAGTGTATACTATTACATAAAAGTGGAAATTATTCAATTATTACATGAATTCAAAATGGACAGAAATTCAAAATTACGACAGTGTATACTATTACATAAAAGTGAAAATGATTTATTAATTACATGATTACAAAATGGACAGAAATTCAAAATTACGACAGTGTATACTATTACATAAAAGTAGAAATTATTTATTCATTACATGAATTCAAAATGGACAAAAATTCAAAATTACGACAGTGTATACTATTACATAAAAGTGGAAATTATTCAATTATTACATGAATACAAAATGGACAGAAATTCAAAATTTCGACAGTTTATACTATTACATAAAAGTGGAATTTATTCAATTATTACATGAATTCAAAATGGACAGAAATTCAAAATTACGACAGTGTATACTATTACATAAAAGTGGAATTTATTCAATTATTACATGAATTCTAAATGGACAGAAATTCAAAATTACGACAGTGTATACTATTACATAAAAGTGGAATTTATTCAATTATTACATGAATTCAAAATGGACAGAAATTCAAAATTACGACAGTGTATACTATTACATAAAAGTGGAATTTATTCAATTATTACATGAATTCAAAATGGACAAAAATTCAAAATTACGACAGTGTATACTATTATATAAAAGTGGAAATTATTCAATTATTACATGAATTCAAAATGGACAGAAATTCAAAATTACGACAGTGTATACTATTACATAAAAGTGGAAATTATTCAATTATTACATGAATTCAAAATGGACAAAAATTCAAAATTACGACAGTGTATACTATTACATAAAAGTGGAAATTATTCAATTATTACATGAATTCAAAATGGACAGAAATTCAAAATTATGACAGTGTATACTATTACATAAATTCAAAATGGACAAAATTCAAAATTACGACAGTGTATACTATTACATAAAAGTGGAAATTATTCAATTATTACATGAATTCAAAATGGACAAAAATTCAAAATTACGACAGTGTATACTATTATATAAAAGTGGAATTTATTCAATTACATGAATACAAAATGGACAAAAATTCTAAATTACGACAGTGTATACTATTACATAAAAGTGGAAATTATTCAATTATTACATGAATTCAAAATGGACAGAAATTCAAAATTACGACAATGTATACTATTACATAAGAGTGGAATTTATTCAATTACATGAATACAAAATGGACAAAAATTCAAAATTTTTAACATAAAAGTGGAAATTATTCAATCATTACATGAATTCAAAATGGACAGTATACACTGTCATAATTTTGAATTTCTGTCCATTTTGAATTCATGTAATAATTGATTAAATTCCACTTTTATGTAATAGTATACACTGTCGTAATTTAGAATTTTTGTCCATTTTGAATTCATGTAATAATTTAATCATTTCCACTTTTATGTAATAGTATACACTGTCGTAATTTTGAATTTTGTCCATTTTGAATTTATGTAATAGTATACACTGTCATAATTTTGAATTTCTATTACATACATTCAAAATGGACAAAATTCAAAATTACGACAGTGTATACTATTACATAAAAGTGGAAATGATTAAATTATTACATGAATTCAAAATGGACAAAAATTCTAAATTACGACAGTGTATACTTGTAGTAAAGCTTGTTCGTACGGGAAGAAGGAGGCGGGAACCGGCGAACGTTCAAAATGTTTAATCAAAAATAAACACAAAATAAAATGGCGGCGGCAGCCCCTCGCGGTCGACTGCCGCCTACATACAAACAAACACAAAATGAAAATAAAAAGCTGCAGCCCCTCACGGTGGACTGCAGCATACACACAATAAAACGTAAATAAAACACAACACAAAATCCAGGCCTGGTCCTCTCTCGTCCCTCACTGTCGTCGCTCCTCCTTTATACTCCCTCACTCCTCCGCGAGAGCCGAGATCGCTGCGGCGCGCAGCTGGCGCTCATCCTCCCTGATGAACGCCGCCTCGTCCCGCCCTCACGGTCCCTCGGCCTCGCTGCTCGCCACAATACTATTACATAAAAGTGAAAATGATTCAATCATTACATTAATTCAAAATTACGACAGTGTATACTATTAAATAAAAGTGGAATTTATTCAATTATTACATGAATTCAAAATGGACAGAAATTAAAAATTACGACAGTGTATACTATTACATAAAAGTGGAAATGTTTCAATCATTACATGAATTCAAAATGGACAAAAATTCTAAATTACAACAGTGTAAAAGTGGAATTTATTCAATTATTTCATGAATTAAAAATGGACAAAAATTCTAAATTACGACAGTGTATACTATTACATAAAAGTGGAATTTATTCAATTATTACATTAATTCAAAATGGACAGAAATTCAAAATTACGACAGTGTATACTATTACATAAAAGTGGAATTTATTCAATTATTACATGAATTCAAAATGGACAGAAATTCAAAATTACGACAGTGTATACTATTACATAAAAGTGGAAATTATTCAATTATTACATGAATACAAAATGGACAGAAATTCAAAATTTCGACAGTGTATACTATTACATAAAAGTGGAATTTACTCAATTATTACATGAATTCAAAATGGACAGAAATTCAAAATTACGACAGTGTATACTATTACATAAGAGTGGAATTTATTCAATTACATGAATTCAAAATGGACAGAAATTCAAAATTTCGACAGTGTATACTATTACATAAAAGTGGAATTTATTCAATTACATGAATTCAAAATGGACAAAAATTCAAAATTACGACAGTGTATACTATTACATAAAAGTGGAAATTATTCAATTATTACATAAATTCTAAATGGACAGAAATTCAAAATTACGACAGTGTATACTATTACATAAAAGTGGAATTTATTCAATTATTACATGAATTCAAAATGGACAAAAATTCAAAATTACGACAGTATATACTATTACATAAAAGTGGAATTTATTCAATTACATGAATTCAAAATGGACAAAAATTCAAAATTACGACAGTGTATACTATTACATAAAAGTGGAATTTATTCAATTATTACATGAATTCTAAATGGACAGAAATTCAAAATTACGACAGTGTATACTATTATATAAAAGTGGAAATAATTAAATTATTACATGAATTCAAAATGGACAGAAATTCAAAATTACGACAGTGTATACTATTATATAAAAGTGGAAATTATTCAATTATTACATGAATTCAAAATGGACAGAAATTCAAAATTACGACAGTGTATACTATTACATAAAAGTGGAAATGATTAAATTATTACATTAATTCAAAATGGACAGAAATTCAAAATTACGACAGTGTATACTATTACATAAAAGTGGAAATGATTCAATCATTACATGAATTCAAAATGGACAAAAAATCAAAATTACGACAGTGTATACTATTACATAAAAGTGGAAATTATTCAATTACATGAATTCAAAATTGACAAAAATTCAAACTTACGACAGTGTATACTATTACATAAAAGTGGAAATGATTAAATTATTACATTAATTCAAAATGGACAAAAATTAAAAATTACGACAGTGTATACTATTATATAAAAGTGGAATTTATTCAATTACATGAATACAAAATGGACAAAAATTCTAAATTACGACAGTGTATACTATTACATAAAAGTGGAAATTATTCAATTATTACATGAATTCAAAATGGACAGAAATTCAAAATTACGACAGTGTATACTATTACATAAGAGTGGAATTTATTCAATTACATGAATACAAAATGGACAAAAATTATAAATTACGACAGTGTATACTATTACATAAAAGTAGAAATTATTCAATCATTACATGAATTCAAAATGGACAGAAATTCAAAATTATGACAGTGTATACTATTACATAAATTCAAAATGGACAAAATTCAAAATTACGACAGTGTATACTATTACATAAAAGTGGAAATGATTAAATTATTACATGAATTCAAAATGGACAAAAATTCAAAATTACGACAGTGTATACTATTACATAAAAGTGGAATTTACTCAATTATTACATGAATTCAAAATGGACAGAAATTCAAAATTACGACAATGTATACTATTACATAAAAGTGGAATTTACTCAATTATTACATGAATTCAAAATGGACAGAAATTCAAAATTACGACAGTGTATACTATTACATAAAAGTGAAAATGATTCAATCATTACATGAATTCAAAATGGACAGAAATTCAAAATTACGACAGTGTATACTATTACATAAAATTAGAAATGATTCAATTATTACATGAATTCAAAATGGACAAAAAATAGAAATTATGACAGTTTATACTACTACATAAAAGTGAAAATGATTCAATCATTACATGAATTCAAAATGGACAAAAATTCTAAATTACGACAGTGTATACTTGTAGTAAAGCTTGTTCGTACGGGAAGAAGGAGGCGGGAACCGGCGAACGTTCAAAATGTTTAATCAAAAATAAACACAAAATAAAATGGCGGCGGCAGCCCCTCGCGGTCGACTGCCGCCTACATACAAACAAACACAAAATGAAAATAAAAAGCTGCAGCCCCTCACGGTGGACTGCAGCATACACACAATAAAACGTAAATAAAACACAACACAAAATCCAGGCCTGGTCCTCTCTCGTCCCTCACTGTCGTCGCTCCTCCTTTATACTCCCTCACTCCTCCGCGAGAGCCGAGATCGCTGCGGCGCGCAGCTGGCGCTCATCCTCCCTGATGAGCGCCGCCTCGTCCCGCCCTCACGGTCCCTCGGCCTTGCTGCTCGCCACAATACTATTACATAAAAGTGAAAATGATTCAATCATTACATTAATTCAAAATTACGACAGTGTATACTATTAAATAAAAGTGGAATTTATTCAATTATTACATGAATTCAAAATGGACAGAAATTAAAAATTACGACAGTGTATACTATTACATAAAAGTGGAAATGTTTCAATCATTACATGAATTCAAAATGGACAAAAATTCTAAATTACGACAGTGTAAAAGTGGAATTTATTCAATTATTTCATGAATTAAAAATGGACAAAAATTCAAAATTACGACAGTGTATACTATTACATAAAAGTGGAATTTATTCAATTATTACATGAATTCAAAATGGACAAAAATTCAAAATTACGACAGTGTATACTATTACATAAAAGTGGAATTTATTCAATTATTACATGAATACAAAATGGACAGAAATTCAAAATTACGACAGTGTATACTATTACATAAAAGTGGAAATTATTCAATTATTACATGAATTCAAAATGGACAGAAATTCAAAATTACGACAGTGTATACTATTATATAAAAGTGGAAATTATTCAATTATTACATGAATTCAAAATGGACAAAAATTCAAAATTACGACAGTGTATACTATTACATAAAAATGGAAATTATTAAATTATTACATGAATTCAAAATGGACAAAAATTCAAAATTACGACAGTGTATACTATTACATAAAAGTGGAAATTATTCAATTATTACATGAATTCAAAATGGACAAAAATTCTAAATTACGACAGTGTATACTATTACATAAAAATGGAAATTATTAAATTATTACATGAATTCAAAATGGACAAAAATTCAAAATTACGACAGTGTATACTATTACATAAAAGTGGAAATTATTCAATTATTACATGAATACAAAATGGACAGAAATTCAAAATTTCGACAGTGTATACTATTCCATAAAAGTGGAATTTATTCAATTACTACATGAATTCAAAATGGACAAAAATTCAAAATTACGACAGTGTATACTATTACATAAAAGTGGAATTTATTCAATTATTACATGAATTCAAAATGGACAAAAATTCAAAATTACGACAGTGTATACTATTACATAAAAGTGGAATTTATTCAATTACATGAATTCAAAATGGACAAAAATTTCAAAATTACGACAGTGTATACTATTACATAAAAGTGGAATTTATTCAATTATTACATGAATTCTAAATGGACAAAAATTCAAAATTACGACAGTGTATACTATTACATAAAAGTGGAAATTATTAAATTATTACATGAATTCAAAATGGACAGAAATTCAAAATTACGACAGTGTATACTATTACATAAAAGTGGATATTATTCAATTATTACATGAATTCAAAATGGACAGAAATTCAAAATTACGACAGTGTATACTATTACATAAAAGTGGAAATTATTCAATTATTACATGAATTCAAAATGGACAGAAATTCAAAATTACGACAGTGTATACTATTACATAAAAGTGGAAATTATTCAATTATTACATGAATTCAAAATGGACAAAAATTCAAAATTACGACAGTGTATACGATTACATAAAAGTGGAAATTATTCAATTACATGAATTCAAAATGGACAGAAATTCAAAATTACGACAGTGTATACTATTACATAAAAGTGGATATTATTCAATTATTACATGAATTCAAAATGGACAGAAATTCAAAATTACGACAGTGTATACTATTATATAAAAGTGGAAATTATTCAATTATTACATGAATTCAAAATGGACAGAAATTCAAAATTACGACAGTGTATACTATTACATAAAAGTGGAAATTATTCAATTATTACATGAATTCAAAATGGACAAAAATTCAAAATTACGACAGTGTATACGATTACATAAAAGTGGAAATTATTCAATTACATGAATTCAAAATTGACAAAAATTCAAACTTACGACAGTGTATACTATTACATAAAAGTGGAAATGATTAAATTATTACATGAATTCAAAATGGACAAAAATTCAAAATTACGACAGTGTATACTATTACATAAAAGTAGAAATTATTCAATCATTACATAAATTCAAAATGCACAAAATTCAAAATTACGACAGTGTATACTATTACATAAAAGTGGAAATGATTAAATTATTACATGAATTCAAAATGGACAAAAATTCAAAATTACGACAGTGTATACTATTACATAAAAGTGGAATTTACTCAATTATTACATGAATTCAAAATGGACAGAAATTCAAAATTACGACAGTGTATACTATTACATAAAAGTGGAATTTACTCAATTATTACATGAATTCAAAATGGACAGAAATTCAAAATTACGACAGTGTATACTATTACATAAGAGTGGAATTTATTCAATTACATGAATACAAAATGGACAAAAATTCAAAATTACGACAGTGTATACTATTACATAAAAGTGAAAATGATTCAATCATTACATGAATTCAAAATGGACAGAAATTCAAAATTACGACAGTGTATACTATTACATAAAATTAGAAATGATTCAATTATTACATGAATTCAAAATGGACAAAAAATAGAAATTATGACAGTGTATACTACTACATCCATCCATCCATCCATCTTCTTCCGCTTTATCCGGGGCCGGGTCGCGGGGGCAGCAGTCTAAGCAGAGATGCCCAGACTTCCCTCTCCCTAGACACTTCCTCTAGCTCTTCCGGGGGGACACCGAGGCGTTCCAAGGCCAGCCGGGAGACATAGTCCCTCCAGCATGTCCTTGGTCTTCCCCGGGGCCTCCTCCCGGTTGGACATGCCCGAAACACCTTCCCGGGAAGGCGTTCAGGAGGCATCCGGAACAGATGCCCGAGCCACCTCAGCTGTCCCCTCTCGATGTGGAGGAGCAGCGGCTCTACTCCGAGTTCCTCCCGAGTGACTGAGCTTCTCACCCTATCTCTAAGGGAGCGCCCAGCCACCCTGCGGAGAAAACTCATTTCGGCCGCCTGTATCCGGGATCTTGTCCTTTCGGTCATGACCCAAAGCTCATGACCATAGGTGAG
The DNA here is from genome assembly GCA_023566225.1 of Romanogobio albipinnatus. NCBI lineage: Eukaryota > Metazoa > Chordata > Actinopteri > Cypriniformes > Gobionidae > Romanogobio > Romanogobio albipinnatus. The sequence continues at coordinate 52,730,498 of CM042249.1, forward strand.
AGTAGGAACGTAGATTGACCGGTAAATCGAGAGCTTCGCCTTACGGCTTAGCTCTTTCTTCACCACGACAGACCGGTACATCGACCGCATTACTGCAGAAGCTGCACCGATCCGTCTGTCAATCTCCCGTTCCATCCTCCCCTCACTCGTGAACAAGACCCCTAGATACTTGAACTCCTCCACTTGGGGCAGGAACTCTCCACCAACCTGAAGTGGGCAAGCCACCCTTTTCCGACTGAGGACCATGGCCTCGGATTTGGAGGTGCTGATTCCCATCCCAGCCGCTTCACACTCGGCTGCAAACCGTCCCAGTGCATGCTGGAGGTCCTGGTTAGAAGGGGCCAACACGACAACGTCATCCGCAAAGAGCAGAGACGAAACCGTGTGGTCCCCAAACCTGACACCCTCCGGCCCTTGGCTGCGCCTAGAAATTCTGTCCATAAAAATTATGAACAGAACCGGCGACAAAGGGCAGCCCTGCCGGAGTCCAACATGCACCGGGAACAAGTCTGACTTACTGCCGGCAATGCGGACCAAACTCCTGCTTCGGTCATACAGGGACCGGACAGCCCTCAGCAAAGGACCCCGGACCCCATATTCCCCCAGCACCCTCCACAGGACGCCGCGAGGGACACGGTCGAATGCCTTCTCCAAATCCACAAAACAAATGTGGACTGGTTGGGCAAACTCCCATGAACCCTCCAGCACCCTGTAGAGGGTATAGAGCTGGTCCAGTGTTCCACGACCAGGACGAAAACCACACTGTTCCTCCTGAATCCGAGGTTCCACTATCGGCCGAATTCTCCTCTCCAGTACCCTGGCATAGACTTTCCCGGGGAGGCTGAGAAGTGTGATCCCCCTATAGTTGGAACACACCCTCCGGTCCCCCTTCTTAAAAAGAGGGACCACCACCCCGGTCTGCCATCCCAGAGGCACTGTCCCCGACCGCCACGCGATGCTGCAGAGGCGTGTCAACCAAGACAGCCCCACAACATCCAGAGACTTGAGGTACTCAGGGCGGATCTCATCCACCCCCGGTGCCTTGCCACCGAGGAGTTTCTTGACCACCTCGGTGACTTCAGCTTGGGTGATGGACGAGTCCTCCTCTGAGCCCCCAACCTCTGCTTCCTCAATGGAAGACGTGACGGCGGGATTGAGGAGATCCTCGAAGTATTCCTTCCACCGTCCGACAACATCCCCAGTTGAGGTCAACAGCCGCCCATCGCCACTGTAAACAGCGTTGGTAGGGCACTGCTTCCCCCTCCTGAGGCGCCGGACGGTTTGCCAGAATCTCTTCGAGGCCAGCCGATAGTCCTTTTCCATGGCCTCACCGAACTCCTCCCAGGCCCGAGTTTTTGCCTCCACAACCACCCGGGCTGCAGTCCGTTTAGCCTGCCGGTACCTGTCAGCTGCCTCAGGAGTCCCACAAGCCAACCAGGCCCGATAGGACTCCTTCTTCAGCTTGACGGCATCCCTTACTTCCGGTGTCCACCACCGGGTTCGGGGATTGCCGCCTCGACAGGCACCGGAGACCTTGCGTCCACAGCTCCGAGCAGCCGCTTTGACAATGGAGGTGGAGAACATGGTCCACTCGGACTCAATATCTCCAGCCTCCCTCGGGATCCGGTCGAAGCTCTGCCGGAGGCAGGAGTTGAAGATCTCTCTGACAGGAGACTCGGCCAAACGTTCCCAGCAGACCCTCACAGTACGTTTGGGTCTACCGAGTCTATCCAGCTTCCTCCCCCGCCATCGGATCCAACTCACCACCAGGTGGTGATCAGTTGACAGCTCCGCCCCTCTCTTCACCCGAGTGTCCAAGACATACGGCCGCAGGTCAGATGAAACGACCACAAAGTCGATCATTGACCTACGACCTAGGGTGTCCTGGTGCCATGTGCACTGATGGACACCCTTATGCTTGAACATGGTGTTCGTTATGGACAAACTGTAACTAGCACAGAAGTCCAATAACTGAACACCACTCGGGTTCAGATCAGGGGGGCCGTTCCTCCCAATCACGCCCCTCCAGGTTTCACTGTCATTGCCCACGTGGGCGTTGAAGTCCCCCAGTAGAACGACGGAGTCCCCAGTCGGAGCACTCTCCAGCACCCCTCCCAGGGACACCAAGAAGGTTGGGTACTCTGCACTGCTGTTTGGCCCGTAGGCACACACAACAGTGAGAGACCTATCCCCGAGCCGAAGCCGCAGGGAAACAACCCTCTCGTTCACTGGGGTAAACTCCAACACATGGCGGCAGAGCTGGGGGGCTATAAGCAAACCCACACCAGCCCGCCGCCTCTCACCATGGGCAACTCCAGAGTGGTGAAGAGTCCATCCCCTCTCGAGGAGTGTGGTTCCAGAGCCCAAGCCGTGCGTGGAGGTGATTCCGACTATCTCTAGTCGGAACCTCTCAACCTCACGCACAATCTCAGGCTCTTTCCCCGCCAGCGAGGTGACATTCCATGTCCCAAGAGCCAGTTTCCGTGTCCAGGGATCGGGTCGTCTAGGCCCCCGGCCTCGACTGCTGCCCGATTCACTTTGCACCGGCCCCTTACGGTCCCTCCTGTGAGTGGTGAGCCCACGGGAAGGTGTCCCCACGTCGCTCCTTTGGGCTGAGCCCGGCCGGACCCCATGGGGGAAGGCCCGGCCACCAGGCGCTCGCATACGAGCCCCAACCCCAGGCCTGGCTCCAGGGTGGGGCCCCGGCTGCGCCGTACCGGGCGACGTCACGGTCCTCCTTTTTTTTGTCATCATAAGGGTTGTTGAACTGCTCTTAGTCTGACCCGTCACCTACTACATAAAAGTGAAAATGATTCAATCATTACATGAATTCAAAATGGACAAAAATTCTAAATTACGACAGTGTATACTTGTAGTAAAGCTTGTTCGTACGGGAAGAAGGAGGCGGGAACCGGCGAACGTTCAAAATGTTTAATCAAAAATAAACACAAAATAAAATGGCGGCGGCAGCCCCTCGCGGTCGACTGCCGCCTACATACAAACAAACACAAAATGAAAATAAAAAGCTGCAGCCCCTCACGGTGGACTGCAGCATACACACAATAAAACGTAAATAAAACACAACACAAAATCCAGGCCTGGTCCTCTCTCGTCCCTCACTGTCGTCGCTCCTCCTTTATACTCCCTCACTCCTCCGCGAGAGCCGAGATCGCTGCGGCGCGCAGCTGGCGCTCATCCTCCCTGATGAGCGCCGCCTCGTCCCGCCCTCACGGTCCCTCGGCCTCGCTGCTCGCCACAATACTATTACATAAAAGTGAAAATGATTCAATCATTACATTAATTCAAAATTACGACAGTGTATACTATTAAATAAAAGTGGAATTTATTCAATTATTACATGAATTCAAAATGGACAGAAATTAAAAATTACGACAGTGTATACTATTACATAAAAGTGGAAATGTTTCAATCATTACATGAATTCAAAATGGACAAAAATTCTAAATTACGACAGTGTAAAAGTGGAATTTATTCAATTATTTCATGAATTAAAAATGGACAAAAATTCTAAATTACGACAGTGTATACTATTACATAAAAGTGGAATTTATTCAATTATTACATGAATTCAAAATGGACAGAAATTCAAAATTACGACAGTGTATACTATTACATAAAAGTGGAATTTATTCAATTATTACATGAATTCAAAATGGACAGAAATTCAAAATTACGACAGTGTATACTATTACATAAAAGTGGAAATTATTCAATTATTACATGAATTCTAAATGGACAGAAATTCAAAATTACGACAGTATATACTATTACATAAAAGTGGAATTTATTCAATTACATGAATTCAAAATGGACAAAAATTCAAAATTACGACAGTGTATACTATTACATAAAAGTGGAAATTATTCAATTATTACATAAATTCTAAATGGACAGAAATTCAAAATTACGACAGTGTATACTATTACATAAAAGTGGAATTTATTCAATTATTACATGAATTCAAAATGGACAAAAATTCAAAATTACGACAGTATATACTATTACATAAAAGTGGAATTTATTCAATTACATGAATTCAAAATGGACAAAAATTCAAAATTACGACAGTGTATACTATTACATAAAAGTGGAATTTATTCAATTATTACATGAATTCTAAATGGACAGAAATTCAAAATTACGACAGTGTATACTATTACATAAAAGTGGAAATGATTAAATTATTACATTAATTCAAAATGGACAGAAATTCAAAATTACGACAGTGTATACTATTATATAAAAGTGGAAATTATTCAATTATTACATGAATTCAAAATGGACAGAAATTCAAAATTACGACAGTGTATACTATTACATAAAAGTGGAAATGATTAAATTATTACATTAATTCAAAATGGACAGAAATTCAAAATTACGACAGTGTATACTATTACATAAAAGTGGAAATGATTCAATCATTACATGAATTCAAAATGGACAAAAATTCAAAATTACGACAGTGTATACTATTACATAAAAGTGGAAATTATTCAATTACATGAATTCAAAATTGACAAAAATTCAAACTTACGACAGTGTATACTATTACATAAAAGTGGAAATTATTAAATTATTACATTAATTCAAAATGGACAAAAATTCAAAATTACGACAGTGTATACTATTACATAAAAGTGGAATTTATTCAATTATTACATGAATACAAAATGGACAGAAATTCAAAATTACGACAGTGTATACTATTACAGAAAAGTGGAAATTATTAAATTATTACATGAATTCAAAATGGACAAAAATTCAAAATTACGACTGTATACTATTACATAAAAGTGGAAATTATTAAATTATTACATTAATTCAAAATGGACAAAAATTCTAAATTACGACAGTGTATACTATTACATAAATTCAAAATGGATAAAATTCAAAATTACGACAGTGTATACTATTACATAAAAGTGGAAATTATTCAATTATTACATGAATTCAAAATTACGACAGTGTATACTATTACATAAAAGTGGAAATTATTCAATTATTACATAAATTAAAAAAATGGACAAATTCAAAATTACGACAGTGTATACTATTACATAAAAGTGGAAATTATTCAATTATTACATGAATTAAAAATGGACAAAAATTCTAAATTACGACAGTGTATACTATTACATAAAAGTGGAATTTATTCAATTACATGAATTAAAAATGGACAAAAATTCTAAATTACGACAGTGTATACTATTACATAAAAGTGGAAATTATTAAATTATTACATTAATTCAAAATGGACAAAAATTCAAAATTACGACAGTGTATACTATTACATAAAAGTGGAATTTATTCAATTATTACATGAATACAAAATGGACAGAAATTCAAAATTACGACAGTGTATACTATTACAGAAAAGTGGAATTTATTCAATTACATGAATACAAAATGGACAAAAATTATAAATTACGACAGTGTATACTATTACATAAAAGTAGAAATTATTCAATCATTACATGAATTCAAAATGGACAGAAATTCAAAATTATGACAGTGTATACTATTACATAAAAGTAGAAATTATTAAATTATTACATGAATTCAAAATGGACAAAAATTCAAAATTACGACAGTGTATACTATTACATAAAAGTGGAATTTACTCAATTATTACATGAATTCAAAATGGACAGAAATTCAAAATTACGACAATGTATACTATTACATAAAAGTGGAATTTACTCAATTATTACATGAATTCAAAATGGACAGAAATTCAAAATTACGACAGTGTATACTATTACATAAGAGTGGAATTTATTCAATTACATGAATACAAAATGGACAAAAATTCAAAATTACGACAGTGTATACTATTACATAAGAGTGGAATTTATTCAATTACATGAATACAAAATGGACAAAAATTCAAAATTACGACAGTGTATACTATTACATAAAAGTGAAAATGATTCAATCATTACATGAATTCAAAATGGACAGAAATTCAAAATTACGACAGTGTATACTATTACATAAAATTAGAAATGATTCAATTATTACATGAATTCAAAATGGACAAAAAATAGAAATTATGACAGTGTATACTACTACATAAAAGTGAAAATGATTCAATCATTACATGAATTCAAAATGGACAAAAATTCTAAATTACGACAGTGTATACTTGTAGTAAAGCTTGTTCGTACGGGAAGAAGGAGGCGGGAACCGGCGAACGTTCAAAATGTTTAATCAAAAATAAACACAAAATAAAATGGCGGCGGCAGCCCCTCGCGGTCGACTGCCGCCTACATACAAACAAACACAAAATGAAAATAAAAAGCTGCAGCCCCTCACGGTGGACTGCAGCATACACACAATAAAACGTAAATAAAACACAACACAAAATCCAGGCCTGGTCCTCTCTCGTCCCTCACTGTCGTCGCTCCTCCTTTATACTCCCTCACTCCTCCGCGAGAGCCGAGATCGCTGCGGCGCGCAGCTGGCGCTCATCCTCCCTGATGAGCGCCGCCTCGTCCCGCCCTCACGGTCCCTCGGCCTTGCTGCTCGCCACAATACTATTACATAAAAGTGAAAATGATTCAATCATTACATTAATTCAAAATTACGACAGTGTATACTATTAAATAAAAGTGGAATTTATTCAATTATTACATGAATTCAAAATGGACAGAAATTAAAAATTACGACAGTGTATACTATTACATAAAAGTGGAAATGTTTCAATCATTACATGAATTCAAAATGGACAAAAATTCTAAATTACGACAGTGTAAAAGTGGAATTTATTCAATTATTTCATGAATTAAAAATGGACAAAAATTCTAAATTACGACAGTGTATACTATTACATAAAAGTGGAATTTATTCAATTATTACATGAATTCAAAATGGACAGAAATTCAAAATTACGACAGTGTATACTATTACATAAAAGTAGAATTTATTCAATTATTTCATGAATTAAAAATGGAAAAAAATTCTAAATTACGACAGTGTATACTATTACATAAAAGTGGAATTTATTCAATTATTTCATGAATTAAAAATGGACAGAAATTCAAAATTACGACAGTGTATACTATTACATAAAAGTGGAATTTATTCAATTATTACATGAATTCAAAATGGACAAAAATTCAAAATTACGACAGTGTATACTATTACATAAAAATGGAAATTATTCAATTATTACATGAATTCAAAATGGACAAAAATTCAAAATTACGAAAGTGTATACTATTACATAAAAGTGGAAATTATTCAATTATTACATGAATTCAAAATGGACAAAAATTCAAAATTACGACAGTGTATACTATTACATAAAAGTGGAAATTATTCAATTATTACATGAATTCTAAATGGACAGAAATTCAAAATTACGACAGTGTATACTATTACATAAAAGTGAAAATGATTTATTAATTACATGATTACAAAATGGACAGAAATTCAAAATTACGACAGTGTATACTATTACATAAAAGTGGAATTTATTCAATTATTTCATGAATTAAAAATGGACAAAAATTCTAAATTACGACAGTGTATACTATTACATAAAAGTGGAATTTATTCAATTATTACATTAATTCAAAATGGACAAAAATTCAAAATTACGACAGTGTATACTATTACATAAAAGTGGAATTTATTCAATTATTACATGATTACAAAATGGACAGAAATTCAAAATTACGACAGTGTATACTATTACATAAAAGTGGAATTTATTCAATTATTTCATGAATTAAAAATGGACAAAAATTCTAAATTACGACAGTGTATACTATTACATAAAAGTGGAATTTATTCAATTATTACATTAATTCAAAATGGACAAAAATTCAAAATTACGACAGTGTATACTATTACATAAAAGTGGAATTTATTCAATTATTACATGAATTCAAAATGGACAGAAATTCAAAATTACGACAGTGTATACTATTACATAAAAGTAGAATTTATTCAATTATTTCATGAATTCAAAATGGACAAAAATTCAAAATTTCGACAGTGTATACTATTACATAAAAGTGGAATTTATTCAATTACATGAATTCAAAATGGACAGAAATTCAAAATTACGACAGTGTATACTATTACATAAAAGTGGAATTTATTCAATTATTACATGAATTCAAAATGGACAAAAATTCAAAATTACGACAGTGTATACTATTACATAAAAGTGGAAATTATTCAATTATTACATGAATTCAAAATGGACAGAAATTCAAAATTACGACAGTGTATACTATTACAGAAAAGTGGAATTTATTCAATTATTACATGAATTCAAAATGGACAGAAATTCAAAATTACGACAGTGTATACTATTACATAAAAGTGGAATTTATTCAATTACATGAATTCAAAATGGACAGAAATTCAAAATTACGACAGTGTATACTATTACATAAAAATGGAAATTATTCAATTATTACATGAATTCAAAATGGACAAAAATTCAAAATTACGAAAGTGTATACTATTACATAAAAGTGGAAATTATTCAATTATTACATGAATTCAAAATGGACAAAAATTCAAAATTACGACAGTGTATACTATTACATAAAAGTGGAAATTATTCAATTATTACATGAATTCAAAATGGACAGAAATTCAAAATTACGACAGTGTATACTATTACATAAAAGTGGAATTTATTCAATTACATGAATTCAAAATGGACAGAAATTCAAAATTACGACAGTGTATACTATTACATAAAAATGGAAATTATTCAATTATTACATGAATTCAAAATGGACAAAAATTCAAAATTACGAAAGTGTATACTATTACATAAAAGTGGAAATTATTCAATTATTACATGAATTCAAAATGGACAAAAATTCAAAATTACGACAGTGTATACTATTACATAAAAGTGGAAATTATTCAATTATTACATGAATTCAAAATGGACAGAAATTCAAAATTACGACAGTGTATACTATTACATAAAAGTGAAAATGATTTATTAATTACATGATTACAAAATGGACAGAAATTCAAAATTACGACAGTGTATACTATTACATAAAAGTAGAAATTATTTATTCATTACATGAATTCAAAATGGACAAAAATTCAAAATTACGACAGTGTATACTATTACATAAAAGTGGAAATTATTCAATTATTACATGAATACAAAATGGACAGAAATTCAAAATTTCGACAGTGTATACTATTACATAAAAGTGGAATTTATTCAATTATTACATGAATTCAAAATGGACAAAAATTCAAAATTACGACAGTGTATACTATTACATAAAAGTGGAATTTATTCAATTACATGAATTCAAAATGGACAGAAATTCAAAATTACGACAGTGTATACTATTACATAAAAGTGGAATTTATTCAATTATTACATGAATTCAAAATGGACAAAAATTCAAAATTACGACAGTGTATACTATTACATAAAAGTGGAATTTATTCAATTATTACATGAATTCAAAATGGACAAAAATTCAAAATTACGACAGTGTATACTATTACATAAAAGTGAAAATGATTTATTAATTACATGATTACAAAATGGACAGAAATTCAAAATTACGACAGTGTATACTATTACATAAAAGTAGAAATTATTTATTCATTACATGAATTCAAAATGGACAAAAATTCAAAATTACGACAGTGTATACTATTACATAAAAGTGGAAATTATTCAATTATTACATGAATACAAAATGGACAGAAATTCAAAATTTCGACAGTGTATACTATTACATAAAAGTGGAATTTATTCAATTATTACATGAATTCAAAATGGACAAAAATTCAAAATTACGACAGTGTATACTATTACATAAAAGTGGAATTTATTCAATTACATGAATTCAAAATGGACAGAAATTCAAAATTACGACAGTGTATACTATTACATAAAAGTGGAATTTATTCAATTATTACATGAATTCAAAATGGACAAAAATTCAAAATTACGACAGTGTATACTATTACATAAAAGTGGAATTTATTCAATTATTACATGAATTCAAAATGGACAAAAATTCAAAATTACGACAGTGTATACTATTACATAAAAGTGGAATTTATTCAATTACATGAATTCAAAATGGACAAAAATTCAAAATTACGACAGTGTATACTATTACATAAAAGTGGAAATTATTCAATTATTACATAAATTCTAAATGGACAGAAATTCAAAATTACGACAGTGTATACTATTACATAAAAGTGGAATTTATTCAATTATTACATGAATTCAAAATGGACAAAAATTCAAAATTACGACAGTGTATACTATTACATAAAAGTGGAATTTATTCAATTATTACATGAATTCTAAATGGACAGAAATTCAAAATTACGACAGTGTATACTATTACATAAAAGTGGAAATGATTAAATTATTACATTAATTCAAAATGGACAGAAATTCAAAATTACGACAGTGTATACTATTACATAAAAGTGGAAATGATTAAATTATTACATGAATTCAAAATGGACAGAAATTCAAAATTACGACAGTGTATACTATTATATAAAAGTGGAAATTATTCAATTATTACATGAATTCAAAATGGACAGAAATTCAAAATTACGACAGTGTATACTATTACATAAAAGTGGAAATGATTCAATTATTACATAAATTCAAAATGGACAAAAATTCTAAATTACGACAGTGTATACTATTACATAAATTCAAAATGGATAAAATTCAAAATTACGACAGTGTATACTATTACATAAAAGTGGAAATTATTCAATTATTACATTAATTCAAAATTACGACAGTGTATACTATTACATAAAAGTGGAAATTATTCAATTATTACATAAATTAAAAAAATGGACAAATTCAAAATTACGACAGTGTATACTATTACATAAAAGTGGAATTTATTCAATTACATGAATTAAAAATGGACAAAAATTCTAAATTACGACAGTGTATACTATTACATAAAAGTGGAAATTATTAAATTATTACATTAATTCAAAATGGACAAAAATTCAAAATTACGACAGTGTATACTATTACATAAAAGTGGAATTTATTCAATTATTACATGAATACAAAATGGACAGAAATTCAAAATTACGACAGTGTATACTATTACAGAAAAGTGGAAATGATTCAATTATTACATAAATTCAAAATGGACAAAAATTCTAAATTACGACAGTGTATACTATTACATAAAAGTGGAATTTATTCAATTATTACATGAATTCAAAATGGACAAAAATTCAAAATTACGACAGTGTATACTATTACATAAAAGTGGAAATGATTCAATTATTACATAAATTCAAAATGGACAAAAATTCTAAATTACGACAGTGTATACTATTACATAAATTCAAAATGGATAAAATTCAAAATTACGACAGTGTATACTATTACATAAAAGTGGAAATTATTCAATTATTACATGAATTCAAAATTACGACAGTGTATACTATTACATAAAAGTGGAAATTATTCAATTATTACATAAATTAAAAAAATTGACAAATTCAAAATTACGACAGTGTATACTATTACATAAAAGTGGAATTTATTCAATTACATGAATTAAAAATGGACAAAAATTCTAAATTACGACAGTGTATACTATTACATAAAAGTGGAAATTATTAAATTATTACATTAATTCAAAATGGACAAAAATTCAAAATTACGACAGTGTATACTATTACATAAAAGTGGAATTTATTCAATTATTACATGAATACAAAATGGACAGAAATTCAAAATTACGACAGTGTATACTATTACAGAAAAGTGGAAATTATTAAATTATTACATGAATTCAAAATGGACAAAAATTCAAAATTACGACTGTATACTATTACATAAAAGTGGAAATTATTAAATTATTACATTAATTCAAAATGGACAAAAATTCTAAATTACGACAGTGTATACTATTACATAAATTCAAAATGGATAAAATTCAAAATTACGACAGTGTATACTATTACATAAAAGTGGAAATTATTCAATTATTACATGAATTCAAAATTACGACAGTGTATACTATTACATAAAAGTGGAAATTATTCAATTATTACATAAATTAAAAAAATGGACAAATTCAAAATTACGACAGTGTATACTATTACATAAAAGTGGAAATTATTCAATTATTACATGAATTAAAAATGGACAAAAATTCTAAATTACGACAGTGTATACTATTACATAAAAGTGGAATTTATTCAATTACATGAATTAAAAATGGACAAAAATTCTAAATTACGACAGTGTATACTATTACATAAAAGTGGAAATTATTAAATTATTACATTAATTCAAAATGGACAAAAATTCAAAATTACGACAGTGTATACTATTACATAAAAGTGGAATTTATTCAATTATTACATGAATACAAAATGGACAGAAATTCAAAATTACGACAGTGTATACTATTACAGAAAAGTGGAATTTATTCAATTACATGAATACAAAATGGACAAAAATTATAAATTACGACAGTGTATACTATTACATAAAAGTAGAAATTATTCAATCATTACATGAATTCAAAATGGACAGAAATTCAAAATTATGACAGTGTATACTATTACATAAAAGTAGAAATTATTAAATTATTACATGAATTCAAAATGGACAAAAATTCAAAATTACGACAGTGTATACTATTACATAAAAGTGGAATTTACTCAATTATTACATGAATTCAAAATGGACAGAAATTCAAAATTACGACAATGTATACTATTACATAAAAGTGGAATTTACTCAATTATTACATGAATTCAAAATGGACAAAAATTCAAAATTACGACAGTGTATACTATTACATAAAAGTGGAATTTACTCAATTATTACATGAATTCAAAATGGACAAAAATTCAAAATTACGACAGTGTATACTATTACATAAAAGTGGAATTTACTCAATTATTACATGAATTCAAAATGGACAAAAATTCAAAATTACGACAGTGTATACTATTACATAAAAGTGGAATTTACTCAATTATTACATGAATTCAAAATGGACAGAAATTCAAAATTACGACAATGTATACTATTACATAAAAGTGGAATTTACTCAATTATTACATGAATTCAAAATGGACAGAAATTCAAAATTACGACAGTGTATACTATTACATAAGAGTGGAATTTATTCAATTACATGAATACAAAATGGACAAAAATTCAAAATTACGACAGTGTATACTATTACATAAAAGTGGAAATGATTCAATCATTACATGAATTCAAAATGGACAGAAATTCAAAATTACGACAGTGTATACTATTACATAAAATTAGAAATGATTCAATTATTACATGAATTCAAAATGGACAAAAAATAGAAATTATGACAGTGTATACTACTACATAAAAGTGAAAATGATTCAATCATTACATGAATTCAAAATGGACAAAAATTCTAAATTACGACAGTGTATACTTGTAGTAAAGCTTGTTCGTACGGGAAGAAGGAGGCGGGAACCGGCGAACGTTCAAAATGTTTAATCAAAAATAAACACAAAATAAAATGGCGGCGGCAGCCCCTCGCGGTCGACTGCCGCCTACATACAAACAAACACAAAATGAAAATAAAAAGCTGCAGCCCCTCACGGTGGACTGCAGCATACACACAATAAAACGTAAATAAAACACAACACAAAATCCAGGCCTGGTCCTCTCTCGTCCCTCACTGTCGTCGCTCCTCCTTTATACTCCCTCACTCCTCCGCGAGAGCCGAGATCGCTGCGGCGCGCAGCTGGCGCTCATCCTCCCTGATGAGCGCCGCCTCGTCCCGCCCTCACGGTCCCTCGGCCTTGCTGCTCGCCACAATACTATTACATAAAAGTGAAAATGATTCAATCATTACATTAATTCAAAATTACGACAGTGTATACTATTAAATAAAAGTGGAATTTATTCAATTATTACATGAATTCAAAATGGACAGAAATTAAAAATTACGACAGTGTATACTATTACATAAAAGTGGAAATGTTTCAATCATTACATGAATTCAAAATGGACAAAAATTCTAAATTACGACAGTGTAAAAGTGGAATTTATTCAATTATTTCATGAATTAAAAATGGACAAAAATTCAAAATTACGACAGTGTATACTATTACATAAAAGTGGAATTTATTCAATTATTACATGAATTCAAAATGGACAGAAATTCAAAATTACGACAGTGTATACTATTACATAAAAGTAGAATTTATTCAATTATTTCATGAATTAAAAATGGAAAAAAATTCTAAATTACGACAGTGTATACTATTACATAAAAGTGGAATTTATTCAATTATTTCATGAATTAGAAATGGACAGAAATTCAAAATTACGACAGTGTATACTATTACATAAAAGTGGAATTTATTCAATTATTACATGAATTCAAAATGGACAAAAATTCAAAATTACGACAGTGTATACTATTACATAAAAATGGAAATTATTCAATTATTACATGAATTCAAAATGGACAAAAATTCAAAATTACGAAAGTGTATACTATTACATAAAAGTGGAAATTATTCAATTATTACATGAATTCAAAATGGACAAAAATTCAAAATTACGACAGTGTATACTATTACATAAAAGTGGAAATTATTCAATTATTACATGAATTCTAAATGGACAGAAATTCAAAATTACGACAGTGTATACTATTACATAAAAGTGAAAATGATTTATTAATTACATGATTACAAAATGGACAGAAATTCAAAATTACGACAGTGTATACTATTACATAAAAGTGGAATTTATTCAATTATTTCATGAATTAAAAATGGACAAAAATTCTAAATTACGACAGTGTATACTATTACATAAAAGTGGAATTTATTCAATTATTACATTAATTCAAAATGGACAAAAATTCAAAATTACGACAGTGTATACTATTACATAAAAGTGGAATTTATTCAATTATTACATGAATTCAAAATGGACAGAAATTCAAAATTACGACAGTGTATACTATTACATAAAAGTAGAATTTATTCAATTATTTCATGAATTCAAAATGGACAAAAATTCAAAATTTCGACAGTGTATACTATTACATAAGAGTGGAATTTATTCAATTACATGAATTCAAAATGGACAGAAATTCAAAATTACGACAGTGTATACTATTACATAAAAGTGGAATTTATTCAATTACATGAATTCAAAATGGACAGAAATTCAAAATTACGACAGTGTATACTATTACATAAAAGTGGAATTTATTCAATTATTACATGAATTCAAAATGGACAAAAATTCAAAATTACGACAGTGTATACTATTACATAAAAATGGAAATTATTCAATTAATACATGAATTCAAAATGGACAAAAATTCAAAATTACGAAAGTGTATACTATTACATAAAAGTGGAAATGATTTATTAATTACATGATTACAAAATGGACAGAAATTCAAAATTACGACAGTGTATACTATTACATAAAAGTAGAAATTATTTATTCATTACATGAATTCAAAATGGACAAAAATTCAAAATTACGACAGTGTATACTATTACATAAAAGTGGAAATTATTCAATTATTACATGAATACAAAATGGACAGAAATTCAAAATTTCGACAGTGTATACTATTACATAAAAGTGGAATTTATTCAATTATTACATGAATTCAAAATGGACAAAAATTCAAAATTACGACAGTGTATACTATTACATAAAAGTGGAATTTATTCAATTACATGAATTCAAAATGGACAGAAATTCAAAATTACGACAGTGTATACTATTACATAAAAGTGGAATTTATTCAATTATTACATGAATTCAAAATGGACAAAAATTCAAAATTACGACAGTGTATACTATTACATAAAAGTGGAATTTATTCAATTATTACATGAATTCAAAATGGACAAAAATTCAAAATTACGACAGTGTATACTATTACATAAAAGTGGAATTTATTCAATTACATGAATTCAAAATGGACAAAAATTCAAAATTACGACAGTGTATACTATTACATAAAAGTGGAAATTATTCAATTATTACATAAATTCTAAATGGACAGAAATTCAAAATTACGACAGTGTATACTATTACATAAAAGTGGAATTTATTCAATTATTACATGAATTCAAAATGGACAAAAATTCAAAATTACGACAGTGTATACTATTACATAAAAGTGGAATTTATTCAATTATTACATGAATTCTAAATGGACAGAAATTCAAAATTACGACAGTGTATACTATTACATAAAAGTGGAAATGATTAAATTATTACATGAATTCAAAATGGACAGAAATTCAAAATTACGACAGTGTATACTATTATATAAAAGTGGAAATTATTCAATTATTACATGAATTCAAAATGGACAGAAATTCAAAATTACGACAGTGTATACTATTACATAAAAGTGGAAATGATTCAATTATTACATAAATTCAAAATGGACAAAAATTCTAAATTACGACAGTGTATACTATTACATAAATTCAAAATGGATAAAATTCAAAATTACGACAGTGTATACTATTACATAAAAGTGGAATTTATTCAATTATTACATGAATTCAAAATGGACAGAAATTCAAAATTACGACAGTGTATACTATTACATAAAAGTAGAATTTATTCAATTATTTCATGAATTCAAAATGGACAAAAATTCAAAATTTCGACAGTGTATACTATTACATAAGAGTGGAATTTATTCAATTACATGAATTCAAAATGGACAGAAATTCAAAATTACGACAGTGTATACTATTACATAAAAGTGGAATTTATTCAATTACATGAATTCAAAATGGACAGAAATTCAAAATTACGACAGTGTATACTATTACATAAAAGTGGAATTTATTCAATTATTACATGAATTCAAAATGGACAAAAATTCAAAATTACGACAGTGTATACTATTACATAAAAATGGAAATTATTCAATTAATACATGAATTCAAAATGGACAAAAATTCAAAATTACGAAAGTGTATACTATTACATAAAAGTGGAAATTATTCAATTATTACATGAATTCAAAATGGACAAAAATTCAAAATTACGACAGTGTATACTATTACATAAAAGTGGAAATGATTTATTAATTACATGATTACAAAATGGACAGAAATTCAAAATTACGACAGTGTATACTATTACATAAAAGTAGAAATTATTTATTCATTACATGAATTCAAAATGGACAAAAATTCAAAATTACGACAGTGTATACTATTACATAAAAGTGGAAATTATTCAATTATTACATGAATACAAAATGGACAGAAATTCAAAATTTCGACAGTGTATACTATTACATAAAAGTGGAATTTATTCAATTATTACATGAATTCAAAATGGACAAAAATTCAAAATTACGACAGTGTATACTATTACATAAAAGTGGAATTTATTCAATTACATGAATTCAAAATGGACAGAAATTCAAAATTACGACAGTGTATACTATTACATAAAAGTGGAATTTATTCAATTATTACATGAATTCAAAATGGACAAAAATTCAAAATTACGACAGTGTATACTATTACATAAAAGTGGAATTTATTCAATTATTACATGAATTCAAAATGGACAAAAATTCAAAATTACGACAGTGTATACTATTACATAAAAGTGGAATTTATTCAATTACATGAATTCAAAATGGACAAAAATTCAAAATTACGACAGTGTATACTATTACATAAAAGTGGAAATTATTCAATTATTACATAAATTCTAAATGGACAGAAATTCAAAATTACGACAGTGTATACTATTACATAAAAGTGGAATTTATTCAATTATTACATGAATTCAAAATGGACAAAAATTCAAAATTACGACAGTGTATACTATTACATAAAAGTGGAATTTATTCAATTATTACATGAATTCTAAATGGACAGAAATTCAAAATTACGACAGTGTATACTATTACATAAAAGTGGAAATGATTAAATTATTACATGAATTCAAAATGGACAGAAATTCAAAATTACGACAGTGTATACTATTATATAAAAGTGGAAATTATTCAATTATTACATGAATTCAAAATGGACAGAAATTCAAAATTACGACAGTGTATACTATTACATAAAAGTGGAAATGATTCAATTATTACATAAATTCAAAATGGACAAAAATTCTAAATTACGACAGTGTATACTATTACATAAATTCAAAATGGATAAAATTCAAAATTACGACAGTGTATACTATTACATAAAAGTGGAAATTATTCAATTATTACATTAATTCAAAATTACGACAGTGTATACTATTACATAAAAGTGGAAATTATTCAATTATTACATAAATTAAAAAAATGGACAAATTCAAAATTACGACAGTGTATACTATTACATAAAAGTGGAATTTATTCAATTATTACATGAATTCAAAATGGACAAAAATTCTAAATTACGACAGTGTATACTATTACATAAAAGTGGAAATTATTAAATTATTACATTAATTCAAAATGGACAAAAATTCAAAATTACGACAGTGTATACTATTACATAAAAGTGGAATTTATTCAATTATTACATGAATACAAAATGGACAGAAATTCAAAATTACGACAGTGTATACTATTACAGAAAAGTGGAAATTATTAAATTATTACATGAATTCAAAATGGACAGAAATTCAAAATTACGACAGTGTATACTATTACATAAAAGTGGAAATGATTCAATTATTACATAAATTCAAAATGGACAAAAATTCTAAATTACGACAGTGTATACTATTACATAAATTCAAAATGGATAAAATTCAAAATTACGACAGTGTATACTATTACATAAAAGTGGAAATTATTCAATTATTACATGAATTCAAAATTACGACAGTGTATACTATTACATAAAAGTGGAAATTATTCAATTACATAAATTAAAAAAATTGACAAATTCAAAATTACGACAGTGTATACTATTACATAAAAGTGGAATTTATTCAATTACATGAATTAAAAATGGACAAAAATTCTAAATTACGACAGTGTATACTATTACATAAAAGTGGAAATTATTAAATTATTACATTAATTCAAAATGGACAAAAATTCAAAATTACGACAGTGTATACTATTACATAAAAGTGGAATTTATTCAATTATTACATGAATACAAAATGGACAGAAATTCAAAATTACGACAGTGTATACTATTACAGAAAAGTGGAAATTATTAAATTATTACATGAATTCAAAATGGACAAAAATTCAAAATTACGACTGTATACTATTACATAAAAGTGGAAATTATTAAATTATTACATTAATTCAAAATGGACAAAAATTCTAAATTACGACAGTGTATACTATTACATAAATTCAAAATGGATAAAATTCAAAATTACGACAGTGTATACTATTACATAAAAGTGGAAATTATTCAATTATTACATGAATTCAAAATTACGACAGTGTATACTATTACATAAAAGTGGAAATTATTCAATTATTACATAAATTAAAAAAATGGACAAATTCAAAATTACGACAGTGTATACTATTACATAAAAGTGGAAATTATTCAATTATTACATGAATTAAAAATGGACAAAAATTCTAAATTACGACAGTGTATACTATTACATAAAAGTGGAATTTATTCAATTACATGAATTAAAAATGGACAAAAATTCTAAATTACGACAGTGTATACTATTACATAAAAGTGGAATTTATTCAATTATTACATGAATACAAAATGGACAGAAATTCAAAATTACGACAGTGTATACTATTACAGAAAAGTGGAAATTATTAAATTATTACATGAATTCAAAATGGACAAAAATTCAAAATTACGACTGTATACTGTTACATAAAAGTGGAAATTATTAAATTATTACATTAATTCAAAATGGACAAAAATTCAAAATTACGACTGTATACTATTACATAAAAGTGGAAATTATTAAATTATTACATTAATTCAAACTGGACAAAAATTCAAAATTACGACAGTGTATACTATTACATAAAAGTGGAAATGATTAAATTATTACATTAATTCAAAATGGACAAAAATTCAAAATTACGACAGTGTATACTATTACATAAAAGTGGAAATGATTCAATTATTACATGAATTCAAAATGGACAGAAATTCAAAATTACGACAGTGTATACTATTACATAAAAGTGGAAATGATTAAATTATTACATTAATTCAAAATGGACAAAAATTCAAAATTTCGACAGTGTATACTATTACATAAAAGTGGAAATGATTCAATTATTACATGAATTCAAAATGGACAAAAATTCAAAATTACGACAGTGTATACTATTACATAAAAGTGGAAATTATTCAATTATTACATGAATACAAAATGGACAGAAATTCAAAATTTCGACTGTATACTATTACATAAAAGTGGAAATTATTAAATTATTACATTAATTCAAACTGGACAAAAATTCAAAATTACGACAGTGTATACTATTACATAAAAGTGGAAATGATTAAATTATTACATTAATTCAAAATGGACAAAAATTCAAAATTACGACAGTGTATACTATTACATAAAAGTGGAAATGATTCAATTATTACATGAATTCAAAATGGACAGAAATTCAAAATTACGACAGTGTATACTATTACATAAAAGTGGAAATGATTCAATTATTACATGAATTCAAAATGGACAGAAATTCAAAATTACGACAGTGTATACTATTACATAAAAGTGGAAATGATTCAATTATTACATGAATTCAAAATGGACAGAAATTCATTTGTCATAATAATGGCGTAAAGGTCCAAGTCATGACATAAAAAGTCATAACTTACAAATTCAAAATTAACCAAAAAAGTCATAATTATGACGTACAGGTCAGTTATGTCATGAGGATGTACAAAATCCTGATGTTTGTTCCGGTGTGGCAGGAGTGTTGCTCCGAGTGATGAGTAAACCCTGCTGACGTGTTTCCTCTGCAGGGTGATGTCATTCATTGAGAAGAGCGTGGCCAGACTGGATCAGCTGGAGCGGCTGCAGACGCTGGCACTGGAGCTGGGCAAGAGTCACTACCGCTACAACGCACCGCCCAAGTACTACGGGGTACAAATCATCTCAATCACCTCTTTGAAGTAACTCGAATGTTTGTCATCAGCACTTACCCTATGTGTGTGTGTGTGTGTGTGTTTCAGTATGTGGGAGCCGAGTTCATCTGTGCCGTACAGCCCATCCTGAAGGACCGCTGGACGGCTGAACTGGAGCAGGCCTGGAAGGTAAACCCCTGACTTAATTTCCTACCAAGTGTGATGTAGCTGGTGTGTCTTACGATGTCTGGACACTTCTGGCTCACATCTCAACACAAGAGCTGAAACTTTCTTTGGTTCTCTCTGAGATTAAAGGGATAGTTCACCCAAAAATGTCATTCCAAACCCGTCAGAGCGTCGTTCATCTTCAGACACAAATGAAGATATCTCTGATGTATCCCAGAGCTCTCTGACCCTCCACAGACAGCAGTTTCATGAACACTCAAGGGCAGAAAGGAGGTAAAGACATTGTTTAAAAAGTTCATGTGATCAGCCTTAATGTTATGAAGCGATGAGAATACTTTAGTGAGCAAAAACAAACACAAATAACGACTTTATTCTACCATTTTTTCTCGTCTCCTACGTTGTTGACGTAGTAAATACAGTCCAGGGGTCTGTTCTTCGTACCTCGCTTAATACATCTGAGATGATTTGACAGATCCCAGATCTTTTAATCGTGATAACTGATGTCTGGCTAATTTGGTTCTTCAAACGTATTTGCGGATTGGATTTAAATATCTGGATTAAATTATCTAAGATCACTGCGCGTTCTTGTGTTCCCTGAAGAGGGCAGATGCATCGATACTCGAAACCATGATCAGCAGTGCAGCGATTGGCTGGCGTCAAGACAGCAACGTAATGACATCATATAATTAAAAAAGCCACCTGGCAAAAAACGTACACAAAAAACCCCACGAATATCTGGAGCTTTATACGGAAACAGCCAAACGACCAAACCAACATAAAAGTTATAATAGATCAATGATAAATGTTTTTTTTTTTGTTTTTTTTTTACATGATTACCAATTATTTATATTCACGATTTTATACAGTATTTGTACACCCTTTACATTTTTATTTCAATGTTGTAATTAAATTTTTAATTCAATTTGAAGCAGATTTGTAACGTGACAGTATTAAAGTTTCTTAAGGGTCAAGATCAAGTTATCTGCATCTCCTGCGCTGCATCAAGCCATCCCATAATATCCGTCATCACTTAAATGAATGCACGGCTCAGATTAACTGTACAACATGTGTGCAAACCTCCAATAAAATTATAAAGTAGTTATTCCATCACAAATAAATCGCTCAATCAAGTGGCTGTGTCTATAGTATTATACACAACATTATAATATTATATTCATTCTCATATACAGGTACAATTTAACATTTGTATATTATTATTATTATTTAAAATTATTATTATTGCCCCTAGTTCAGTAATGAACTCTTGTAATAAAGTAGCAGTGGCTGGGACAGATTTTAAGTATCACCTCAAGATGCAATCTAATCCTGTTTACATGAAATCAGCCGCTCGAGCAGGTTTAAGCTAACGGACCTGTTGCTATGACAGCAAGTCCAGGATGAGCGTCGAAGAACCAAACAATCCAAGATCACGCCAAATCGTCAACAATCAAATCCGGCTAACTGAGTTAGCGAGGTACTAAGAATGGGCCCCAGAGGTCTCATTTATAAAGCGTGCGTACGCATGGAAACATATGTACGCCAGTTCCCACGCAAAGGTTGTGATCTATAAAAAACTAACTTGACGGGAGAATGTGTGCACCTTTACGCAAACTTTGAGCCGTGCGTTCGCACATTCTGGAGACAAAGGGAATTGGTGACACAGATGGTGAGGTCGTGAAGTTAGATTGTAGAAAATACATGTGAGAAGAACGATTATAAGAATTAATGACATTTCATTTTCTTTCCATTTCATACGTTATATCCACATTATCATGAAGATTAAATCCAACAGTGTTATTTGTGCCTATTGTTTTAGGCTATATACATCTAGTAAAATCCAAACGTAATTCAAAATGTATTATTAAAAAAATGCGCACAAACTCTAGAGTGAGAAAAGTAATGAAGTAAGAACAAACTGTTTTCATATTGATATACACATTTACATTAATGTTCCAGTTTCATATATGCACTGAAATTATATAAAGTCAATACTCAGAATTTAAACAATAATGATATGAATTTAGATAGACATGTGCGACTTTTGATCGGTTTTCCTGTGACACACTGTTTTAATGACAGCAAGGATTAAATATAGGCTAATTCCAGTAATTCGTCTTTAAACTAAACTGCAGATCTCATGTTATGACAAAATATGTTTTAGCGAGAATGATGATCACTTAATTCGAGATCACAGACACCGCAGGATTCGCTGGTCGAACGGTCCATTAATAATCTTACTGTACAACCACGGAGAGTAAAGACATCTTCACACAATTATGAAAAATACCACTGTATTTGAAGGATACAACTTGAAGAAAAAATTAAGATTTGCACGTTTCTTTTTTTAATACTTAGTCAGTGAAGCTCTGAGTCAGACGATTGTATTTACGCTGCAATAAATAAGTAGGCCTATCTGTTTAAATAGCCTAAACATCCTATATGTTCACATTATCAGCAAAACTGCATGAATTTGAGTTGAAGGGTTAAAAATGAACAAAATATTTTAATTCAAAATAACATTTGGCCCATGGAAATGAATGAATAAACTTTATTTTAAAAAAATATCTGAGTATCTAAATATCTAAATTTTGTTTTTATGGATATTTTGATATATTTATTCTAAAACATAAAAAAGATATTGGATGATTGTCAGCACAACTGGCATTTATAGTCTGTATCTAAAAATTTTCTGTCTTGTTCCTTTGACAGTGTTAAACATGGTGTCACGTGGATGGGAATATGCATGCAAACGATATGCAAATGAGGTTATGCTAGTAAAACTAGGCGTTGTGAGCTCCATATATGGTGATTTCTGCAGGAGACGCACAATCTTCTGCTGGCTGTGAGTTATGAAGAGGTTTTTGCGCAGGTTCTGACGTACACATGGTTTTATAAATCTGAATTTTTTTTGTGCGTTCGCAAAATCTAGCTTTTGCGCGTACGTACACTTTTAGTAAGGTTTATACGCAAAGTTTTATAAATGAGACCCCAGAGCTGAATGCTGGCTTACTATTGGCCACCGCCATGATGCATAATGCTGGCTTACCATTGGCCACCGCTGTTCATGTGAGAACCACAATGCATATGTGTGATGCTGACGCAGGAGCTGACCAATGGTGAGCCGCCGTTCTCAGAGCTGCTGCACTGTATTTACTACATCAACAGCGTAGGAGACTGACACAGACTAGAAGAGATTGTTGAATAAAGTCGATACTTTTGTTTGTTTTTGCACAGAAAAATTATTCTTGTCACTTCATAACATTAAAGGGGTCAACACACACACAGTCTGGTGTTAGTCTTGAGTATCTGTAGAGTAGTGCTGATCAGTGTTAATTTCGTTGACGAATAATTTGTCATAATTTTCGTCAACGACCTTTTTTCACTGATGAAAACGAGACGATAACTAAATAAAATCTAGTGTTGGATGACAAAAACTATGATGAAAATCCACTGTCATTTTCGTCAACAAATAAAAACGAGATGAAAATGTTAGGGAGGGCCGATTAGGGAAGAGATCGGGTCAGAACTGATGTCCTGTGTCACAGATGAGCACATTTGATCTGAACTGATCTAACCGCTGGAGAACACGGCTCATCCCCAATCCAGCGCTCCAGAGCGGCTCAATCAATCAATAACACACATTTATGCCAGACCATTGATTATGAGCTAATGCTGATGAATAATGACAATGTTTACTTTACGATGTTTATATAGTGATATGTTTTAGACGGTTCTAACAATGCATATTTTATCTCCTCATCTGAACTTGAATGAGCTCCTGCAACTGCAATAGAGGCGCAGACATTTCAAAATAAGAGTCCCGGTGTATTTCCAGCTGGTTTATAATTAAAAGTCACGCATTATATATTCGTTTTTGGTTACACTATAAACTGTATTTAATTTAATTCCCATTTAATTCATAATCAGGAGGAAAGACCAGTATTTGACACATATTCAATAAAGTATCAGGGTTATAATAGTTCACTAAAACCATTAAAAAATCTTCATTACTTGAAATTAAATAAATGTTAACTGAAATAAAAAAATAAAAATAAACAAACTTATTTGAAGCTTTAGCTTAACATGATATACTAACTTAAACAGAAATACAAAATGCTTAAATGCTTAATGTATTACAATTGAACTAAACTCATTAGATTTTATGAGACTAAATCTACTGTAGATTTAATCGACTAAAACTAGACTAACACTGGTGCTGATTCTTCATATCTCCAGAGAGTCTTTAGTTTATCAGATTGAGTGAGTGAGTGAGACACGCACACTCACTCACTCACTCACTCACTCACTCACACACACACACACACACACACACACACATTACCATGCTGTTAATTTCCTATAAGGTATTTGATTGGCTTAGAATTATAAACATTGTTCCACTCTTTCCAATGACACTGATTGCTGGCATGTCTTTTTAATTGGTGGTTTGAAAGTTGGGTTTAATGCAACAAACATAAGACGCTATAGATTAGATCGTGCAGGGATCAAGTCATGGTCATCCATTGTCTGCAACACATTTCTTCTCCCTTTTCGTCTTTCTGCCATTTTCTCCGCTGCTAAAGAAACTCTTAAAAGGATAGTTCACCCGAAAATTAGCCCATGATTTACTCACCCTCAAGTCATCCTAGCTGTGTATGACATTCTTCTTTCAGACGAATATAATCGGAGTTATATTACACAAGTCCAGGCTAATCCAAGCATTAGAATTGGATTAATAGTTGCTCTGTTTTTGAAGTCCATAAAAGTGTATCTGTCCGTCATATAACTGCTCCGCGTGGCTCTGAGATGTTAATAAAGGCCTTCTGAAGCGAATCGGTGCATTTGTGTAAGAGAAATATCCATATTTAAAACTTTATCAAGTAAACTTCCGACCGACCGCCTTCCCTGTTCAATTTATGGAGAAAGTTCCCCTGCCGATGGAAAGACTAACTCGAGGGTCCGCTCGCCGTGACGTCACGAACGCATCTTGAGTTTCACGTTCAACACTTTTCCACGGAAGGCGGTCGACTGAAAGTTTACTTGATAAAGTTTTAAATATGGATATTTCTCTTACACAAACGCATCGATTCGCTTCAGAAGGCCTTTATTAACACCCCAGAGCCGTGTGGAGCAGTTATATGACAGACAGATGCACTTTTATGGACTTCAAAAACAGAGCAACTATTAATCCAATTCTAATGCTTGGATTAGCCTGGACTTTTGTAATATAACTCTGATTATATTCATCTGAAAGAAGAATGTCATACACACCTAGGATCATAGATATCCATAATAAAGGCTAGATGTCTTACAGCGAAGTCTCTAACGTCATCACCGGCGGCCATCTTGTCACAGGCAGGGCTCTGTGGCTCCTGATGTAAGGCGAGTGATCTCACTGAAATCCTGACGGATTTACAAATGGTTTGGTTTCTTACAAACGTTATTAACGCGGCTATAATTATGGATGCTTGAACAAATTATGAATAATTTTTCATAAGTATGCAGTGTCATAACTACATCTCTGACATTTAAAAAGTGCAAGCACCCATGAAAACAATGTTACGAGTGAGCGAGCTGACTGTGACAAGATGGCCGCCAGGTACGGACATTGACCTCCATTGGCCAGCAGTGCGCACGAGACATCTAGCCTTTATTATGTATATATCTATGCCTAGGATGACTTGAGAGTGAGTAAATGATGGGCTAATTTTAATTTGTGGGTGAACTATCCCTTTAAGCCTCTTAAAAGTCTTCGTCCGTGCTCCTAACAAATTTGACCTTAAGACCTCTTAAGGGTTAAGATGCTTTCTGAAGTACTTTTTTCTTTACTAGGATTTTTTAGTTAATTTTAAGCCCACATTTCTTAGAATTATGTCACTAGGAGCTACTACTCTTTGCATTAAGATTCTTTTTGAATACGGGCATTGATGTTTAATCTCCAATAACTCCAGTTATTTGTTTCCCTGCTCCAGACTCTGTTCCAGTACGTCACTGGGATCATGAAGGACGGCTATCTGGAGGAAGAGCGAACCAAG
Organism: Romanogobio albipinnatus; assembly: GCA_023566225.1. NCBI lineage: Eukaryota > Metazoa > Chordata > Actinopteri > Cypriniformes > Gobionidae > Romanogobio > Romanogobio albipinnatus. The sequence continues at coordinate 52,757,815 of CM042249.1, forward strand.
CGCAACCTCGCGCTGACGGCCACCAAAGAGAGACCAGACAAGAGGAACACCATGATTTAAGCAGCACTCATTTCATAGACGCGATGTGGCTTCGTTGTGTACATAGTGTATTTATTTCAGTTTTGTACAGTACATAATGTTCATGTCGTTGTTGAAGGTGCGGATCTGGAGTCTTTGGGATTTTCTCAAGACCGAACCAATGATTAGTGAACCATGCCAAAATAAAACTATTATTTATTTGAAAATCTGCACGGGTGGTTTCGTTCATGTCAAATGAGGATATAACCTCCACTGTATCAAAACAAGTGACTTTCAATAAAGGGGACCGTTTAAAAAGCAAAATAATAGACAGTGGAGAACTTCTTAGATCGGAAGTTACTGACCGTAATGTCCACTCGCTCGCCGTTTAAATCAAAATATAACAGAGCTAAATAATCTGGCCCAATGAACACCCTAACGGTCATTAAATCTAGTAAACAAGAGCTTTGCATCAGTCCAGATCTGGTTTTCTTGGTGTCAAACGTTGGCATGTTGTTCCTGATGATGTCACTGCTGAGAAGAGCCACACAACATCAGAACGGCTGTTTCACACTGAAGGCGGCGCTGCAGGGACTGATGGGAAGGGGGCGTGGCACTGGCGAGTGTTGAATGAATCGTACACACTTGGTCTTCCCCTCCTATACTGTCCGTCACTATGTGGCTTTAGTTTTCTTGCTTTTACTCTTTTTGTCTTTCTTCTTCAGGCCGTCCATGTGCGCTCGCAACAAGTTTGAATACGCCTGGAAACAAACAAGCCACCTCAGTTTTACTGTCACTCATTTCAGAAAAGAGATGGGAATTATTCATCAGCAGACATGTTACGCTGGAAGCTCGTTTCAGAATTGCGACAAAATCAGAATTGTGAGATATAAAGTCAGAATTGTGAGATATAAAGTCATAATTGTGTGATATAAAGTCATAATTGTGAGATATAAAGTCAGAATTGCGAGATATAAAGTCATAATTGCGTGATATAAAGTCAGAATTGCGAGATATAAAGTCAGAATTGTGATATAAAGTCATAATTGCGTGATATAAAGTCATAATTGTGTGATATAAAGTCAGAATTGTGATATAAAGTCAGAATTGTGAGATATAAAGTCAGAATTGCGAGATATAAAGTCAGAATTGCGAGATATAAAGTCAGAATTGCGAGATATAAAGTCAGAATTGCGAGATATAAAGTCATAATTGTGATATAAAGTCAGAATTGCGAGATATAAAGTCAGAATTGCGAGATATAAAGTCATAATTGCGAGATATAAAGTCATAATTGCGATATAAAGTCATAATTGCGAGATATAAAGTCAGAATTGCGAGATATAAAGTCAGAATTGCGAGATATAAAGTCAGAATTGCGAGATATAAAGTCAGAATTGCGAGATATAAAGTCAGAATTGCGTGATATAAAGTCATAATTGCGTGATATAAAGTCAGAATTGCGTGATATAAAGTCATAATTGTGAGATATAAAGTCAGAATTGTGAGATATAAAGTCAGAATTGCGAGATATAAAGTCAGAATTGCGAGATATAAAGTCAGAATTGCGAGATATAAAGTCATAATTGCGTGATATAAAGTCAGAATTGTGAGATATAAAGTCAGAATTGCGAGATATAAAGTCATAATTGCGTGATATAAAGTCATAATTGTGTGATATAAAGTCAGAATTGTGATATAAAGTCATAATTGCGTGATATAAAGTCATAATTGTGTGATATAAAGTCAGAATTGTGATATAAAGTCAGAATTGTGAGATATAAAGTCAGAATTGCGAGATATAAAGTCAGAATTGCGAGATATAAAGTCAGAATTGCGAGATATAAAGTCATAATTGTGATATAAAGTCAGAATTGCGAGATATAAAGTCAGAATTGCGAGATATAAAGTCATAATTGCGAGATATAAAGTCATAATTGCGATATAAAGTCATAATTGCGAGATATAAAGTCAGAATTGCGAGATATAAAGTCAGAATTGCGAGATATAAAGTCAGAATTGCGAGATATAAAGTCAGAATTGCGAGATATAAAGTCAGAATTGCGTGATATAAAGTCAGAATTGCGTGATATAAAGTCATAATTGTGAGATATAAAGTCAGAATTGTGAGATATAAAGTCAGAATTGCGAGATATAAAGTCAGAATTGCGAGATATAAAGTCAGAATTGCGTGATATAAAGTCAGAATTGCGTGATATAAAGTCATAATTGCGTGATATAAAGTCAGAATTGCGAGATATAAAGTCAGAATTGCGTGATATAAAGTCATAATTGCGTGATATAAAGTCAGAATTGCGAGATATAAAGTCATAATTGCGAGATATAAAGTCATAATTGTGAGATATAAAGTCATAATTGTGAGATATAAAGTCATAATTGTGAGATATAAAGTCAGAATTGTGAGATATAAAGTCAGAATTGTGATATAAAGTCAGAATTGCGAGATATAAAGTCAGAATTGTGATATAAAGTCAGAATTGCGAGATATAAAGTCAGAATTGCGAGATATAAAGTCATAATTGCGTGATATAAAGTCATAATTGTGTGATATAAAGTCAGAATTGTGATATAAAGTCATAATTGCGTGATATAAAGTCATAATTGTGTGATATAAAGTCATAATTGTGTGATATAAAGTCAGAATTGCGAGATATAAAGTCAGAATTGCGAGATATAAAGTCAGAATTGCGAGATATAAAGTCATAATTGCGAGATATAAAGTCATAATTGTGATATAAAGTCAGAATTGCGAGACATAAAGTCAGAATTGCGAGATATAAAGTCATAATTGCGAGATATAAAGTCATAATTGCGATATAAAGTCATAATTGCGAGATATAAAGTCAGAATTGCGAGATATAAAGTCAGAATTGCGAGATATAAAGTCAGAATTGCGAGATATAAAGTCAGAATTGCGTGATATAAAGTCAGAATTGCGTGATATAAAGTCAGAATTGCGTGATATAAAGTCATAATTGTGAGATATAAAGTCAGAATTGCGAGATATAAAGTCAGAATTGCGAGATATAAAGTCAGAATTGCGAGATATAAAGTCAGAATTGCGTGATATAAAGTCAGAATTGCGTGATATAAAGTCATAATTGCGTGATATAAAGTCAGAATTGCGTGATATAAAGTCATAATTGCGTGATATAAAGTCATAATTGCGTGATATAAAGTCAGAATTGCGAGATATAAAGTCATAATTGCGAGATATAAAGTCATAATTGTGAGATATAAAGTCATAATTGTGAGATATAAAGTCATAATTGTGAGATATAAAGTCAGAATTGTGAGATATAAAGTCAGAATTGTGATATAAAGTCAGAATTGCGAGATATAAAGTCAGAATTGCGATATAAAGTCAGAATTGCGATATAAAGTCAGAATTGCGCGATATAAAGTCAGAATTGCGCGATATAAAGTCAGAATTGCGAGATATAAAGTCAGAATTGCGAGATATAAAGTCAGAATTGCGAGATATAAAGTCAGAATTGTGAGATATAAAGTCAGAATTGCGTGATATAAAGTCTGAATTGTGAGATATAAAGTCAGAATTGCGTGATATAAAGTCAGAATTGTGAGATATAAAGTCAGAATTGCGAGATATAAAGTCAGAATTGCGTGATATAAAGTCAGAATTGTGAGATATAAAGTCAGAATTGTGAGATATAAAGTCAGAATTGCGAGATATAAAGTCAGAATTGCGTGATATAAAGTCATAATTGTGAGATATAAAGTCAGAATTGCGTGATATAAAGTCAGAATTGTGAGATATAAAGTCATAATTGTGAGATATAAAGTCAGAATTGCGTGATATAAAGTCAGAATTGTGAGATATAAAGTCAGAATTGCGAGATATAAAGTCAGAATTGCGTGATATAAAGTCAGAATTGCGTGATATAAAGTCAGAATTGCGAGATATAAAGTCAGAATTGCGAGATATAAAGTCAGAATTGCGTGATATAAAGTCATAATTGCGTGATATAAAGTCATAATTGCGTGATATAAAGTCAGAATTGCGAGATATAAAGTCAGAATTGCGTGATATAAAGTCAGAATTGCGAGATATAAAGTCAGAATTGCGAGATATAAAGTCAGAATTGCGAGATATAAAGTCATAATTGCGAGATATAGTCAGAATTGCGAGATATAAAGTCAGAATTGCGAGATATAAAGTCAGAATTGCGAGATATAAAGTCATAATTGCGTGATATAAAGTCATAATTGCGAGATATAAAGTCAGAATTGCGAGATATAAAGTCAGAATTGCGAGATATAAAGTCAGAATTGCGAGATATAAAGTCAGAATTGCGAGATATAAAGTCATAATTGTGAGATATAAAGTCATAATTGTGAGATATAAAGTCATAATTGTGAGATATAAAGTCAGAATTGTGAGATATAAAGTCAGAATTGCGAGATATAAAGTCATAATTGCGAGATATAAAGTCATAATTGTGAGATATAAAGTCAGAATTGCGAGATATAAAGTCATAATTGTGTGATATAAAGTCATAATTGCGAGATATAAAGTCATAATTGCGAGATATAAAGTCATAATTGTGAGATATAAAGTCATAATTGTGAGATATAAAGTCAGAATTGCGAGATATAAAGTCATAATTGTGTGATATAAAGTCATAATTGCGAGATATAAAGTCATAATTGCGAGATATAAAGTCATAATTGCGAGATATAAAGTCATAATTGTGAGATATAAAGTCAGTATTGTGAGATATAAAGTCATAATTGTGAGATATAAAGTCATAATTGTGAGATATAAAGTCAGAATTGCGAGATATAAAGTCATAATTGCGTGATAAAGTCATAATTGCGTGATATAAAGTCATAATTGCGAGATATAAAGTCATAATTGTGAGATATAAAGTCATAATTGAGAGATATAAAGTCAGAATTGTGAGATATAAAGTCATAATTGCGAGATATAAAGTCATAATTGTGAGATATAAAGTCATAATTGTGAGATATAAAGTCATAATTGTGAGATATAAAGTCAGAATTGCGAGATATAAAGTCATAATTGCGTGATATAAAGTCATAATTGCGTGATATAAAGTCATAATTGCGAGATATAAAGTCATAATTGTGAGATATAAAGTCATAATTGAGAGATATAAAGTCAGAATTGTGAGATATAAAGTCATAATTGTGAGATATAAAGTCATAATTGTGAGATATAAAGTCAGAATTGCGAGATATAAAGTCATAATTGCGAGATATAAAGTCATAATTGTGAGATATAAAGTCATAATTGTGAGATATAAAGTCATAATTGTGAGATATAAAGTCAGAATTGCGAGATATAAAGTCAGAATTGCGTGATATAAAGTCATAATTGCGTGATATAAAGTCATAATTGCGAGATATAAAGTCATAATTGCGAGATAGTCATAATTGCGAGATATAAAGTCATAATTGTGAGATATAAAGTCATAATTGTGAGATATAAAGTCAGAATTGTGAGATATAAAGTCATAATTGTGAGATATAAAGTCATAATTGTGAGATATAAAGTCAGAATTGCGAGATATAAAGTCATAATTGCGTGATAAAGTCATAATTGCGTGATATAAAGTCATAATTGCGAGATATAAAGTCATAATTGTGAGATATAAAGTCATAATTGAGAGATATAAAGTCAGAATTGTGAGATATAAAGTCATAATTGCGAGATATAAAGTCATAATTGTGAGATATAAAGTCATAATTGTGAGATATAAAGTCATAATTGTGAGATATAAAGTCAGAATTGCGAGATATAAAGTCATAATTGCGTGATATAAAGTCATAATTGCGTGATATAAAGTCATAATTGCGAGATATAAAGTCATAATTGTGAGATATAAAGTCATAATTGAGAGATATAAAGTCAGAATTGTGAGATATAAAGTCATAATTGTGAGATATAAAGTCATAATTGTGAGATATAAAGTCATAATTGCGAGATATAAAGTCATAATTGCGAGATATAAAGTCATAATTGTGAGATATAAAGTCATAATTGTGAGATATAAAGTCATAATTGTGAGATATAAAGTCAGAATTGCGAGATATAAAGTCAGAATTGCGTGATATAAAGTCATAATTGCGTGATATAAAGTCATAATTGTGAGATATAAAGTCAGAATTGCGTGATATAAAGTCAGAATTGCGAGATATAAAGTCATAATTGCGTGATATAAAGTCATAATTGCGTGATATAAAGTCATAATTGCGAGATATAAAGTCATAATTGTGAGATATAAAGTCATAATTGAGAGATATAAAGTCAGAATTGTGAGATATAAAGTCATAATTGTGAGATATAAAGTCATAATTGTGAGATATAAAGTCAGAATTGCGAGATATAAAGTCATAATTGCGAGATATAAAGTCATAATTGTGAGATATAAAGTCATAATTGTGAGATATAAAGTCATAATTGTGAGATATAAAGTCAGAATTGCGAGATATAAAGTCAGAATTGCGTGATATAAAGTCATAATTGCGTGATATAAAGTCATAATTGCGAGATATAAAGTCATAATTGCGAGATAGTCATAATTGCGAGATATAAAGTCATAATTGTGAGATATAAAGTCATAATTGTGAGATATAAAGTCAGAATTGTGAGATATAAAGTCATAATTGTGAGATATAAAGTCATAATTGTGAGATATAAAGTCAGAATTGCGAGATATAAAGTCATAATTGCGTGATAAAGTCATAATTGCGTGATATAAAGTCATAATTGCGAGATATAAAGTCATAATTGTGAGATATAAAGTCATAATTGAGAGATATAAAGTCAGAATTGTGAGATATAAAGTCAGAATTGTGAGATATAAAGTCATAATTGTGAGATATAAAGTCATAATTGTGAGATATAAAGTCATAATTGTGAGATATAAAGTCAGAATTGCGAGATATAAAGTCATAATTGCGTGATATAAAGTCATAATTGCGTGATATAAAGTCATAATTGCGAGATATAAAGTCATAATTGTGAGATATAAAGTCATAATTGAGAGATATAAAGTCAGAATTGTGAGATATAAAGTCATAATTGTGAGATATAAAGTCATAATTGTGAGATATAAAGTCATAATTGCGAGATATAAAGTCATAATTGCGAGATATAAAGTCATAATTGTGAGATATAAAGTCATAATTGTGAGATATAAAGTCATAATTGTGAGATATAAAGTCAGAATTGCGTGATATAAAGTCATAATTGCGTGATATAAAGTCATAATTGCGAGATATAAAGTCATAATTGCGAGATAGTCATAATTGCGAGATATAAAGTCATAATTGTGAGATATAAAGTCATAATTGTGAGATATAAAGTCAGAATTGTGAGATATAAAGTCATAATTGTGAGATATAAAGTCATAATTGTGAGATATAAAGTCATAATTGCGAGATAAAGTCATAATTGCGTGATATAAAGTCATAATTGCGAGATATAAAGTCATAATTGCGAGATATAAAGTCATAATTGCGAGATATAAAGTCATAATTGTGAGATATAAAGTCATAATTGTGAGATATAAAGTCAGAATTGCGAGATATAAAGTCAGAATTGCGAGAGTTGCAATTACATTTACATCTAATTATAGTCACACAATAATTTGTATTCTGCGGTGGAAACAAGCTTCCATGTTACTGACAAAGTGATGAGGGGAAATATTGTAAACACATTTAAACACTGATTATTGTAAACAAGTCAATATCAATCTGACTGAACATATAGATGATGCAAGCACCAAAAAATGATATGAATAAAGCTGTGAATGCAGAATAACACACACCATTTGAAATTTGATGACTTCTTTGGAGCTGACCTGAAAGACATTAAAACATGTTCAAGATTAAACATCCACATCACTTTATGAGTGACAACAGTGCTAAACATTATTATATGCCGAGACATTTATGAGTCAGACTCAACCAACGGAGAATAAGAATAAAAGACACAAATAAACTATTGTTGAAATATGGAAATAAATGAATGAACAATAAAATACAAAAATAATTAATAAATGGGGAAAAGTTACAAAAATGAATTGAGGACTACATTTAATTAAATTAATTGTGTTTATTATAGTCATATAGGGCTGTATTTTTCTATGATCAGATTTTTATTCTTTATTCATTCATTTTTTCTTTCCTGGAAACATTTAGGGGAATGTCTGGAATTGAGAACAAACACACTTCAGCTTTAGAATAGTAACAGGGTCATTATTTGACTATGAATCAATCAATGAGCTTCATAACACACACACACTGTTGTACATCTATCTTTGTGAGGACATTCACTGACAGCCCTATACCCTAACCTGACCCCTGACCCTAAACCTGCCCAACGTCCGCCTGTAATCAATAATTGTATCCCTTTGATCACCAAAATGACATTTTTCCTGTGCACATAAGATTGTGCCATTTGTTTTTTACACAATTCATCTCTGGTTTAAACCTTTTGAGAGTGAAATTCAAGCACCTTTTTTACACTTTACACTTTTCTTTTCTTTTTGAAACACAAAAATGTTTCAGAGTTAAACAAAACCAATCAATTGCTTTGTAATTGCATTTAAAACACAGTTATATTCAGCCATACAAGTCTTAACACCAGGGGATCTCTTTAATACATGGAAAAAAGTAGGAAGTCACAGCGCCACCATCTGTTGATCCAGTGCCAATGCTCTCAAATGTTAGTCTGGAGCCCTGTGTGTGTGTGTGTGTGTGTGTGTGTGTGTGTGTGTGTGTGTGTGTGTGTGTGTGTGTGTGTGTGTGTGTGTGTGTGTGTGTGTGTGTGTGTGTGTGTGTGTGTGTGTGTGTGTGTGTGTGTGTGTGTATCATGTTCTCACCACTGTGCTGATTTTCCTCTTGCCCTCTGAAGCTCTGATGAGACATTTGTTGTCAGCCGGGTCAAACGTCTCTGGATGCCCTTTTCTGGGGACCGGCTTCGTTCTGCCATCATCTGCACATACAGAACATGATTTAACATCGACAACACGGCTAAGAGCTCAAAATGGCAAAGCATTATCATCCTGGGCTGCTGTTATAATTAACAAAAAACATTACAAACATTTTTTGTTCATTCAAATAAAAGTTTAAATGAAATTAAATACAATATAAATATTAAACAAAAAGCTAAACAGAGGACGTACACTTCTTTAAAGTGATGACGACGCTGCCGCTGGTCCTGCACTTCTGGAACAGACGCGTGAGTTCAGTGAGGAACTGAGGAGAAACACAATCACACACATCTCAATACTGTTCATGCTGGGAAATACTCATATATTTCACACGTTAATAATGTTAACAGCTGTTCCACAATGCATGTCAATGCAAGTTAATATGCACTTGGGTTTTTTGGGAGGTATGGGGTTCAGTAAAATGCCCTCATGACCCAACTGAATATGCTAGATACGAATATTACCAATGGCATTATAAAAATTAAAAATAAACATACATAATAAATGTGGCAATTATGGAAATGAACATACACATAAATAAGTGAATGCTTAAATATAAATAAATCAAATATAATTTAATGAATTAAAAAACAAAACAGTTAAAAATATGAATATAGCGATTAAAAAAATACTAAATTTAATGTTTAATCAACTCATATATGCCTTTATTTCTCTATTATGACATTTATTTACACATACATTGTGTGTGTGTGTGTGTGTGTGGTGTGTGGTGTGTGGTGTGTGTGGTGTGTGTGTGTGTGTGATAAAAGGTATATATAAATATTATAAAAACAAAAATTATGTATATATGGGTCAATGACAAATAAGGTTTTTAAGATAAAAAAAATATTTTTAAGCAAAACAGTTTTAAAATGCATTTATATGTCCAAAAAAAAAATGTATGGTGTTGATTCATATTGGTTTTGCAGCTTTTAAGACGGCATTAATTCATTATTAAACAAGATTTATGATTTTACCACCTAGAAAATATCAGGTGGTGCGAACACATATCCTCCTGGGACCCAGAAAAAAAAGTTTTTTGAATTTAGTATTTTTTTATGTCATTACATTGTTTAGAGCAGTGGTTCCCAACCACGGTCCTTGTGGACCCCCAACAGTGCACATTTTGGATGTCTCCTCAATCAAACACACCTGATTCAGGTCATCAGCTCATTAGTAGCTACTCCAAGACCTGATGTGGGTGTGTCAGACAAAGGACACATCCAAAATGTGCACTGTTGGGGGTCCACCAGGACCGTGGTTGGGAACCACTGGTTTAGAGCATAAGAAACAAATGGAAAAAAAAAACATTTTTGTAAAATGATATTTTATTCATATCTTATGATGTGTCCTCTGTAGTTGACAGCAGGACTCAGTTGTTAAAAAAAATATTAAATGATATGAAATTGCATGTATAGGCAAAAACAATGGGATTTATTTTTAATTCACCAATCAATTTTTAGGTTTCAGGGTTTTTTTTAACTTTATTTAAAGATGATTCTGAACTATGTTATGAAAGATATAATGAAATGCATTCATATACCATTTTACTTTATTAAATATGTGGGTAAAATGACAATACTTGGATTTTCCCATTCAATACAATGTATCTATTCACTGCATCTAATTTGCATATTAATGTGTTCTTGGTGCAACATGTCATGAACAAAGTGTAATAATGGGAGGAAAACATTTTCATAATAATATCTAATATTTCATAGGAATATTGGTATGTAATTTCTTTCCCTGTTCACTTGTTATGTCTCCAAAATGCCTGATAAACATGATTTAAATCCTGGTGTCCACTACAGTGCTCATTTATGAAATCAATGCCCTGAAATTCACTAAAATATCATGTCCACTACAGTGGACAAAAGTCTATTCTTGGGTCCCAGATATTCATTTAAAATAATATACATATACAATATACATATGAATCATTGTAAAGTGCATATCACATGGTCACCCTTTCCATTTCTGTATGTGTTGCCCTTTTAGGCCAATTCATATAAACGGACACTTTTCTCTGTGTTCAAACGCCCAATTTTCCATAAGGAGTTATGTTTTGTTTTTAACTGTAAAAATAATTATTTTTACACATTATATAACAATGTACAGTTATTTTTCTTACTTCATTTTGCAATTGCAGTGGGAATTGATAGTTTTAAATGTAAATTTGCTGGTCCCACCACCTGACATTTCAAACTCAATTCAAATCGAACAGGCATTAACTTGGACACCTATATAAATATTTGACCATATGCTCATACATTTTTTTATATCAAATTAGGGATGCTCATATTGACCGTTTAACCGTTAACCGATAGTATGAATTTTGACCGATTAATACTATCAGTTAAACGGTTTAAAAGGTTTTTTTTTTGTTGCTGCATGGTCACCACATTTTTATAAGAAACAATATTGAGTCTATTAAACACGAAAGAACAACAACTCGTTTTAACAGTTTATATACACCGGGACTGCATATCACAATTTTCCCAATGTTGATTGCAATCGTAATGCAGTGGACTGTGGCCTACATTAAACCTTTAAATAAAAAGGTTTACACAGCCATATACAATAAACAAGCTTGCACAGCGACAGGAAATAAAAATTAACGCAAAAAACCTGCCTACCTTACCAGAGCATGCGAGCAAAGCAAAGCTTCACTCATGAACCGGTAAAATGACGTGCGCTCAAATCCCGCTCCAACTATGCTTGTAGCCATTAAAACACGTAATTAGTTTCAGTTTAAATATTATAATGTTATTTTTTAATTTAATTTACGTTGAAAAGTGAACAGGACACAAGATACAAGTCCAATAACACTTCAATATGTTTTGTTGAAAGCCTTTCTTTAAAGTGAATTTCGTTTGGTATAAATTGTATCTTAATTTTAATCGATGTTTAATCAACCAAATTGCACGGATTTAATACATAATAAGCAAATAGTATAGCCTATAACAGACAATGACATGAGGCGGCGGTGCAGCGTGAACAACGGCTTAAATCAGGGGTCTCCAAACTGGGTCCTCGAGGGCCGCTGTCCTGCAGAGTTTAGCTCCAACCCCAATTAAACACACCTGAACCAGCTAATCAGTGTCTTACTAGGACCTTCATTACCTGGTGTAAGACCTTGATTAGCTGGTTCAGGTGTGTTTATTTGTGGTTGGAGCTAAACTCTGCAGGACAGCGGCCCTCGAGGACCGAGTTTGGAGACCCCTGGCTTAAATGAACAACTAGAAAAGAGAAAAAACTTTGATCAGGGGCAGCCCTAACTATTTATTTCAGATAGGCTTATATTTGATCCAGCAGGTCACATTGAGTTCTGGGTTGAGCGTGCGGTGCTGAGCGGAATCATTTTAAAAACATAATTCAACAAATAAATAATAATTTTAATGGGCCACTTAAAATGTTTATTACAAATAAATTATAACATTTTAAAAAGGAACAAAAATTTGCATTGCATTTGCAATCCTTTACCACTTAGACATGCTACTTTAAAAAAAAAATAATAATAATAATAATAATAAAAGTAAACCCAGTCAAGGTGTGGATTGAGGTAGGCCTGCTATTTTTATATGATGAACAAAACTTGACGGGGAAAAAAAACTATGCCAGTTCTTCAA
>CM042249.1:52772966-52782966 GCA_023566225.1 Romanogobio albipinnatus
AAATGTGACCCTGGACCACAAAACCAGTCATAAGGATACTTTTGTTTTCTGATATTGAGGTTTAGACATCATCTGAAAGCTTGGCCGAGACACAACTGTTTGAGTCTGAGGGTGCAAAAAAAGAAAATCGCCTTTAAATTTGTCCAAATGAAGTCCTTAGCTATGTATATTACTACTAATAATACATTTTAGATATATTTAAGGGCGGAAATTTACGAAATACTTTCATGGAACATGATCTTTAATGATTTTTGGCATACAAGAATATAACGCGTTTTAACGGTTTTAACGGTCATCAGCGTCGTAAATCCAGCAACGTTTATATATATATATATATATTTATATTAGGGCTGTCAAAAGATTAATCACGATTAATCACATCCAAAATAAAAGTTTGTGTTTACATAATATATTTGTGTGTACTCTGTATAATTATTATGTTTATATAAATATTCATGAATATATTTAAGAAATATCTGCATGTATATACTGTATACATTTATATAATTTATATTATATATAAATATAAATATGTTATATATAAATATAATACATTTTTCTTAAATATATACATGCTTGTATGTGTTTTTATATATAAATAATAATTATACACAGTTCACACACATATATTATGTAAACACAAACTTTTATTTTGGATGTGATTAATAAGAAGCTCTTGCTCTGAAACTGCAGTGATTTGGACCTTCAGCCGCTGGTTCCCATTGAAGTCCATTATGAGCAGAAAAATCCTGGAATGATTTCCTCAAAAAAATTCATTTCTGTTCCACTGAAGAAAGAAAGAGGTGAACATCTGAGATGAGGGACAGTAAAATATCAGGAAATGTTGAAGTGAACTCGTCCTTACATTAGTGTTTGATAGGCTACTCTGAAGAATTGCATGTATATGACGCCACAGAAAGAGCTGTTCAAAGCAGAACATTTTAACGATTTAAACACAGTCTTTTTGGAGCAAGTCCACTTTTTATGTCATTTTTGTATACCATCTAAAATCTGAATTAAATGTACCTAAAATATGTTCATGCCTGTCTTTTGTTTTATTGAACAGAGAAACACAATAACAAATAAACACAATCCAAACAGTTACAATACATTTGAAATGCTAGGGGGGATATAAACACAATTATAGGAATTTAGAATATAGAAATTCTTAGGAATTCTAAAAGATTCTTGTTTCTTCGAGGGTAATATAGATTCAATAAATAAAATATATAGGCTAATATATAAAACATGTTGGGGTTTTTTAACCTGAAAATGTATGGATATGAAATTTGGCCATTAAAATAAAAAAAATTATAAAATAAATGCAAGTCTGTTTATCTTTGGAGTTTACAATAATGCCTAAAAGAACATCTTTCCACTGTAAAATACAATTTCCATCAACATTTCCAACAATAAAGTCAAGTATGTTCATGCCTGTCTTGATGAATGAAATGCGCTCGTATTTTACGTCACGGGTGTGTTTTTGAACCTGCTGGCTTTCCATACTGTAACACCCATAGATACACATATGAATTCGGACATACTACTCTGCTCACGTACTGTTTTTCGCATACTATATAGTATGGAAGTACGCGATTTCGGACGCAGCACAGATGTCTTACGGCGGAGTCTCTAACGTCATCACCGGCGGCCATTTTGTCACAGGCAAGCTTTCTGGCGGGATCTGTGGTACCTGATGTAAGGTGAGTGATCTGAACACAAATACTCTTATCTCGCTGAAATCTTGACGGATTTACAAATGGTTTGGTTTCTTACAAACGTTATTAACGTGGCTATAACTCTGGATGCTTGAACAAATTATGAATATTATGTATGAAATTATTCATAAGTACACAGTGTCATAACTACATCTCTGACGTTTATAACAAACCAAACAGTTTGAAAATCGGTAGAAAATTTAGCACGTTTTGGTTATTTAAAAAGTACATGCACTATTAAACACAATGTTACGAGTGAGCGAGCTGACTGTGACAAGATGGCCGCCAAGAGCGGACGCCGACCTCCATTGGCCAGCAGCGTGGACGAGAGAGCTAGCCTTTATTATGTATATCTATGGTAACACACGCGCCGTCTCGTCCCAGTTTCGGTGTTAATGGCTTCCCATATAAATAGGCAAAGGTAATATTATACAAAGTATAGTGTTATGTACATACGTAAAAAAATAAAAAACTTTTTAAAAATATATTTATATATATATATACACGAAATATTTTCATGGAACATGATCTTTAATGATTTTTGGCATACAAGAATATAACGCGTTTTAACGGTTTTAACGGTCATCAGCGCCGTAAATCCAGCAACGTTTATATATATATATATATACATACATACATACATACATATATACATATATATATATAAACGTTGCTGGATTTACACACACACACACACACACACACACACATATATATATATATATATATATATATATATATATATATATATATATATATATATATATATATATATATATATATATATATATATATATATATATATATATATTAGGGCTGTCAAAAGATTAATCACGATTAATCACATCCAAAATAAAAGTTTGTGTTTACATAATATATGTGTGTGAACTGTGTATAATTATTATTTATATATAAAAACACACACAAGCATGTATATATTTAAGAAAAATGTATTATATTTATATATAAAATATTTATATTTATATATAATATAAATGATATAAATGTATACAGTATATACATGCAAATATTTCTTAAATATATACATGAATATTTATATAAACATAATAATTATACAGAGTTCACACACATATATTATGTAAACACAAACTTTTATTTTGGATGTGATTAATCGTGATTAATCTTTTGACAGCCCTAATATATATATATAAATGAAGTAATTACTTGAGGAGAAAATGCTGATAAAAAGTAAGAAAATATGTTTATTTTTTTGTAACGATATACAGTATATACATTATCAATGAAAACAAAAATATATATAGAAAGTTGAAACAGAAAATCAAAAACACAGAAATGTTATTGCATTCTAATTACGTCAATTTATAATAGCTACTTCATTTTATTGTATTAGGAAATCATTTTTAAAATGAAATGCTTTTTAGAAATAATACATATGTAATGACACAAATATTACAGTTGTTTAAAACACATTTATATTTCAAGTTTCATGCTTAAAAGAATATAAAGTTGTTAAAACTGAGTTTGAAACGTGTGGATCTATGGGGTGTGTTTGGAGAAAGCACAGTCATGGTTCTGCTGGAGCTCGGCGAGAGGAACGGAGAACCGCGAGGTCCAGTCTCTGTCGAAAACCGCTCTCAGCTGCTCCTGGAATGCGTTTCCCGGCAACGCAGAAGGCAAAGCATCATGGGAAACCACTAAGCCCACTCCGGCAGTGGTGTTGAAGTAGTCAGCTGACCAATTAGACGTGCCTGAACACAAAAACAACAGCAGCAGGAATGCAAAAGCCTTTCTATTCCTCACTTTCAGTTCAGCATCCGTGTCAGTTGTTCATATGGAATGTGTATTTATAACTATCAGGGGTGCAAACTCATCAAGGGTGACAAAAACACGAGACCCCACCACCCACTCATACACCCCCACACACACGAACAAAATAAAAAAATAAAACGCATTTGATTTGACAGGTTGGTATTAATTTCAAACCAGAATACCACAGAATATCTTGTGTGTGGAAAAAGTACACAAATAAGCAAAAAAACAGATGAGTGAGGCAGTTGTTTATTAATGAGTCAATAGATTCTTTGACTCAACCGATTCATTCAAACATCCGATTCATTCAAACATCCGATTCGTTCAAGAGTGAGGCAGTTGTTTACGAATGAGTCATTGAATCTTTGACTCAACCGATTTGTTCAAACAGCTGATTCATTCAAAAGTGAGGCAGTTGTTTACGAATGAGTCGTTGAATCTTTGACTCAACCGATTTGTTCAAACAGCTGATTCATTCAAGAGTGAGGCAGTTGTTTATGAATGAGTCATTGAATCTTTGACTCAACCGATTTGTTCAAACATCCGATTCATTCAAGAGTGAGGCAGTTGTTAATGAATGAGTCATTGAATCTTTGATTCAACCGATTTGTTCAAACAACTGATTAATTCAAGAGTGAGGCAGTTGTTTACGAATGAGTCGTTGAATCTTTGACTCAACCGATTTGTTCAAACAGCTGATTCATTCAAGAGTGAGGCAGTTGTTTACGAATGAGTCATTGAATCTTTGATTCAACTGATTTGTTCAAACAGCTGATTCATTCAAGAGTGAGGCAGTTGTTTACGAATGAGTCATTGAATCTTTGACTCAACCGATTTGTTCAAACATCCGCTTCATTCAAGAGTGAGGCAGTTGTTTACGAATGAGTCGTTGAATCTTTGACTCAACTGATTTGTTCAAACAGCTGATTCATTCAAGAGTGAGGCAGTTGTTTATGAATGAGTCATTGAATCTTTGACTCAACCAATTTGTTCAAACAGCTGATTCATTCAAGAGTGAGGCAGTTGTTTATGAATGAGTCATTGAATCTTTGACTCAACTGATTTGTTCAAACAGCTGATTCATTCAAGAGTGAGGCAGTTGTTTGCGAATGAGTCGTTGAATCTTTGACTCAACCGATTTGTTCAAACAGCTGATTCATTCAAGAGTGAGGCAGCTGTTTATGAATGAGTCATTGAATCTTTGACTCAACTGATTTGTTCAAACAGCTGATTCATTCAAGAGTGAGGCAGTTGTTTGCGAATGAGTCGTTGAATCTTTGACTCAACCAATTTGTTCAAACAGCTGATTCATTCAAGAGTGAGGCAGTTGTTTATGAATGAGTCATTGAATCTTTGACTCAACTGATTTGTTCAAACAGCTGATTCATTCAAGAGTGAGGCAGTTGTTTGCGAATGAGTCGTTGAATCTTTGACTCAACCGATTTGTTCAAACAGCTGATTCATTCAAGAGTGAGGCAGCTGTTTATGAATGAGTCATTGAATCTTTGATTCAACTGATTTGTTCAAACATCCGCTTCATTCAAGAGTGAGGCAGTTGTTTATGAATGAGTCATTGAATCTTTGACTCAACCGATTTGTTCAAACAGCTGATTCATTCAAGAGTGAGGCAGTTGTTTAGGAATGAGTCGTTGAATCTTTGACTCAACCGATTTGTTCAAACAGCTGATTCATTCAGGAGTGAGGCAGTTGTTTATGAATGAGTCATTGAATCTTTGACTCAACTGATTTGTTCAAACATCCGCTTCATTCAAGAGCGAGGCAGCTGTTTATGAATGAGTCATTGAATCTTTGACTCAACCGATTTGTTCAAACATCCGCTTCATTCAAGATTGAGGCAGTTGTTAATGAATGAGTCATTGAATCTTTGACTCAACCGATTTGTTCAAACAGCTGATTCATTCAAGAGTGAGGCAGTTGTTTATGAATGAGTCATTGAATCTTTGACTCAACCGATTTGTTCAAACAGCTGATTCATTCAAGAGTGAGGCAGTTGTTTATGAATGAGTCATTGAATCTTTGACTCAACTGATTTGTTCAAACATCCGCTTCATTCAAGAGTGAGGCAGTTGTTTATGAATGAGACGTTGAATCTTTGACTCAACCAATTTGTTCAAACAGCTGATTCATTCAAGAGTGAGGCAGTTGTTTATGAATGAGTCGTTGAATCTTTGACTCAACCGATTTGTTCAAACAGCTGATTCATTCAAGAGTGAGGCAGTTGTTTATGAATGAGTCATTGAATCTTTGACTCAACCGATTTGTTCAAACAGCTGATTCATTCAAGAGTGAGGCAGTTGTTTACGAATGAGTCGTTGAATCTTTGACTCAACCGATTTGTTCAAACAGCTGATTCATTCAGGAGTGAGGCAGTTGTTTATGAATGAGTCATTGAATCTTTGACTCAACTGATTTGTTCAAACATCCGCTTCATTCAAGAGTGAGGCAGTTGTTTATGAATGAGACGTTGAATCTTTGACTCAACCAATTTGTTCAAACAGCTGATTCATTCAAGAGTGAGGCAGTTGTTTATGAATGAGTCGTTGAATCTTTGACTCAACCGATTTGTTCAAACAGCTGATTCATTCAAGAGTGAGGCAGTTGTTTATGAATGAGTCATTGGATCTTTGACTCAACCGATTTGTTCAAACAGCTGATTCATTCAAGAGTGAGGCAGTTGTTTACGAATGAGTCGTTGAATCTTTGACTCAACCGATTTGTTCAAACAGCTGATTCATTCAAGAGTGAGGCAGCTGTTTATGAATGAGTCGTTGAATCTTTGACTCAACCGATTTGTTCAAACAGCCGATTCATTCAAGAGTGAGGCAGTTGTTTATGAATGAGTCGTTGAATCTTTGACTCAACCGATACGTTCAAATAAGTTTGTTCATTTGTGTCCATTTTCTCATGTTAATGTCGAGCCCTGATATATATAATAAAAGCACAGGAAATTATATTTCATTAAATCACTTTTAACACGAGTAGAGCCGCAGTGAATAACTCACCTACATACGCCACTTTATCGGTCACCATGTATTTATTGTGGTTGACTCTGGTATAGGGGATGTGCGACTGGTTTCCCACTGGAATAATAAACAGCCTCTGTCCAATGACAAAGATAAACAGCACTTAAAGCAGATTTCTACAGGTGATGTCCTTCCATGACTGCGTGTGTTTATGGACTCACCACTGCGATGTTAATGTTGTCAGACGGGGAATGAAGAGCATCTAGTGACCGGAGGAAGGGCCATACAGACGGGTCAGTTTCTCGGCCACAGCTGACCAACAGACACACAGACACGTTCCTCTCGAAGGCTGCGCGCTTGAGAGCGTCTTCAATGACTGGCCAGTATCTGCTCACCAAACATACAACAATGAAACAATGCATTAGAGCTGGACACATTGAGATTATGATTTATTTTGATTAAAAGACATCACGATTCTTTAACAACTAAACCAAATGTAATTTACTAGAGGTTCTGAGTAAATGATCAGTGTTTTTCAACAAATCTCTTGAATGAATGATTCAATGACTCACTCAAAGACTTCACTTGTTTCATTACTGGATGAATCAGTGTTTTTCAACAAATCTCTTGAATGAATGATTCAATGACTCACTCAAAGACTTCACTTGCTTCATGACTGGATGAATCAGTGTTTTTGAACAAATATCTTGAATGAATGATTCAATGACTCACTCATGAAGACTTCACTTGCTTCATTACTGGATGAATCAAGTGTTTTTGAACAAATCTCTTGAATGAATGATTCAATGACTCACTCATAAAGACTTCACTTGTTTCATTACTGGATGAATCAGTGTTTTTGAACAAATCTTTTGAATGAATGATTCAATGACTCACTCAAAGACTTCACTTGTTTCATTACTGGATGAATCAGTGTTTTTGAACAAATCTTTTGAATGAATGATTCAATGACTCACTCAAAGACTTCACTTGTTTCATTATTGGATAAATCAGTGTTTTTGAACAAATCTCTTGAATGAAT
Organism: Romanogobio albipinnatus; assembly: GCA_023566225.1. Classification (NCBI taxonomy): domain Eukaryota; kingdom Metazoa; phylum Chordata; class Actinopteri; order Cypriniformes; family Gobionidae; genus Romanogobio; species Romanogobio albipinnatus. The sequence goes on from CM042249.1 coordinate 52,780,502, forward strand.
GATTCAATGACTCACTCATGAAGACTTCACTAGTTTCATTACTGGATGAATCAAGTGTTTTTGAACAAATCTCTTGAATGAATGATTCAATGACTCACTCATAAAGACTTCACTTGTTTCATTACTGGATGAATCAGTGTTTTTGAACAAATCTTTTGAATGAATGATTCAATGACTCACTCAAAGACTTCACTTGTTTCATTATTGGATAAATCAGTGTTTTTGAACAAATCTCTTGAATGAATGATTCAATGACTCACTCATAAAGACTTCACTTGCTTCATTACTGGATGAATCAGTGTTTTTGAACAAATCTTTTGAATGAATGATTCAATGACCCACTCAAAGACTTCACTTGTTTCATTATTGGATAAATCAGTGTTTTTGAACAAATCTCTTGAATGAATGATTCAATGACTCACTCATAAAGACTTCACTTGCTTCATGACTGGATGAATCAGTGTTTTTCAACAAATCTTTTGAATGAATGATTCAATGACCCACTCAAAGACTTCACTTGTTTCATGACTGGATGAATCAGTGTTTTTGAACAAATCTTTTGAATGAATGATTCAATGACCCACTCAAAGACTTCACTTGTTTCATGACTGGATGAATCAGTGTTTTTCAACAAATCTTTTGAATGAATGATTCAATGACTCACTCAAAGACTTCACTTGTTTCATGACTGGATGAATCAGTGTTTTTGAACAAATCTCTTGAATGAATGATTCAATGACTCACTCATGAAGACTTCACTAGTTTCATTACTGGATGAATCAAGTGTTTTTGAACAAATCTCTTGAATGAATGATTCAATGACTCACTCATGAAGACTTCACTAGTTTCATTACTGGATGAATCAAGTGTTTTTGAACAAATCTCTTGAATTAATGATTCAATGACTCACTCATAAAGACTTCGCTTGTTTCATTACTGGATGAATCAAGTGTTTTTGAACAAATCTTTTGAATGAATGATTCAATGACCCACTCAAAGACTTCACTTGTTTCATTATTGGATAAATCAGTGTTTTTGAACAAATCTCTTGAATGAATGATTCAATGACTCACTCATGAAGACTTCACTAGTTTCATTACTGGATGAATCAGTGTTTTTGAACAAATCTCTTGAATGAATGATTCAATGACTCACTCATAAAGACTTCGCTTGTTTCATTACTGGATGAATCAAGTGTTTTTGAACAAATCTCTTGAATTAATGATTCAATGACTCACTCATAAAGACTTCACTTGTTTCATTACTGGATGAATCAGTGTTTTTCAACAAATCTTTTGAATGAATGATTCAATGACCCACTCAAAGACTTCACTTGTTTCATTACTGGATGAATCAGTGTTTTTGAACAAATCTCTTGAATGAATGATTCAATGACTCACTCATGAAGACTTCACTAGTTTCATTACTGGATGAATCAAGTGTTTTTGAACAAATCTCTTGAATGAATGATTCAATGACTCACTCATGAAGACTTCACTAGTTTCATTACTGGATGAATCAAGTGTTTTTGAACAAATCTCTTGAATTAATGATTCAATGACTCACTCATAAAGACTTCGCTTGTTTCATTACTGGATGAATCAAGTGTTTTTGAACAAATCTTTTGAATGAATGATTCAATGACCCACTCAAAGACTTCACTTGTTTCATTATTGGATAAATCAGTGTTTTTGAACAAATCTCTTGAATGAATGATTCAATGACTCACTCATGAAGACTTCACTAGTTTCATTACTGGATGAATCAGTGTTTTTGAACAAATCTCTTGAATGAATGATTCAATGACTCACTCATAAAGACTTCGCTTGTTTCATTACTGGATGAATCAAGTGTTTTTGAACAAATCTCTTGAATTAATGATTCAATGACTCACTCATAAAGACTTCGCTTGTTTCATTACTGGATGAATCAAGTGTTTTTGAACAAATCTTTTGAATGAATGATTCAATGACTCACTCATGAAGACTTCACTAGTTTCATTACTGGATGAATCAAGTGTTTTTGAACAAATCTCTTGAATTAATGATTCAATGACTCACTCATAAAGACTTCGCTTGTTTCATTACTGGATGAATCAAGTGTTTTTGAACAAATCTTTTGAATGAATGATTCAATGACCCACTCAAAGACTTCACTTGTTTCATTATTGGATAAATCAGTGTTTTTGAACAAATCTCTTGAATGAATGATTCAATGACTCACTCATGAAGACTTCACTAGTTTCATTACTGGATGAATCAGTGTTTTTGAACAAATCTTTTGAATGAATGATTCAATGACTCACTCAAAGACTTCACTTGTTTCATGACTGGATGAATCAAGTGTTTTTGAACAAATCTCTTGAACGAATGATTCAATGACTCACTCATAAAGACTTCACTTGCTTCATTACTGAATGAATCTCTTGAATGAATGATTCAATGACAAAGGCATTTGTAACACTG
>CM042249.1:52795466-52865466 GCA_023566225.1 Romanogobio albipinnatus
TGAATAGATAAATGGATGGATGGATGGATGAATAGATGGATGGATGGATGAATAGATGGATGGATGAATAGATGGATGGATGAATATATGGATGGATGAATAGATGGATGGATGAATAGATAAATGGATGGATGGATGAATAGATGGATAAATAAATAGATGGATGGATGGATGGATGAATAGATGGATGGATGAATAGATGGATGACTGAATAGATGGATGGATGAATAGATAAATGGATGGATGGATGGATGAATAGATAGATAGATGGATGGATGAATAGATGGATGGATGAATAGATAGATAGATGGATGGATGAATAGATGGATGGATGAATAGATGGATGGATGAATAGATGGATGACTGAATAGATGGATGGATGAATAGATGGATGGATAAATAGATAAATGGATGGATGGATGGATGAATAGATGGATGGATGGATGAATAGATGGATGGATGGATGGATGAAGAGATAATGGATGGATGGATGGATGAATAGATAGATAGATGGATGGATGAATAGATGGATGGATGAATAGATAGATAGATGGATGGATGAATAGATGGATGGATGAATAGATGGATGGATGAATAGATGGATGGATGAATAGATGGATGGATAAATAGATAAATGGATGGATGGATGGATGAATAGATGGATGGATGGATGAATAGATGGATGGATGAATAGATGGATGGATGAATAGATGGATGACTGAATAGATGGATGGATGAATAGATAAATGGATGGATGGATGAATAGATGGATAAATAGATAGATGGATGGATAAATAGATAGATGGATGGATGAATAGATAAATGGATGGATGGATGGATGAATAGATGGATGGATGGATGAATAGATGGATGGATGAATAGATGGATGGATGAATAGATGGATGGATGAATAGATGGATGGATGAATAGATAAATGGATGGATGGATGAATAGATGGATAAATAGATAGATGGATGGATAAATAGATAGATGAATGGATGAATAGATGGATGGATGAATAGATGGATGACTGAATAGATGGATGGATGAATAGATAAATGGATGGATGGATGGATGAATAGATAGATAGATGGATGGATGAATAGATGGATGGATGAATAGATAGATAGATGGATGGATGAATAGATGGATGGATGAATAGATGGATGGATGAATAGATGGATGGATGAATAGATGGATGACTGAATAGATGGATGGATGAATAGATAAATGGATGGATGGATGGATGAATAGATAGATAGATGGATGGATGAATAGATGGATGGATGAATAGATAGATAGATGGATGGATGAATAGATGGATGGATGAATAGATAAATGGATGGATGGATGGATGAATAGATGGATGGATGGATGAATAGATGGATGGATGAATAGATGGATGGATGAATAGATGGATGGATGAATAGATGGATGGATAAATAGATAAATGGATGGATGGATGAATAGATGGATAAATAGATAGATGGATGGATAAATAGATAGATGGATGGATGGATGGATGAATAGATGGATGGATGGATGAATAGATGGATGGATGAATAGATGGATGGATGAATAGATGGATGGATGAATAGATGGATGGATAAATAGATAAATGGATGGATGGATGAATAGATGGATAAATAGATAGATGGATGGATAAATAGATAGATGGATGGATGAATAGATAAATGGATGGATGGATGGATGAATAGATGGATGGATGGATGAATAGATGGATGGATGAATAGATGGATGGATGAATAGATAAATGGATGGATGAATAGATAAATGGATGGATGGATGGATGAATAGATGGATGGATGGATGAATAGATGGATGGATGAATAGATGGATGGATGAATAGATGGATGGATGAATAGATGGATGGATGAATAGATAAATGGATGGATGGATGAATAGATGGATAAATAGATAGATGGATGGATAAATAGATAGATGGATGGATGAATAGATGGATGGATGAATAGATGGATGACTGAATAGATGGATGGATGAATAGATAAATGGATGGATGGATGGATGAATAGATAGATAGATGGATGGATGAATAGATGGATGGATGAATAGATAGATAGATGGATGGATGAATAGATGGATGGATGAATAGATGGATGGATGAATAGATGGATGGATGAATAGATGGATGACTGAATAGATGGATGGATGAATAGATAAATGGATGGATGGATGGATGAATAGATAGATAGATGGATGGATGAATAGATGGATGGATGAATAGATAGATAGATGGATGGATGAATAGATGGATGGATGAATAGATGGATGGATGAATAGATGGATGGATGAATAGATGGATGGATAAATAGATAAATGGATGGATGGATGGATGAATAGATGGATGGATGGATGAATAGATGGATGGATGAATAGATGGATGGATGAATAGATGGATGACTGAATAGATGGATGGATGAATAGATAAATGGATGGATGGATGAATAGATGGATAAATAGATAGATGGATGGATAAATAGATAGATGGATGGATGAATAGATAAATGGATGGATGGATGGATGAATAGATGGATGGATGGATGAATAGATGGATGGATGAATAGATGGATGGATGAATAGATGGATGGATGAATAGATGGATGGATAAATAGATAAATGGATGGATGGATGAATAGATGGATAAATAGATAGATGGATGGATAAATAGATAGATGGATGGATGAATAGATAAATGGATGGATGGATGGATGAATAGATGGATGGATGGATGAATAGATGGATGGATGAATAGATGGATGGATGAATAGATGGATGGATGAATAGATAAATGGATGGATGGATGAATAGATGGATAAATAAATAGATGGATGGATGGATGGATGAATAGATGGATGGATGAATAGATGGATGACTGAATAGATGGATGGATGAATAGATAAATGGATGGATGGATGGATGAATAGATAGATAGATGGATGGATGAATAGATGGATGGATGAATAGATAGATAGATGGATGGATGAATAGATGGATGGATGAATAGATGGATGGATGAATAGATGGATGGATGAATAGATGGATGACTGAATAGATGGATGGATGAATAGATGGATGGATAAATAGATAAATGGATGGATGGATGGATGAATAGATGGATGGATGGATGAATAGATGGATGGATGGATGGATGGATGGATGAATAGATAAATGGATGGATGGATGGATGAATAGATAGATAGATGGATGGATGAATAGATGGATGGATGAATAGATAGATAGATGGATGGATGAATAGATGGATGGATGAATAGATGGATGGATGAATAGATGGATGGATGAATAGATGGATGGATAAATAGATAAATGGATGGATGGATGGATGAATAGATGGATGGATGGATGAATAGATGGATGGATGAATAGATGGATGGATGAATAGATGGATGACTGAATAGATGGATGGATGAATAGATAAATGGATGGATGGATGAATAGATGGATAAATAGATAGATGGATGGATAAATAGATAGATGGATGGATGAATAGATAAATGGATGGATGGATGGATGAATAGATGGATGGATGGATGAATAGATGGATGGATGAATAGATGGATGGATGAATAGATGGATGGATGAATAGATAAATGGATGGATGGATGAATAGATGGATAAATAGATAGATGGATGGATAAATAGATAGATGGATGGATGAATAGATGGATGGATGAATAGATGGATGACTGAATAGATGGATGGATGAATAGATAAATGGATGGATGGATGGATGGATGAATAGATAGATAGATGGATGGATGAATAGATGGATGGATGAATAGATAGATAGATGGATGGATGAATAGATGGATGGATGAATAGATGGATGGATGAATAGATGGATGGATGAATAGATGGATGACTGAATAGATGGATGGATGAATAGATAAATGGATGGATGGATGGATGAATAGATAGATAGATGGATGGATGAATAGATGGATGGATGAATAGATAGATAGATGGATGGATGAATAGATGGATGGATGAATAGATGGATGGATGAATAGATGGATGGATGAATAGATGGATGGATAAATAGATAAATGGATGGATGGATGAATAGATGGATAAATAGATAGATGGATGGATAAATAGATAGATGGATGGATGAATAGATAAATGGATGGATGGATGGATGAATAGATGGATGGATGAATAGATGGATGACTGAATAGATGGATGGATGAATAGATAAATGGATGGATGGATGGATGAATAGATAGATAGATAAATGGATGGATGGATGGATGAATAGATGGATGGATGGATGAATAGATGGATGGATGAATAGATGGATGGATGAATAGATGGATGGATGAATAGATGGATGGATAAATAGATAAATGGATGGATGGATGAATAGATGGATAAATAGATAGATGGATGGATAAATAGATAGATGGATGGATGAATAGATAAATGGATGGATGGATGGATGAATAGATGGATGGATGGATGAATAGATGGATGGATGAATAGATGGATGGATGAATAGATGGATGGATGAATAGATGGATGGATAAATAGATAAATGGATGGATGGATGAATAGATGGATAAATAGATAGATGGATGGATAAATAGATAGATGGATGGATGGATGGATGAATAGATGGATGGATGGATGAATAGATGGATGGATGAATAGATGGATGGATGAATAGATGGATGGATAAATAGATAAATGGATGGATGGATGAATAGATGGATAAATAGATAGATGGATGGATAAATAGATAGATGGATGGATGAATAGATAAATGGATGGATGGATGGATGAATAGATGGATGGATGGATGAATAGATGGATGGATGAATAGATGGATGGATGAATAGATAAATGGATGGATGGATGAATAGATGGATAAATAGATAGATGGATGGATAAATAGATAGATGGATGGATGAATAGATAAATGGATGGATGGATGGATGAATAGATGGATGGATGGATGAATAGATGGATGGATGAATAGATGGATGGATGAATAGATGGATGACTGAATAGATGGATGGATGAATAGATAAATGGATGGATGGATGAATAGATGGATAAATAGATAGATGGATGGATAAATAGATAGATGGATGGATGAATAGATAAATGGATGGATGGATGGATGAATAGATGGATGGATGGATGAATAGATGGATGGATGAATAGATGGATGGATGAATAGATGGATGGATGAATAGATGGATGGATAAATAGATAAATGGATGGATGGATGAATAGATGGATAAATAGATAGATGGATGGATAAATAGATAGATGGATGGATGAATAGATAAATGGATGGATGGATGGATGAATAGATGGATGGATGGATGAATAGATGGATGGATGAATAGATGGATGGATGAATAGATGGATGACTGAATAGATGGATGGATGAATAGATAAATGGATGGATGGATGAATAGATGGATAAATAGATAGATGGATGGATAAATAGATAGATGGATGGATGAATAGATAAATGGATGGATGGATGGATGAATAGATGGATGGATGGATGAATAGATGGATGGATGAATAGATGGATGGATGAATAGATGGATGGATGAATAGATGGATGGATAAATAGATAAATGGATGGATGGATGAATAGATGGATAAATAGATAGATGGATGGATAAATAGATAGATGGATGGATGAATAGATAAATGGATGGATGGATGGATGAATAGATGGATGGATGGATGAATAGATGGATGGATGAATAGATGGATGGATGAATAGATGGATGGATGAATAGATGGATGGATAAATAGATAAATGGATGGATGGATGAATAGATGGATAAATAGATAGATGGATGGATAAATAGATAGATGGATGGATGAATAGATAAATGGATGGATGGATGGATGAATAGATGGATGGATGGATGAATAGATGGATGGATGAATAGATGGATGGATGAATAGATGGATGGATGAATAGATGGATGGATAAATAGATAAATGGATGGATGGATGAATAGATGGATAAATAGATAGATGGATGGATAAATAGATAGATGGATGGATGAATAGATAAATGGATGGATGGATGGATGAATAGATGGATGGATGGATGAATAGATGGATGGATGAATAGATGGATGGATGAATAGATGGATGGATGAATAGATGGATGGATGAATAGATAAATGGATGGATGGATGAATAGATGGATAAATAGATAGATGGATGGATAAATAGATAGATGGATGGATGAATAGATAAATGGATGGATGGATGGATGAATAGATGGATGGATGGATGAATAGATGGATGGATGAATAGATGGATGGATGAATAGATAAATGGATGGATGGATGAATAGATGGATAAATAGATAGATGGATGGATAAATAGATAGATGGATGGATGAATAGATGGATGGATGAATAGATGGATAAATAGATAGATGGATGGATAAATAGATAGATGGATGGATGAATAGATAAATGGATGGATGGATGGATGAATAGATGGATGGATGGATGAATAGATGGATGGATGGATGAATAGATGGATGGATGAATAGATGGATGGATGAATAGATGGATGGATGAATAGATGGATGGATGAATAGATAAATGGATGGATGGATGAATAGATGGATAAATAGATAGATGGATGGATAAATAGATAGATGGATGGATGAATAGATGGATGGATGAATAGATGGATGACTGAATAGATGGATGGATGAATAGATAAATGGATGGATGGATGGATGAATAGATAGATAGATGGATGGATGAATAGATGGATGGATGAATAGATAGATAGATGGATGGATGAATAGATGGATGGATGAATAGATGGATGGATGAATAGATGGATGGATGAATAGATGGATGACTGAATAGATGGATGGATGAATAGATAAATGGATGGATGGATGGATGAATAGATAGATAGATGGATGGATGAATAGATGGATGGATGAATAGATAGATAGATGGATGGATGAATAGATGGATGGATGAATAGATGGATGGATGAATAGATGGATGGATGAATAGATGGATGGATAAATAGATAAATGGATGGATGGATGGATGAATAGATGGATGGATGGATGAATAGATGGATGGATGAATAGATGGATGGATGAATAGATGGATGACTGAATAGATGGATGGATGAATAGATAAATGGATGGATGGATGAATAGATGGATAAATAGATAGATGGATGGATAAATAGATAGATGGATGGATGGATGAATAGATAAATGGATGGATGGATGGATGAATAGATGGATGGATGGATGAATAGATGGATGGATGAATAGATGGATGGATGAATAGATGGATGGATGAATAGATAAATGGATGGATGGATGAATAGATGGATAAATAGATAGATGGATGGATAAATAGATAGATGGATGGATGAATAGATAAATGGATGGATGGATGGATGAATAGATGGATGGATGGATGAATAGATGGATGGATGAATAGATGGATGGATGAATAGATGGATGGATGAATAGATGGATGGATAAATAGATAAATGGATGGATGGATGAATAGATGGATAAATAGATAGATGGATGGATAAATAGATAGATGGATGGATGGATGGATGAATAGATGGATGGATGGATGAATAGATGGATGGATGAATAGATGGATGGATGAATAGATGGATGGATGAATAGATGGATGGATAAATAGATAAATGGATGGATGGATGAATAGATGGATAAATAGATAGATGGATGGATAAATAGATAGATGGATGGATGAATAGATAAATGGATGGATGGATGGATGAATAGATGGATGGATGGATGAATAGATGGATGGATGAATAGATGGATGGATGAATAGATAAATGGATGGATGGATGAATAGATGGATAAATAGATAGATGGATGGATAAATAGATAGATGGATGGATGAATAGATAAATGGATGGATGGATGGATGAATAGATGGATGGATGGATGAATAGATGGATGGATGAATAGATGGATGGATGAATAGATGGATGACTGAATAGATGGATGGATGAATAGATAAATGGATGGATGGATGAATAGATGGATAAATAGATAGATGGATGGATGAATAGATAAATGGATGGATGGATGGATGAATAGATGGATGGATGGATGAATAGATGGATGGATGAATAGATGGATGGATGAATAGATGGATGGATGAATAGATGGATGGATAAATAGATAAATGGATGGATGGATGAATAGATGGATAAATAGATAGATGGATGGATAAATAGATAGATGGATGGATGAATAGATAAATGGATGGATGGATGGATGAATAGATGGATGGATGGATGAATAGATGGATGGATGAATAGATGGATGGATGAATAGATGGATGACTGAATAGATGGATGGATGAATAGATAAATGGATGGATGGATGAATAGATGGATAAATAGATAGATGGATGGATAAATAGATAGATGGATGGATGAATAGATAAATGGATGGATGGATGGATGAATAGATGGATGGATGGATGAATAGATGGATGGATGAATAGATGGATGGATGAATAGATGGATGGATGAATAGATGGATGGATAAATAGATAAATGGATGGATGGATGAATAGATGGATAAATAGATAGATGGATGGATAAATAGATAGATGGATGGATGAATAGATAAATGGATGGATGGATGGATGAATAGATGGATGGATGGATGAATAGATGGATGGATGAATAGATGGATGGATGAATAGATGGATGGATGAATAGATGGATGGATAAATAGATAAATGGATGGATGGATGAATAGATGGATAAATAGATAGATGGATGGATAAATAGATAGATGGATGGATGAATAGATAAATGGATGGATGGATGGATGAATAGATGGATGGATGGATGAATAGATGGATGGATGAATAGATGGATGGATGAATAGATGGATGGATGAATAGATGGATGGATAAATAGATAAATGGATGGATGGATGAATAGATGGATAAATAGATAGATGGATGGATAAATAGATAGATGGATGGATGAATAGATAAATGGATGGATGGATGGATGAATAGATGGATGGATGGATGAATAGATGGATGGATGAATAGATGGATGGATGAATAGATGGATGGATGAATAGATGGATGGATGAATAGATAAATGGATGGATGGATGAATAGATGGATAAATAGATAGATGGATGGATAAATAGATAGATGGATGGATGAATAGATAAATGGATGGATGGATGGATGAATAGATGGATGGATGGATGAATAGATGGATGGATGAATAGATGGATGGATGAATAGATAAATGGATGGATGGATGAATAGATGGATAAATAGATAGATGGATGGATAAATAGATAGATGGATGGATGAATAGATGGATGGATGAATAGATGGATAAATAGATAGATGGATGGATAAATAGATAGATGGATGGATGAATAGATAAATGGATGGATGGATGGATGAATAGATGGATGGATGAATAGATGGATGGATGGATGAATAGATGGATGGATGGATGGATAAATAGATAGATGGATGGATAAATAGATAGATGGATGGATGAATAGATGGATGGATGAATAGATAAATGGATGGATGGATGAATAGATGGATGGATGGATGAATAGATGGATGGATGAATAGATAAATGGATGGATGGATGGATGAATAGATAAATGGATGGATGGATGGATGGATGAATAGATGGATGGATGGATGAATAGATGGATGGATGAATAGATAAATGGATGGATGGATGGATGAATAGATAAATGGATGGATGGATGGATGGATGGATGAATAGATAAATGGATGGATGGATGGATGAATAGATAAATGGATGGATGGATGGATGGATGAATAGATGGATGGATGGATGAATAGATGGATGGATGGATGAATAGATGGATGGATGAATAGATAAATGGATGGATGGATGGATGAATAGATAAATGGATGGATGGATGGATGAATAGATAAATGGATGGATGGATGGATGAATAGATAAATGGATGGATGGATGGATGGATGAATAGATAAATGGATGGATGGATGGATGGATGAATAGAAGGATGGATGGATGGATGGATGAATAGATAAATGGATGGATGGATGGATGAATAGATAAATGGATGGATGAATAGAAGGATGGATGAATAGATGAATAGATAAATGGATGGATGGATGGATGGATGAATAGAAGGATGGATGGATGGATGGATGGATGAATAGATAAATGGATGGATGGATGGATGGATGAATAGATAAATGGATGGATGGATGGATGAATAGATAAATGGATGGATGGATGGATGAATAGAAGGATGGATGGATGGATGAATAGAAGGATGGATGGATGGATGAATAGAAGGATGGATGGATGGATGGATGAATAGATAAATGGATGGATGGATGGATGGATGAATAGATAAATGGATGGATGGATGGATGAATAGATAAATGGATGGATGGATGGATGAATAGAAGGATGGATGGATGGATGAATAGAAGGATGGATGGATGGATGGATGAATAGAAGGATGGATGGATGGATGGATGAATAGATAAATGGATGGATGGATGGATGGATAAACAGATAGATGGATGGATGAATAGATTAATAAACAGATAGATGGATGGATGAATAGATTAATAAACAGATAGATGGATGGATGAATAGATTAATAAACAGATAGATGGATGGATGAATAGATGGATATTTCAGTTAAAATAATAAAATAATCTTAACGTAATAGATTTTAAAACAAAATAAAACTTTTACAATACAATAAATCTCATTTAAATAATTAGCTAAAATCACAATATTTCAACCGTCCACTGATATCAGTCACACGTGTGTCAAACAAATGTGATGACTTCAAAGATGATAATCAAGTGTGGTTGAGTCTGATTTCAATTGGGAAATTCATACAAGTTACTTTAAATTGAATCTAAACTAAAGGTCAGATCTAATGTATCAGCGAAATCAAAAGACAAAGAAGTTTGTCTTATACTCGTCTTCAGCCTGAAACTCAAGAAGTGCTGAAGGTGGCAGGAAGTGAGAGCATGAAAACAGGAAGTCCACTCACCTGCTCTGCTCATTGGGGACGGTGTGGTCACAGCATGTCGGCGCGTGATGGGGACTCAAAGCCTCGTTGATTTTATCCTCGTTCTTTAATTTCTCTATTACCACAATGGCCAATAAAACCCCTAAAACGATCAGGCATCCAGTGGCCAACAGGGCAGACATGGAGCACTGGGATTCCTGCGAACAGAAGAACATCACATCCATGTGAGATATAATCATCAGACCTGTAGACGAGATGAAGCTGTGTGTAGAATTCAGAAACTGGTTATTAGCGACACCGGTGGCCGTTAGGTGAACTGCAGCAGAAACGCATTGCTCGCTGGCACTCGTAAAACACTATGGCAAGCCATTTTGACTTTTATTCATTCCTAATGCTGCGTTCACACCAAACGCGAATAGCGAGTGATTTCAATGTTAAGTCAATGGAAAGGTGCGTTGACGCACGTCTGGAGGTCCCGCGGCACAATAGACGCGTTTCGCACAGCACGATGGACGTGATTTTGCCTCATTTGCGCGTCCAGTTCCAGCGAATGACGCGAATTTGACGTGAATTGACCGTCTTGCACGAGTGGTGCTTTTTGTGCATTCACGCATTTGAAGCGAATTCGCGTCTGACGCCCGAGTTGAAAAATCTGAACTTTGGTGTCAATGCGCACCGCGTTAACCAATCAGGAGCCTGCTTGCTGCTGTCACGTCTTGCAGTTGATCATGTAGATACAGATTCACATACACTTCGCATCCGCTGGGTATGGCAGGATATATGATGGCTGTCATAGCCTACCCTGGTTGCCCAGTAAAAATAAATAAATTAAGATTTAAATTAATATCAATACTTGTAAATTAAATATTTTAAACTTTAGACTTGGGTGTATTGGGCCTATTCACGCAAGAACTGTCATTCTGACTAACTGAAAACCGGAGAACAACAGTTCACACAGTTCCAATAGCCTAAATTGCCATGGGTTAATTAAACTGAATTAACTAAATAAGCAGATAAACGCCAACAGTCAAGCACAGACTAGTAGGCCAATTGAAGTGTTCAGGAGATTTTTACTGGGCAACCAGGGTAGGCTATGACAGCCTCATACACTCACCTAAAGGATTATTAGGAACACCTGTTCAATTTCTCATTAATGCAATTATCTAATCAACCAATCACATGGCAGTTGCTTCAATGCATTTAGGGGTGTGTTCTGGTCAAGACAATCTCCTGAACTCCAAACTGAATGTCAGAATGGGAAAGAAAGGTGATTTAAGCAATTTTGTGCGTGGCATGGTTGTTGGTGCCAGACGGGCCGGTCTGAGTATTTCACAATCTGCTCAATTACTGGGATTTTCACGCACAACCATTTCTAGGGTTTACAAAGAATGGTGTGAAAAGGGAAACACATCCAGTATGCGGCAGTCCTGTGGGTGAAAATGCCTTGTTGATGCTAGAGGTCAGAGGAGAATGGGCCGACTGATTCAAGCTGATTGAAGAGCAACTTTGACTGAAATAACCACTCGTTACAACCGAGGTATGCAGCAAAGCATTTGTGAAGCCACAACACGCACAACCTTGAGGCGGATGGGCTACAACAGCAGAAGACCCCACCGGGTACCACTCATCTCCACTACAAATAGGAAAAAGAGGCTACAATTTGCACGAGCTCAACAAAATTGGACAGTTGAAGACTGGAAAAATGTTGCCTGGTCTGATGAGTCTGGATTTCTGTTGAGACATTCAGATGGTAGAGTCAGAATTTGGCGTAAACAGAATGAGAACATGGATCCATCATGCCGTGTTACCACTGTGCAGGCTGGTGGTGGTGGTGTAATGGTGTGGGGGATGTTTTCTTGGCACACTTTAGGCTCCTTAGTGCCAATTGGGCATCGTTTAAATGCCACGGCCTACCTGAGCATTGTTTCTGACCATGTCCATCCCTTTATGACCACCATGTACCCATCCTCTGATGGCTACTTCCAGCAGGATAATGCCCCATGTCACAAAGCTCCAATCATTTCAAATTGGTTTCTTGAACATGACAATGAGTTCACTGAACTAAAATGGCCCCCACAGTCCCCAGATCTCAACCCAATAGAGCATCTTTGGGATGTGGTGGAACGGGAGCTTCGTGCCCTGGATGTGCATCCCACAAATCTCCATCAACTGCAAGATGCTATCCTATCAATATGGGCCAACATTTCTAAAGAATGCTTTCAGCTCCTTGTTGAATCAATGCCACGTAGAATTAAGGCAGTTCTGAAGGCCAAAGGGGGTCAAACACAGTATTAGTATGGTGTTCCTAATAATCCTTTAGGTGAGTGTATATCCTGCCATACCTAGCTGATGCGAAGTGTATGTGAATCTACACAGGAGAAAGCCCTGTCTAGGCTCTGCCGCGGGACGGGTTGTGTCGAGCCATTCGTTAATCTGACTGTTTTATGAATAAAAGATTAAATGTAGCTGCAATAAACGCGTTAAGAATCCGTAGCAGCACAGGACTATTATTCTGTGGTGCGGTACTGAGGAAGAACTGATGACGGAACAATTTGATCTTCGGCTGACCAATCAGCAGAAAGGAGCGTATAATTCCCGCCCAGGTCTAGAAATCGAATATTCAAGCCGAATATTCAAGCTGAATTCTTGTTTTTCGTTTTGTTTAAAAAACAGAAAAAAAGGGGGAAAAAACGAAAAAGGAGACGTTTTTTTGTTTTTTAATACCGTTTCTATAAGGAAAATTGAATTAACGAAAAAGGAATGAGCTCATGACCATAGGTGAGAGTAGGAACGTAGATTGACCGGTAAATCGAGAGCTTCGCCTTACGGCTTAGCTCTTTCTTCACCACGACAGACCGGTACATCGACCGCATTACTGCAGAAGCTGCACCGATCCGTCTGTCAATCTCCCGTTCCATCCTCCCCTCACTCGTGAACAAGACCCCTAGATACTTGAACTCCTCTTCTTGGGGCAGGAACTCTCCACCAACCTGAAGTGGGCAAGCCACCCTTTTCCGACTGAGGACCATGGCCTCGGATTTGGAGGTGCTGATCCTCATCCCAGCCGCTTCACACTCGGCTGCAAACCGTCCCAGTGCATGCTGAAGGTCCTGGTTAGAAGGGGCCAACACGACAACGTCATCCGCAAAGAGCAGAGACGAAACCGTGTGGTCCCCAAACCTGACACCCTCCGGCCCTTGGCTGCGCCTAGAAATTCTGTCCATAAAAATTATGAACAGAACCGGCGACAAAGGGCAGCCCTGCCGGAGTCCAACATGCACCGGGAACAAGTCTGACTTACTGCCGGCAATGCGGACCAAACTCCTGCTTCGGTCATACAGGGACCGGACAGCCCTCAGCAAAGGACCCCGGACCCCATATTCCCCCAGCACCCTCCACAGGACGCCGCGAGGGACACAGTCGAATGCCTTCTCCAAATCCACAAAACACACGTGAACTGGTTGGGCAAACTCCCATGAACCCTCCAGCACCCTGTAGAGGGTATAGAGCTGGTCCAGTGTACCATGGCCCGGACGAAAACCAGACTGTTCCTCCTGAATCCGAGGTTCTACTATCGGCCGTATTCTCGGGGAGGCTGAGAAGTGTGATCCCCCTGTAGTTGGAACACACCCTCGGGTACCCATTCTTAAAAAGAGGATTCTTAAAAATACAATGTATTTAAATAACGCAATTCAGAAATGTGACATCAACTTACAGAAATAAAGTCAGTCTGGTTTGTAATAAGAGAGATGTAATGTCTTCAGTTGATTCATCTAAGGCTGCGGCTGAAGTCAGTTGTAGTTCTTGTGTTTCTCTGTCCTTCAGTGATTCTGCTCATTATCATCAGGTGTCTTTAATAATCAAACAATCATCACTCAATTAATCACTTAAGTATCTTATTAACTCTAACACTGCTTCAGCGTTACTTTAACACCTGCTGGTGGTTCCCATATGAACACCGATCGGGGAATTTACTGTGATGAAATTGGCATTTAAACTAGTAAGAAATCAATTCTTGATATCAACAATAGAATTTGAATGGCAGCCTATGGTGACGTTTAACTAGTGAAAATACAATTACAGATATCAAGAATTACAGTTTATACCAGTTGAAATTGAATAACAAAAATTGCCATTGTTAAAAGTAGAAATCGAATTAGTATTTTAACTAGTGAAATTTTAATTGTAGATATCAAGAATTCATATCCTGGGAATAAAATGAATAAAATGACCATGTAACATTAATATGTAAGATTTCGTAAGTACCAAATAACATGACTTCAACACAATATGGGGATTTAAAATATGAATTTTATTCATAGACATTCAAAAATGAATAAAGATGAACTTAAATTAACTGCAACATTAATTTCTTCCCACTGAATTAACGGGATATAGTCTACTTCTCTCTTTTAGTCAGTAAACAAAAACTTCTCGGTTGACATCATGTTGTCTTCAAATACGTGTCAAATCTTGAAATCACACTATTTACACTCGTATATTTAGTAATTATAACTTAATATTCAATAAAGATCGATACACTAATGACCGTTAATTTTGAAGACAGAAGAAAGCGCGTGCTGGAGAAGCGCGCGCAGTAACTAACGAAATACACAAACAAGCCGCGAATATATTATAAAAAATAAAACCCCAAAATAACCTGCAGGGAACGTTCTCTTTAGGTAAAAAACAAAACACAACCAATAGAGAACGTTCCCAAAATGTTCGTATATGGTTCCCCACAAAAATAAGCAAATTCTGTGTTTACTGGGAAGAGACGCTCTCGGGAGCGCGCGTAACCGTCACATAATTTTGAATAATATATTTTCCCGGTAAAACCGTCCCGTAAAAATCAGCTTTCATAGACAACATAGGAAGTCGGGGAAGGTCTCGATTTTTTAGGTTTCGTGACAGGTGATTAATACATGAAAATAACTCCATACAGCCCCACCAAAGCCTCACACTTACCCTCGTATTAGACACATAGCCGTCGTGTAAGCTCTTATACGGAGAGGTCAGTTCTTGAGCATCTCGTAAGCGTGAAGATCTAAAATTAGAGCAGAGACTGTGTACAAACACACACCAATCTTCAGCTGAAACGGGTTATAGTTATTTAAAATGTGTATTTTATATGTGTATGTGTAATAAGTGCGCTGGACTTACGCAGGCATGTTGAGCAGGTGTGAGGGTTTCTTCTGAAGCACAAAGGGAAATATTCTCTAATCATTAGTTCCTCATTCGCTTTTCATTCCTGTTTTTGTTTTTTTAAATACCACTTAATGTTCAAAAGGGCATTAAACATCTACAGCCCAGATAGCACACGTACGTCTGCAAGAGGTCTGTTAAAGATCACTTAATCTGGAAAGCGTCTGATGTGCACAAACATCTGATAGACGTCTTTAAGATGTCAGTTTTTCATACATTCTCAATCATAAACATCTTAAAGACATTGTTTAAACAACATCTGACAGGAAACGTCCAATAGATGTATTGCAGATGAGCAAACACTCACAAAAATACGCCTTCCAGATGTAAACACGCACATCAAATAGACGTCTCCGAGATGTGTGTGTGCTATCTGGGAGATCTCATCTGAAACAGGTTTTCTGAGGTCATGGTTAAACTACATGCCGCTATAAGATGTTATTCAAATCAATGAAATACTATTGAAATTAATATTAGCTCAATCTTAAACACTGACATCAAAACTAATAATTTCACATAAGACTCAACTCAAGGCATAAAGAGCACAGATTTTAAAACAGCATTTGCTGAAAAATATAGGATTAAATTCGACAACTCTCAGTCAGTAAATTTCACAAATGATTACTGAATTAAACATGCAATAAAGAAACCATATTTTCTTGTAAAACCTACTCACGTAATCTTTGTTGCCAAATGTAAAGCGTTATGTTCCTAAAGTCCTGTTTGCACGTCAACATCAAATGATAATATTAAACATCTCAGAGGAAAGAGGAACTGAAAGCGGTCACATCTCAGCACTCAGACATATGATATATTATAATATACATGCTGAATAATATTCCTCATGCAGTCCGAGTGTCTAGGCTATTTCACTTTCATTTCCGAGGAAACACAACTTTCCCTCCAGAATAAAGTGACCAGATTTCTGGAATGGAAACCGGAGACTTTTCCTATGAGTGGTCAAAATATCCCTGAAATCTATAACTGTTATTATCTATTTATTAAAAAACGGGGACAATAGGCCTACATTTTTTTATGGTTGTGGGTTACCTATATTATTATTATTAAGATTAGTTATTATTATTATTATTATTATTAGGATTTTTTGGTCTGGTTTTAATACAATTCACCTCATACACAACAAACAACAACAAACAAACACGCAATGGAAACAGTTAAAGTGCCCCTATTATGCTACTTTAAAGATTCCTGATTTAGTCTCCAACAACAGGTTTACACGCATCAAAGGTCAAACAACACATTCTCTCATAATATCCAGCACATCATTTACATTTATGCATTTGGCAGACGCTTTTATCCAAAGCGACTTACAGTGCCCTTATTACAGGGACAATCCCCCTGGAGCAACATGGAGTAAAGTGCCTTGCTCAAGGACACACTGGTGGTGACCGCTGGGATCGAACCAGCAACCTTCTGCATATCAGTTCCATGGTTTAACCCACTGGACCACCATCTCACAGTTAACCCTCTGGTGCTCTGTTTTGACATTTTAAAAATCACAGCTTCATCGGAATGATATGAAACTTGGTGACTTTTCTAGCGTTAGGGATAATAAAAAATACTCCCACTTGTGTGATTTCCATCGGAAATGAATGGGAAATCTGCAAAAACACAAATTCACGGAAAAAAATCTATATTTCTAACTACAACAAAAAATATATCTAAAACTTTATAATAAATAGTCTTTGAGCTTTTTTAAATATATATTCAAATCCATCACACAAAACAAAAAATCATTAAATGTGTTCAAAAGAGAACTAGGGAATTCTCAAGCCTCTCCATATACCCCTTTTCCACCAGAATGAACTGGGTGCTAGTTCAGAGCCAGTGCTAGTCCCAGTTCATAGTTGGTTCGATTGACAAGCCTTCTAAGAACTGGTTTGCTTTTCCACATGCTGAGAGCCACACCAGAGCCAGGTCTTACGTCACTGTATACGTCTCATCTCTCTCAGCAACGCTAGCGAGGCCGTGGCAGTGTTGCCAAGTTTGGGCTACTTCATCACTGTTGCTGCGGGCTGTTTTTCATGTCCGCGGGTTGAAGCGACCCCAATTATGTGATATTTAGCCCCGGGAATGCGAATTTTAGTAGGCAACCATGCCAAAAAAACACATATTTTACACCCAAATGTGATTTTTACCGCCCGCCTGAAACGCGATTGGGCTTGTTTTGAGTAGCAATTGTGTGGGTTTTGTTGTGAAAACCTGGCAACCCTAGGCAGCGGGAAACACACACACACCAGGCTTGTTCAAGATGCATCGGCGCTGCGCAAACCGATCCACGTATGATTTAAAAACCGCATGAGTGAATCAAAAGCATAAGGAGTCGTGTGCTCTCGCTGGACTCGTTGTCATACGGCGATCGGTCTCTGCACCGCTGCCAACAAGCCTTCCATCAACACTGCAAACGTTGCGTTACTATTGATTCACACGGCTTTACGATCCTACATCGGCATCAAAACACAACGAAAACACAGCGAATCCAACGCATTCGTGCAGTTCGCCGTAATTTGTATAGACGGAGATTACAAACGAGCAGCAGCTGTTAGCTCCATTAGCTGCTATTTCAACAACGGCGGATCTCAAGTTTGTGTTCGTCTTGTTGACCCCGCCCCCAGCGCCTGACGCAAGCGGTTCTTACTTCTAGCCCAGCAATGTTTTGGTGCTACTTAAGAACCACTTTTCCTGGCTCGGAGCTGGGGCTTTGGGTGTGGAAACACAAAGAACCGATTTGAAACTAGGCTCTGGCTCCGATCTAGCTCTAGCACTGCTTTGGTGGAAAAGGGGTAATAGAGACCTCTAGTGATTACACCCATGGTTGCATGATTTCTTAAATAATTCCAAAAGAGGGCGCTAATCTGCCTTCAAAAAAAAATATTTTGAGGCCTAGTCTCTATTTTAACCTGAAATACTGCAATAATTAAAAAAATAAAAATAAATTGTATAACTTTCAATGGCATAAATAGACCATAATTATTGCATTAATATTAAAAAATACCATAAAATCATCTCAAAATACAAAATTAAAAAGAAAAAAATTGAAGAAAAATAAATTGCATTGGTTTTACTGGGGTGGAGGAAGTTTAATTTTTAGGTGTCCGGTCACTTATGACCGGGAAGACGACCAATGCAACCCCTAAACGAAGAGCACCAGAGGGTTAAATGATCTCAAACAATCAGTCTCTCTAAATCCCTCTTTTCCACGAGCTCTGCTCTGATTGGCCAGACGGCCCAGTCTGTTGTGATTGGTCTACCTTGTACAGCGCGCGTTTTGGAAGCTAAACGCCAATAAAATGAGGCAGGTTCCCTCGAGAAAAACCCACTAGAATTTCCCCATAGGCTTTTGGATTATCACTAAAAAAGTTTATGATACTTCAAGCGGCTCCTCCCGCAGTTTCTCTAGAAGCCAATACGGAAGTGACTAAGGGCGCTTTCACACCTTCCTTGTTTGGTCCGGATTTTCGGACTTTTCAGTTTGGTCCGAATCAAAACTACAGGTGTGAACCTCGGACCACGGTCCGGACCAAACAGACGAAATTTGTTCCGGCGAAAAGAGGAAGTCTCGGTCCGGATCAAACTGAACAAAGGTTCGGTTTGTTTCTAGTGTGAAAGCATTTTCTGTATGGTTCGTACTTTCAGACCATTTACAGGAAGTTCCTGTTTATTTTTAATATTATAATGTTATTTTAAAATTTCATCTAGGCTACATTGATTATGAAAAGTGAAAAGATGCGCAGTCTGTCAGAAGACAGAAGGTCAGAAATGATTTTGACCACTTCATTCAGTTTTGTTTTGTAGAAAGCCTTTCTTTAAAGCGAATTTTGTTTTGTATGAATTGTATTTTAATTTTAATCAATGTTTCATATGCCAATCGCCTGGATTTAATAAATAAGAAGCAAATAGTCTATAGCAGGCAATAATCGCGGGAGCGATCACATGACAAGATGGCCGACGTTATGCTTCAAAATCTCCTCGACCGCCTCTGTAGTCCAGTAGCCTCTTGTTAGCAATGCCTTTTTCAAGACACATAACAGATTCAAAACATCCCGAGTGGGGTAATATTGATGTGTTTTATATCAAAGAATAAGACGTGAACGTGTCTTGAGCTTGTGTTCACCTCAGACTTATTTCAGCCGTTTAACCAAAACCCATTGACTTCGGAACGAGGGAACCGTAAGTGCTAAAATGCTAACTCGCTTCCGCGTTTGGCCTACAAAGTGATGTCATACCTGCACAACTCCATTAGCACAACTGAACTTCAGCTCCGGAGGCTTCCTAAAGCTCACCGATAAGATAAGACGAATTTATATCAATCTGAACGCGGTCCGATGAAGAAACATTGGAAGAACTCATGCTAACAACAAATGCAAAAACATGCTACCAAAAGGCTAGGTCATGTTAACAGTGATTTAATTGTTAATGTGTTAAAACCTGTTTATTCATGCTAGCAAAATGCTAAATCATGTTAACAATGTGGTAAAACATGTTACCAATGTGTAAATTCATGTTAACAAAATGTTAAAACATGTTAGCAAAGTGTTAAAACCTGTCAATTCATGCTAGCAAATGTTAAATAATTCTAACAATGTGGTAAAACATGTTAGCAACATTAATTAAAGATTTAATTGTTAACGTGTTAAAACCTGTTTATTCGTGTTAGCAAAATGTTAAAACATGTTAGCAATGTGTTAAACCCTGTTTATTCATGCTAGCAAAAATGCTAAATAATGTTAAAAACATGCTAATTCATGTTAACAATGTGTTAAAACCTGTTTATTCATGTAAGCAAAATGTTAAACTAATGCTAAAAATGTGGTAAAACATGTTAGCAACATTAATTAAAGATTTAATTGTTAACGTGTTAAAACCTGTTTATTCGTGTTAGCAAAATGATGAATCATGCTAACAATGTGTAAAACATGTTAACAATGTGTAAATTCATGTTAGCAATATGCCAAAACATGTTAGCAATGTGTTAAAACCGGTTTATTCATGCTAGCAAAATGTTGAATAATGTTAACAATGTGGTAAAACATGTTAGCAAAAAAGCTAAAAAAAAGGTTGGCAATGTGTTAAATCCTGTCAGCAAAATGTTAAAACATGCTAATTCGTGTTAAAACCTGTTTATTAATGCTAACAAAATGCTAAATCATGTCAACAAAATGTTAAAACATGCCAATTGTGACAAACACTGTAACATTAACAACATGCTAATTATCACTAGCAAACCTGATAAACCATGCTAAGTCATGCTTTTAATGTGTTAAACCACGCTAATTCATGCTTTTAATGTGTTAAAACATGCTATTTCATGTTAATGTTAAACCCTGTTTATTCATGCTAGCAAAATGCTAAATCATGCTACCAATGTGGTAAAACATGCCAATTCATGTTAACAATGTGGTAAAACATGTTAGCAACGTGTAAATTCATGTTAGCAAAATGCTAAATCATGTCAACAAAATGCTAAAACATGCCAATTCATGTTAACAATGTGTTAACATATTAACAATACAATTATCACTAGCAAACGCTAATTCATGCTTTTAATGTGTTAAAACATGCTAATTGATGTTAATGTGCAAAACCCTGTTTATTCATGCTAACAAAATGCTAAATCATGCTAACAATGTGGTAAAACATGTTAACAACGTGTAAATTCATGTTAGCAATATGTTAAAAATGCTAGCAATGTGCTAAATCATGTCAGCAAAATGCTAAAACATGCTAATTCATGTTAACAATATGTTAACATATTAACAACATGCTAATTATCACTAGCAAAACGCTAATTTATGCTTTTAATGTGTTAAAACATGCTAATTGATGTCAATGTGTAAAACCGTTTATTCATGCTAACAAAATGCTAAATCATGCTAACAATGTGGTAAAATGTTAGCAACGTGTAAATTCATGTTAGCAATATGTTAAAAATGCTAGCAATGTGCTAAATCATGTCAGCAAAATGCTAAAACATGCTAATTCATGTTAACAATGTGTTAACATATTAACAACATACAATTATCACTAGCAAACGCTAATTCATGCTATTAATGTGGTAAAACATGCTAACCCACGTGTAAATTCATGTTAGCAATATGTTAAAAATGCTAGCAGTGCTAAATCATGGCAGCAAAATGCTAAAACATGCTAATTCATGTTAACAATGTGTTAGAACATGTTAATTATCGTTAGCACCCTGTTAAACCATGCTAATTCATGCTTTTAAGTGATAAAACGTGTTAATTCAAGCTAGCAATTTCCACCGATAAATTTAAAGCGTATAAAACTTTCAAATGGCTTTGTCCCAATTAACTAACCCTTTCTAGTTTGAGATTAATGTTGATCTTTCTGATATTAGACTGGAAATAATGACAAAAGAGCAGAACCGTTGCATCTGAATTCTTTAATGATCTTAAACATATACAAATACCCTGTCCAACAGAGACAAAAGTGATTTAAATAATCATGTAAATTACTTGACCTTATATTTCCATAACAACCATCAAAGTACAAATCATTAACAGTGTATTTACAGTTATTACATTTAAATGTGCGGTTTCTCGATCTGTGCATTCTGGAGCGATGTTCATGTGCAAATCTTCATATTCTGCCAAACGCCTGAGATTTTCAAGAGGAGCTTCACTCCAGACGTGTTTGAGATCACAGATTTAGACTGAAATCATTAGCAAAGTGACTCGTGAGGATGTGTGTGTGTGTGTGTGTGTGTGAGACAGGCGGTCACACCACTGAGCCCTCCCTGTCTGTGCTCCTGAACATGCGGCGGCTGCCCGGCGTCGGTCCGCCGCCTCTCTGGGACGGCCGAGAGTCTCGGGACGCGGCTCTGGAACTGCGAAGCCCAGCTGAGGAAAACGTCTTCGTGAGGTCCGGGTTTCCTCGTGGATCTATGATTGTGTTGATGACTGAGGGGACATGAGGGAGGACATCAGTTATCTCAACATCTGACGCTCATTTCAGGGTTAACGAGAAACGTTTGGACCGGGTCTGACCTTCCAGCTGTTTCTGAACTCTCCTCAGCTCTTTGAGAATCGATGCAATTTCCTACAAGATGAGCAAAACGTTTGAATTGATTCAAGAGCAATGGCACATTTGTTACAATCATTTAGTACTCATTACCGATCAGGCATAACATTATGACCTAATAATCCAGCTTTTGCAGACCCGTCGAGGCGTGGACTCCACTAGAAGGTGCGCTGTGGTGTCTGTCACCAAGATGTTTGCAGCAGATCCTTTAAGTCCTGTAAGTTGCGAGGTGGGGACTTGTTTGTTCGGCACATCCCACAGATGCTCGATTGGATTGAGATCTGGGGAATTTGGAGGCCGAGTCAACGCCTCAAAGCATTCCTGAAGCATTTGTGCTTTGTGGCGGCGCATTATCTGCTGAAAGAGCCACAGCCACAGGGAATACAGTCTCCATGAGAGGCTGGACATGGGCTCAACAATGCTTAGGTAGGTGGGACGTGTCAAAGTCACATCCACATGGATGGAGGACCCAAGGTTTCATCACTGCCTCCACCGCCACGCCTTCTTCCCATAGTGCACCTGGTGCCATGTGTTCCCCAGGTAAGCCACACACACACACCCGGCCATCCACGTGATGTAGAAGAACACGTGATCATCAGACCAGGCCGCCTTCTTCCATTGCTCCGTGGTCCAGTTCTGATGCTCACGTGCCACTGTTGGTGCTTTGGGCGGTGGACAGGGGTCAGCATGGGCACTGGTCAGCGGCTGTGCCGCCCCATACGCAACAAACTGAGATGCTCTGTGTATTCTGAGCCCTTTCTATCAGAACCAGCATTAACTTCTGGAGCAGTTTGAGCTCCAGTAGCTCGTCTGTTTGATCGGACCACACGGGCCAGCCTTCGCTCCACACGTGCATCAATGAGCCTCGGCCGCCCATGACCCTGTGGCCAGTTCTCCACTGCTCCTTCCTTGGAGCACTTTTGATAGAGACTGACCACTGCAGACCGGGAACACCCCACAAGAGCTGCAGTTCTGGAGATGCTCTGACCCAGTCGTCTAGCCGTCACAATTTAGCCCAAACTCGCTCAAATCCTTGCGCTTGCCCATTTTTCCTGCTTCTAACACATCAACTCTGAGGACAACATGTTCACTTGCTGCCCACTAATAGGAGATCACCAGTGTTAATCACTTCATAATGTTATGCCTGATCAGTCGGGATGGATTAGATAAAACAACAGAATGACAGATTGATTTGTTTTTATTTATTCTTTCACTCAACATTATGAAGTTCCGTACTTGGTAACGTTTATTCAGGGAAAGACAAAAACAGACTCGCCTTGTTTGATGTTTTCAGTGGCGGAGAATCATCGGACGCATTGATTTTCGCCTCGATTTCACTCAAAACATCCATCTTATTATGAAACAAAGTCCTGGAAATAATGTGAGAAAATGAAAAAGAAGGCTTTTAACAAGCTACAGGGTAAAAAGTGTACATAAACACATATCCAAACAAAAAACGTGAAAAGCAAACAACTCTAACTTGATTTTCTCGGTCAGTTGCTCGGTGTTCTCACGGATGGCGAGGGAGAGCTGGGACACTGGATTCAGCATCCCGTTGTTCAGTGTGACCTGACAGGAGAAGAATGAGGTTTACAGCTGGACTACAGGAGATACTGAACAACCAGCTCAAGAGAAGCACGGCTACCTCGTCCTGATGACCAACTGTCTGCTCAGACTCAACCACCGCCGCTGGAGCTGGAGACTCTTTCTGGACGTTCACACTGGCTTCAGGAATCTGGTGCCGCAGCTGAAAGGGCATGAACAGGGATTAGGAATAACATCAAGAAATGCATCACGGTTTCCACAAACACATGAAGCAGCATAAATGCAGGAAGAGCACCTCCTCGTGGGCAGATATGGCTGGTCCCATCCGGTCTGTAGAGCCACTCTGAGCATCGGTATCTCCAGCAACATCATGAATCTCTTGGGCCAGAATAGCCAGATCTTTGGCCAGGTCCTGACTCAACCTAGCAAAGAACAAGCAGAAAAATGACATTTCCCGAAGCAATTTGACATCAGAACTCGTTGCGGGCAATGCAGTTGCAAGTGTGCTTAATTCATACCATACGTCATTTTTCAAAGATGTAATAAGTGTAGCTTATTTACTGACAAATACAACTGGAATGCATGAAGAATTTACCTAGGTCTACACCTATGATGATTCCCATTGTAACCAACGACATCTACACTGGGTACAGTCAACGCATGTCTGAGTCAGGGAGAAAAACACTTGACCACAGAAAAACACATTCAAGCTCTGAAAGAGAAAGTCTCAGCCCACCAAACGTGAGGTGTGGTTAAAACATTCTCCAACTACTATTAAAACTTTGTGGATTGTAGATATTCTGGTGCTTAATTTAGTAATCAAAAAGCATGTCTGATTAATTTAAATCATAAAACTTATTCAATAATACAACAATGTATTATAAGATTGACAAAAATTACATGTTAGGGCCATGTTTACTCCAAGTTCAACTAAACTTTTATTTTGGCGGGATGTCATGAAGACATTTGAGTTTCTGTCTGTATACGGCTAGTGCTGTCAAAAGTACCGATTTCGGTACCAAGTCGGTACTAAAATTAAAAAAAAAGTGACGATAGCAGCATTTCCCTCTAGCCTTTTGAGCACTGTTGACTGGATTCTTAAACACCTCTGATTTACCGTTGTGTTCACAAGCTCAACTTAAAAGTCTCTGATTGACTGTTGTGTTCACAAGCTCAACATAAGTCTGTGATTGGCCATTGCGTTCACAAGCTCAACATATACGTCTCTAATTAACCGTTGTGTTCACGAGCTCAACATGTATGTCTCTGATTGCCCATTGTGTTCACGAGCTCAACATATACGTCTGTGATTGGCCATTGTGTTCACGAGCTCAACATATACGTCTGTGATTGGCCATTGTGTTCACAAGCTCAACATATATGTCTGTGATTGACCGTTGTATTCACAAGCTCAACATATATGTCTGTGATTGGCCATTGTGTTCGCGAACTCAACATATACGTCTCTGATTGGCCATTGTGTTCACACGCTCAACATGTATGTCTGTGATTGACGTTATGTTCGTGAGCTCAACATGTATGTCTCTGATTGGCCATTGTGTTCGCAAGCTCAACATATACGTCTGTGATTGGCCATTGTGTTCACGCGCTCAACATATACGTCTCTAATTGATTGTTGCGTTCACAAGCTCAACATATATGTCTCTGATGGGCCATTGTGTTCATGAGCTCAACATATATATTTGATTCCTCCAAAATGAGCCACATTCCATGACATTCCATGTTATGTAGTAAATCTAATTTTTATGACTGGATTATGCGATTCCATCTGCGTTTGGCCCTAAATGATCAATCCATCCTCACCTGGCAATCTCGGCACTATGAGACGTCCAGTTCTGGAAGGCGTCGCTCTCGTGTCCTTCCCCTTCGGAGTCTCTCGAGCGGGGTACGGCTCGCATTGGACCTGCTGGATTGATTCTGGGGTTCTGCTGGGCCCCTGAATGATGGGAGCGTTTGTGTTTAGGGGTGCTATGGTTAGACTCGTACTCATCCTCTGAGGTGGAGGCGTAGTCTGAACCCTTTTGACGCCTCCTGGAGCCTTGGCCCAGGAAATTGGGAATGAGGAGCGTTTGGGTCACCAAGTCATCAGAGGATGGGATAGAAACGGCAGAAGTAGAAAAAGACAGAGAGACAGATAATAAGACACCCGAAAAACCAACAACCACTTCCCATTCGTCAATGGGGTCCAACTGCCCAAAAGGACTTTAGATTGTTAATCCCATCAGGAAAAAAATGACAACAAATTACAAATTTCACAATATACCGATTAGGTTTTTAGTATGGTAATCTAGCGATCTCCAACTTCAAAAAAATGTGTAATATTGGAGACCGATTACATGATCTTGTTAGTTAAAGACGGTCATTGGCCCAGTTGTGATACAAATGCACACAAATCGAGTCAATGACGGTTGGAAGAGTCATTCAGAGAAAGTGAAAGAACTGGGTTTTACATCAGAAAAGTCTTGAACTTTTGTTGTTTTGGATGCTCGCCACTCTGATAAATGGATGCAAAGCCAAAATAGCCAAATCTAAATAGCATTTGCCTAGGATTTGACCAATCCCCAATGTTTTGGCAAATCTCTCAATGAAATGAGCAAACACAGAAGCATGATACTCACTGGCGGTGCTACTGGCGTATTTGGCACTGCTTGAGCGTCCGCGGATGATCGGCTGCCTGCTCATGGCGTTTGAAACCTTCCGCAGAAGAGCCTTGGGATCCGCCACTGAAGGCTTCCGCACAGAGCTGCCCGAATCCGTGCTGCGGTTTGAAAAGCCTGTCCGGCTTGCGGAAGACTCCGTGTCACTGGGATTGTTGAAGGAGCCCGTCCTTTTCCTAGGTAAAGCCAAAATGTCCAATCGAGAGAGCTTCTTGCTCTCCTGAATGCCTCGACTGTTTGCTGAGGGATTGGCGTCGGAGTTCTGAGACATCCGATCGGTTTCGGTGCCTTCGTTGTCGGAGGCTTCACCCAAGCGGGAGCGACGAAGCATCGAAGCTCTTGTGGGTCTCGGAGCGGAGAGGCTATTGGAACGAGCTAGAGTTTGTTGCACTACACTTTTGGATTTGCTCGTACCTTCCTTCTGAAGAGGAATAGTGTACTTTTTGTAAGGTAGGGAATTTGATTCCTGGTCGGAGACGGTGTCAGGCCAATGTCGTGTGTTGGGACTTTGATGCTCTTGCGCAAAGTCGAGAGAACTAAGGTTACGACGGAGCTGAAAATGTTTGCCTGGATCTGCATTACTGTCCTTTATCCCAGATGATGGATCATCGGAAGTCTTAGGTTCTCTGGAATACTGACCGGTACCTCTTAAGTGTCCTCTGAGGACCACAGGCTTCTTAGGCACAGAAACTGAAGGGTTTTTTCCACTGATTGTACTGGAGGTGTCCGATTCTCCCGAGAAGGAGTCCTCCAGATGGGAGCGAACGTTGTTGTCTTGCTGCTCCAGAATCTTGGCTTCCAGAGAAGCCAGAACATCCTCTGTGTCTTTGAGGTAAGACCGAGTGTCTTGATTGCTTACACCTTTAAAAATATCTTTGTTTGAGGGTTGAGTAGATATCTGGGGCAATCTGGACAACTGGATGTCGCTGGCCCTTTCTTTGGTATAACTTTCTTGTCTGACAATGGACACTAAACTGTCCGCACCAAGAGAGTCATCCTTACTTGGGTTATCAATGTTGGGAGGTAAACAGTCGCTCTTGGTAAGTTTGGCATGCTGTCGTGTTAAAGTAGCCGAGGAGAATTTGGGAGGTTCTTCTTGATTGGGTTGCGTCTTCGAAGAGCGGCTCCATGTCTTATAAGTTGTGTCGGGAGTCGTCCTGCACTGCTCAACCACAGAGCCATCATCGGACTTGCTGGCATCACTCAAGCTATCTGGATCCAGATCATCATGGACACTCAGTTTCTGTGGATCCCACTTTTGCTTCAGAACTTGCGAACTCCTCTCTAAACCTGACAGGTACGAGTCAGGCTGGATGTGTATCGCGGGCGGTGGCGTCTCGATCTTCTCCTTCAAAGGAAGCTGAGGCAGAACTCGTCTCGATCTGCTGTTTTGACCTGTTTCAGAGTAGTCAGCACTTCGGTTAGACATAACTTGGTGGATGATCCTTTCACCAGCTTAAAGACATGATTAATATGACTAATGAATAGGGTTGGGTACCGTTCACATTTTAACCGGTATCGGTACCTTTTTCAGTACTTTAGGGATATTTACATCAATAACTATAAATAACCTGTAAGTCGTTTATAGAAGTTTTATTGACATTATGTCAGAGCTGCCCTGGGCTCTGTCTGCCATTGTCTGTGATGTTTGTATACTGTAATATTTACTAGTAAATAGTAGGCAACTAGGTAATTAATTTAATTAATAAAAACAACAATATAATAATTTTCCTTTTAATTTCATTTCTATGAAAAGACTTCCCACAAATTATGTGTTGTGTATTTTCTGTTAATCAAATGAAGACTAAAGACATTAATTTAATTTATCTTCTAATTTAATTAAACTTTTTTTGTCAAACAAAGTGCTGCACAACTGAGCTTTAAAATTAAATCAAATTAATTACTTAAAAAATAAAGTTTTGATTATTATTATGACATTAGTGTTAGTATTATTAATTGAGACTTATCTAAATTCTACTGTACAACAGTGATGTATTCCTCAAGATAAACCAGACTTTTATTTTGACGGGTTGCCGTGAAGATGTGCGAGTTTCTGTGTGTTATGATATGACGGTAGTTTCTCAAATGAAACGGTAAAATGCTCATGAAGTGAGGCTCTGAAGATGACGTTCGTGCGTTCATATCCTCATACGAGACGACAGAGATGGAAACACGCGACCGTCATAGTCATAGTGAGCGCGATAGTGAGTGTGTGTGTGTGGTAAACCGCGCTTCTAAGGCATTCATTCGCAGAGACACGCAGGATTCGCATTTAAATAGTCTTTTTATGGTTTAATATTCACAAACACTAGTCTATATCTCCAGATGCGTTCTCCGGTACCGATTGATTTAATGTGAATCTGTACTCGGTAGTACCAACGTAATTCGGTCGGTGCCCTTAAAAGAACAGAGTTCGGTACCCAACCCTACTAATGAAATGTTCTAGCAAAGACAAAAGCAAATAAAACAAGCAAAACGTCCATACCTCCGGCTGAAGGAACAACCTGTGTGGGGATATCAAGCAGTCCTGAGGCAGGACCAGAGTCTGAATAGGTGTCCGCCAAACTGGCCCAGCGGGAAACCCACCGAGTGCCTCCGGGTGTTAATGTCATCGACTGCATCTGTAGAAAAGGAGGAAACCAGTTAATTAAACAAAACACTTCTACCGCATCACACTGATTTAAAGTGCTAACTCATTGTTTTTTTAAATTGAGATATTTTCACTGTATCTGTAAAATAAGTTATTTGACTTAAACTAAATAATTATTGTATATGGGCAATTCGACAGAATTGGTGCTGTCCCACAACCAAAAAACACACATTTAAAAATCAAATCTTACATGTTCACTAAGATCCTTCTGTTATTAGCTATTGAAACACATAGCATATAAGCATAATATATATTATATATAATCATCATTTATTGGTTACTTTCAATTGGGAGGTGGCGGTCCTGAACCCTAACCCCTAAATGTCAACTTATGAAAATGATATTGAAACGGTGTATGTTTTTGTCCATTGTCTGTGACTGATTTTGTGTAACTTTAAAGAATGGCACTACCAAACACCTTTTATCTGCAATTAAGCTTAACTTTTTTTGGATGTTATTCCATAAAATGTAGTTTTTATGTGTGTACACCTGTTCAGAACGGTGCTAGCTAACCATGTGATGATTAGCATCTTTGAGCTAGGCTCAAAAGTGTCTAAAATTGTCACGACCGAAACAGTCATGTTTCAGTTGTGACATCGTTTTGGTAGTGAAAAACAGGAACACATAACCCTTTATTTGGGGGAAATAAACAACATTTTAGTACAGTTATGCAAATCATCAGTATTTTAGTATGAGAGTTAAAATGCTGTAATGTTATGTAAACATGGGATGTTTTGTCAAAAATAAAGTATATTGAATGATCAACTAAGATGTTATGATAGTGTTTGATTCAATGTATATCCAAACTAATGAATCCTTATCTTTAAAATCAGTGTGATCCATTTTATGCCTTTTACAAACAAAGATTGGATTCAAATCTCATAAGTTATTAAATATTGTTACAATTGCAATTGTTATTAATTTACCTGTGAAAACATTGTAATAAAATGCAAAAAATATATTTACAAGGTAAATATAATAGGTCTTAATAATAATAGCCTTAATATTATATATTGTTGTTTTTCCTGTAAATTTGGGGAGAGGAAAAATATTCCAAAACTTTCTGAAAATAAAATATGAGAATTAACTGCACAATTATTAGTAATGTGTACCTTGGATATTATACAATTTATTCATAATTTTTTTGTTGTTGAAAAAACTGCTAAATAAAAATATTTATAAAAAAACATATATATATAATAACATAACATATAATATATATATTTATCTTTTTATATAATTAATTATTTTTTAACTTATTTTATATATAACACTATGAAAAATAAAATAAATGATAAAAAATAATCCTTATAAATTGGCCCCAAATTAAGAATAAACTTTGTAAATATTTTAATTAATATTGTTCAAATACTTAAAACTCTAACTTAGTGTTCACTCTTTAAAAAAAAGTTATGTTAGATAAAATTTTTCTTATTTTAATTAATTTAATTATTTTTTAAACTACTTATATTAAAGAATTGGCACACATTTCATATTTAATTAATTTATTCATAACTTTTTATTTTAGTTATTATTTAAGTAACTTATATTCTTCTTTAATGCATCTTTTTTGTAAACGTATTTCAAGTCTGTTATTCTAAATAAAACCTACTACAATTATGCTGGCTTACTAAATATATTGATTATGAACAGTAAATTCAAAGAAAATATACCAAATGAAAATATCTCAACCACAAAAAGAGATCAGGCTCTTTAAAGAATCCACCCATTCATAATCATCCGAAAAGCAGGAAAAGAGACATCAAAACAGCGGAGAAGATGCCCAAGAAACACCCTAATAAGTGGAAAATAAGTGATTGACAGACAGATCTACTGACGCCCATGACCCGGAGTTTGCAGTCAGGTGAGAGTTTACCTGTACAGGACCCTTGTCTGTGTCGCTATGGTCTGTTGGATATTGGCCTGAGCTATTCTCACTGAGTAGAAGACTATCAGTGTCACCAAATATAGGCTTAACAGTTGCGGCTGCTGAGGTTTGGCTGTTGTCGCCAACACCAAACACCTGTTAATGATAAAGCATGCATGAATTATGAAGGCTGTTATATGTCTGTCCCCATCTGACCGCAGCTCTTCAACTATCTTCAAATGTGATAAAAACACTAGGGAAGTGACTGAAATAACCTGAAGAACTGAAACAATGGCTTCTAATAACAGAATGTGTTTTGTTCTTGAAGCCGCTTGAATGTAGAAGTGGGCGATATGACCTCAATCTTACTTCATGATATGAGAAATGTAATTTCACGATAAACGATACATCACAATATAGTTATATTATATACACTGCCTACATTAGGCAGCAAGTGAACATCTTGTCCTCAGAGTTGATGTGTTAGAAGCAGGAAAAATGGGCAAGCGTAAGGATTTGAGTGAGTTTGGGCCAGATTGTGACGGCTAGACGACTGGGTCAGAGCATCTCCAGAACTGCAGCTCTTGTGGGGTGTTCCCGGTCTGCAGTGGTCAGTCTCTATCAAAAGTGCTCCAAGGAAGGAACAGTGGAGAACCGGCCACAGGGTCATGGGCGGCCGAGGCTCATTGATGCCCATGTGGAGTGAAGGCTGGCCCGTGTGGTCCGATCAAACAGACGAGCTACTGGAGCTCAAACTGCTCAAGAAGTTAATGCTGGTTCTGATAGAAAGGGCTCAGAATACACAGAGCATCTCAGTTTGTTGTGTATGGGGCGGCACAGCCGCTGACCAGTCAGGGTGCTGTAAGGCTGCTGCCAGTATGTCTGGTCGACCGCTAGATGGAACAAAAGGCCCCTCTGGACATTAACACTTGAACTATCACCTGCATATGTAACAGGGATCTCGAGACTTCACACACACTACCTCCCCTTCATCCCCCTCCTCCTCACCTGAAATACACTGAAAAACCTATGCAAAGTAAAGTATGTACAGTGAGGAAAATAATTATTTGAACTCCCTGCTATTTTGCAAGTTCTCCCACTTGGAAATCATGGAGGGTCTGAAATTGTCATCGTAGGTGCATGTCCACAGTGAGAGACATAATCTAAAAAAAAAAATCCAGAAATCACAATATATGATTTTTAACTATTTATTTGTATGATACAGCTGCAAATAAGTATTTGAACACCTGTCTATCAGCTAGAATTCTGACCCTCAAAGACCTGTTAGTCTGCCTTTAAAATGTCCACCTCCACTCCAATTATTATCCTAAATTAGATGCACCTGTTTGAGGTCGATAGCTGCATAAAGACACCTGTCCACCCCATACAATCAGTAAAAATCCAACTACTAACATGGCCAAGACCAAAGAGCTGTCCAAAGACACTAGAGACAAAATTGTACACCTCCACAAGGCTGGAAAGGGCTGCGGGGAAATTGCCAAGCAGCTTGGTGAAAAAAGGTCCACTGTTGGAGCAATCATTAGAAAATGGAGGAAGCTAAACATGACTGTCAATCTCCCTCGGACTGGGGCTCCATGCAAGATCTCACCTCGTGGGGTCTCAATGATCCTAAGAAAGGTGAGAAATCAGCCCAGAACTACACGGGAGGAGCTGGTCAATGCCCTGAAAAGAGCTGGGACCACCGTTTCCAAGGTTACTGTTGGTAATACACTAAGACGTCATGGTTTGAAATCATGCATGGCACGGAAGGTTCCCCTGCTTAAACCAGCACATGTCAAGGCCCGTCTTAAGTTTGCCAATGACCATTTGGATGATCCAGAGGAGTCATGGGAGAAAGTCATGTGGTCAGATGAGACCAAAATAGAACTTTTTGGTCATAATTCCACTAAACGTGTTTGGAGGAAGAAGAATGATGAGTACCATCCCAAGAACACCATCCCTACTGTGAAGCATGGGGGGGTAGCATCATGCTTTGGGGGTGTTTTTCTGCACATGGGACAGGGCGACTGCACTGTATTAAGGAGAGGATGACCGGGGCCATGTATTGCGAGATTTTGGGGAACAACCTCCTTCCCTCAGTTAGAGCATTGAAGATGGGTCGAGGCTGGGTCTTCCAACATGACAATGACCCGAAGCACACAGCCAGGATAACCAAGGAGTGGCTCTGTAAGAAGCATATCAAGGTTCTGGCGTGGCCTAGCCAGTCTCCAGACCTAAACCCAATAGAGAATCTTTGGAGGAGCTCAAACTCCGTGTTTCTCAGCGACAGGCCAGAAACCTGACTGATCTAGAGAAGATCTGTGTGGAGGAGTGGGCCAAAATCCCTCCTGCAGTGCAAACCTGCTGAAAAACTACAGGAAACGTTTGACCTCTGTAATTGCAAACAAAGGCTACTGTACCAAATATTAACATTGATTTTCTCAGGTGTTCAAATACTTATTTGCAGCTGTATCATACAAATAAATAGTAAACAAATCATACATTGTGATTTCTGGATTTTTTAGATTATGTCTCTCACAGTGGACATGCACCTACGATGACAATTTCAGACCCCTCCATGATTTCTAAGTGGGAGAACTTGCAAAATAGCAGGGTGTTCAAATACTTATTTTCCTCACTGTATATATTATATATATATATGAAGACTTCAGATGCAAAAGCCTCTAAGTCCGTCTAACGTTTTTCTTTAAAATAAGCATTATTGTCAAGGTTCTATGTATAGGTTTCTACCTAAGTACCGGTACTTTTGAATGGGCTGAGGCTGGGATTTAGTGGGTTTGAAGTGAAAGTATTTTATGAACTTAACGATACTGAGTGAATGCTCTCTGCATATAGTATATCTCATTTTTGACCAAAGTGGCTTCTAGTGGCTTTTGCATCTGAACTCTTCATATATGTGTGTGTTTTGATTCTTGGAAACATGACAGATTTGACAAAAGCTTGAGCTGACAGTAGAGTAGCTTGTGAGAGTTACAGATTGAAGAAATTGATATATATTTAACAATATCTGTAAAAGGTTCATAAACCAAAAACGTTTAAAAAAAACGTCACCACAAATGGGTGTAATTTGAACAATATCTGTGAGTTAGAACTCTATTCTCATTTAAGTACTCTATTTAGATCACCACAGGTAAACCCACGCTGCAAAAAGGCTTTTCTTAATTAGTATTTCTGTCTTTTTCCAAATATCTAAAATTCTTAAATCAAGATGAATTTTTTTACTTTTACTAAGTAAAATGACAATATTTTGTCTTGATTTATGGGGGAAAAAATCCAAATAAAGTGAATATTTGCTTAAAACAAGCAAAATTATCTGCCAGTGGGGTAAGAAAAATAATATTGTTTCTGTTTGGGACTGAAACAAGATTTCAAAAAGAAACAAGATTATTTTTCTTACCCCATTGGCAGATAATTTTGTTTGTTTTAAGCAAAAACTCACTTTTCTTTATTTTCCAGAAAACAAGAAAAAAAAAATCTCATGTCATTTAACTTATCTAGTGACTGCATCTTGATTTTTAGATACATTTAGACTAGAAACAAGACAAAAACACTAAATAAGAGCATTTTTTTTGCAGTGCACACAAAAGAAAAACATTATTTTTATGTCTAGAATTGGGTTTATGATATTTAGTCTATAAACATATAAATACAAATGCACAAAACTAAGTTTATGACAAAAATAGTCTGTAATTTGGCCTTTATTACTCACTTAATATGTCTACATTAAAAATTAAATTAGATTACCTGTAACCATGGTAATTTGTCAGAAATGTAAGTTGTGTCACCACATAAATCCATGATAAATGTGGTGAATTGTTGTTTGAAAAGTATTTTAACTGAATCGGTTCAGTGTTTCTCCTGATTTGCACGTTAGTGTTGTTGATTAAGTCAGCGATATTTTAGCTGGCTTTAAACTAAATTAAATCACCGAGAGCTTTGCAGCTCGTACCGGAGCGCAGAACTCGAACGCTTCTCACGGGCTGTTTAGTGGACGCGTGATTGAGACACTCGGCAAGTAAACATTTGTTCAGACTCCTAGCTCGGGAGTTGCAGTGCTGCGCAAAAGTAGAGCCGTTTTGTTCTGCTTTTGTCACGTTAATGTTTCCCTGGCCTAAAATCTAGTACTGCCACCTTGTGTTGACATTGTAAAATTGCACGATTTGTAAATAATACGTGGCGGGCCACATAATATATTATAATAGACACGCTGCGGGCCGTTTGAAATTCATCCCCGGGCCGCATTTGGCCCGCGGGCCGGACTTTGGACACCCCTGATCTAGGTTAACCTAGCTTGGGCGCTTCCGATGACTTCTGTTCTAATTTAATGTTACTTTAGATAAATGCACGGGCTTGGCTAATCCAAAGCTATTAAAGAGCCAAAACCTACTAAAGTAAAACAATTGAATTAAGTTCCTGAAGGGCATCCAAAGGGGCTATTGAATATATCTTTGATTGTTGCGCGTGTACGGCAAAGTCCTAGATATTTAGCCAACTGCCCCAGCTTCTGATCTTCGGGGCTGACCACTTGTGTCGGAGACCTTGGTAAGGAACTCGGAGCGATATAGTCTTCCTGATCTAAATGGGTGAAATATAAACAGAGTTTAAGAGAATAATCAAATATTCGTTCACGGTTTAATGATGCACAGAAATCAATAAAACCTTTTCATTTGGAGTCAGATGAAACGAGCTAT
This sequence comes from Romanogobio albipinnatus, assembly GCA_023566225.1. Taxonomy (NCBI): domain Eukaryota; kingdom Metazoa; phylum Chordata; class Actinopteri; order Cypriniformes; family Gobionidae; genus Romanogobio; species Romanogobio albipinnatus. Next base: position 52,832,308 of record CM042249.1, read on the forward strand.
TGCGTGTGAGAAAATATATTGCATTTAATCTTGTTGTGTTGCGTAAAAGGAAAGACAGTAGCGCGCAGACACCTTCTCCCTGCCATTGGACGCCGAGAGTTGGGCCAGTGGGCGGGCTTACAGTGCCCATGCTGACCCATGATTGAAACAGCAGCCGCCTTTTACAGTTCCTCCTGAACCAAAACAACCAGCTTATGCTGTGTTCAAGCTAGGGCTGCAACAACTAATCGATGATAATCCATAATGAAAATCATTTATCGATTCTCATTATCGATTAGTTTGGTCTGCCCTCTGTGCATGGTAAACTTCCACCAGTCACGCCCAATTATGGCACTAAATAACGCATTTCTATGGACAAAATGCATCTAGAAATAGTGGAGGAAACATGGAAGGCACATGATCCAAGCGCCCGAAGCATGTTCAGCCGTGGATCATCAGGGAACAACACACAGTATTAAGAATCAAGGGTCTGTAAACTTCTGAACGGGGTCATTTTTAAAAATTCAGCTATTTTTTTGTCTATATGTAAACATATTTTATGTAAAATATCTTATTCAGGACAGTACTAAATAAAAAAATATATCTGCAAGCAGACATTACCGGGGCCAAACGCAAAGACGACGAGACATGGAAACATCGCTGGGAGTGTCAGATCAACAGCAATGAGCAATTAAACACATTTTAAGATGATTTTAGGCAAAAAGGCTGAAAAATACATTGTAGTCAATGGGAATTTCATGTTTTGTTCTATTATAGCGCCACCAAGAGGCACAATCCTACCACTTTTTTATGTGTCCTCGGAGTGAGCCCATACATGTGTGTGTCAATTTTGGTGAAAATATCTCATTTCGTTTTGGAGTTATAGACATTTATATGAAAAAACACGTAGAAAATGACTGCCCTGACTTTGATTGGATTTTACTTCCCCTTACTATCAATATTTTGACATTTGGGCATTAGCGATTAGCTATTAACCTATGTTTCCGAACTTCTGACGCTGGTTTCGTCTCGAAGGGGCTAGCGGTTTCGAAGATATCAGCTAATGTTTTTTAAGCGCTAAATTGCAACACTGCACAAACCATAGACCGAAACCTAACAAATCTGGTATTGTTGGATTCAGGAGACAAAAAAAGTGACTCCCATGAAAATAAGTCACTCACCCAAAGATATAAGCATTTGAAAAAAAACAATTATCCACTAGGTGGCGCTGTTTGGAAACGTCTCAGGCTCCTTCAGGGCATCGTGCTGATGACCCATACCGAGTTTTGTAACAATCCATTCATGCGTTGATAAAATACAGCATTTTAGCACATAATTCAAAATGGCCGATATGGTAAATTTGGATATCAGACGACTCAGCATGCCGTCCTGAATCTAACGAGACCACTTTTATGAATTTTGGACAAACAGTTCAGAAGTTATAAGCAAAAATAGCCATTTTTCGTATCTCCGGACCAGTAGGTGGCGCTGCGCCGAAACGCTGCATGTTGCCTCAGGTCATGCTTGTGATGACATGTACTAAGTTTGGTTTGAATACGATAAAGCGTTGCGGAGATATAGCCTTAAGTGTGTTTTTGCAAACGTTACATAAAATTTGTCTGCGCGTTTATCGAAAACGATTTGACGAATCAACTTGAATTCCATGTTTTTTTTGGTCAGCATGCTCTGAAGAGGATCTGGTTCAATTTTCGTGCAAATCGGATGAACCGTCTAGGAAGAGTTCGCAAAAGTAGGTTTTTCTGAAAATTCAAAATGGCGGGAAAATTTTCATGACGGAAAATTATGTCATAGGGTGCAATCGAATCGGCTTGAGCCAAGGAATCAGAGGAAAAATAATTTTGTTTCTAGTCCTTATGGTTCAAAAGTTATTAGCATAAACCAATTTTGGACAGGTGGTCCTCTATTAGTGTGCCAAATTTCACAACTGTTTACCATACGGTTCTATGGGCTGCCATAGACTTCGTGGCGGAAGAAGAAGGATAATAATAATAAAAAGAAGAAGAACGGGAACGGTTTCAATAGGTGCCTCCACAACTTCAGTGCTTGGCCCCTAATAACATGCATTTTATATGATCTCTCTCATTTGGCTAAAATTATTCATTTTCACAGATTCTGCAAGGGGTTCACACACTTTAAAAGCACTGTATATATCGTCATACCGCCCAGCCCTACTCAAATGTGACGTCAAGCTGACGGGGTGTACCTGATCGATCAAGCTCCGTGCCTCCACGACCTCTTTGTCTGGTCCCTCAGCTTCAATGGTGTAAGTGCCCGCATCACTTAAACTGTCCTCCTCTTCTGGCTGGGCGGTTTTGGCCTCCGCACTGTTGACCTCCATGGGCACGGAGGGAGATCTGGTTGTCGGATCCATGGCGTGATTGTGCGAATGAGATGTGGGAGGGGAACTCTGATGCGTCTCAGCAGGTGTTGAAGATGAGGTCTTGTGGTCCCATGTGGGGGCAGGACTGGGTTTTGACACCCTAAGCAACTCGGCCGCGAAGTCCTGCGATAGTTTGGACCTCCGGCCGATGCTGCCAAAGTGTTTAGACGCGGATCGGGAGCTAAACTCAGACGTGCTCATACGGATCTCACTCTTCTCCCGTCTGAGAGATCCGGCCCGCTGAGAACCGTCTTTGAGGGGAACCGTGAACTGCTGTGTGGGTGGATTGTGTCCAGATGAAGAGGTTGTCCGCTCTCCGGACTGGGCGGCAACTTTTCGTTTGTCTAACTTGCTTTTTAGAGCAGACTGGAACTCAGGAGACGACATGTTATTGGTGAACGACTGCGAGCGCTTTTTACGCTGAGTATCGTCAAAGAACTCGACCATGAAAGCTTGCTTGGGATCCGGTTTGCCTTGGCTCTTTGAATCTGACATGTGGTTAGTTGGGTAATCTCCTCCCTCCTTTTGTAACCCAGAGCGGGACACTGACTGAACCGCTTGAGTTCCTTCTGGTTCCTCCAAATCATCATCTTCATGATTGTGTGCATCTAGAAATAACACAGGTCAACATTTAGAAAGGCACAACAAAGCTGGTACAACCATATACAGTGCCGCCCAAAAGTTTAGACACATTACTATTAGGGGTGTGCCATATCATACCGCCCACGATAACACCGGTATCATTTTTTACATGATAAAAAAAAAAGTGTCATATCGAGATCAATGATATAGCGGTGCGATGATGTATGGCACATTTACGTTCCCTAGCGCGCACAACAACATCATCTGAGAGTAAGAGCAGCATGTCAGCATCAATGGAGCTACTTCAATAGTATGGGAGTGGTTTAGTTACAAGACCTCCAACAAAGGAGGCAAAGAACCGGCCGACACGAAGCACTTATGCCATGGTCGCTTGCCAACACTAACAACTTAAAGCTGTTATTGATGTTTGCAGCGCAATGTTTGACGGGAAGAGTAAAGCTGATGGTTAGTACAGCTAGCATTTTGCCCACTCTGAATCAGACAGAGATAAAGTGGTGTGTAAGATACATTTACTTGAATTAATTATCAAGAGCTAGAGAGAGAGATTCGTACCTGCTTCTGTTCAGCGTCTCTCTTAAAGCTACACTGTGTGATATTTCCCCCATCTAGCGGCGAAAAGGTATATGACCATCCATTAAATATTAGTTTCTGTTCCTCCTAATTCCGATATCGTTTTAATTCCTACGGTGGCCGATTTAGTCCAAGATTAACATGGCTTCCAGTTCGGCCTCGTCCATTAGAGTTGATTTGCCTGTTGTGTTGCCGTCTTAATTCTCTTTTTCGCTTCCTTGGCGACTCTGTTACATATCCTGGAGAATAAGAGTGATCCTCCATCAGCAACAGACTTTCAAAAAGGCTTTCAGGTTTTCATTTAGCAGTCTCAAGCAATCCCCCTCTTCACATTCGACACGGTGCCATCGAGTGTTAAAACGCGAAAGGCGAAGCTTGAATTTACGGGTATGTCCCTCTTTGGCTAATGTACTTTCAAGATGGAGGGGCAACATGGCGACCCCCATTCGAACCCCTTACCCGTATGTATTTTCAATGGCATATTATAAACTTACGAGAATACTTTATTACTTGAAAGAAGTAAATATACATTAATGAGCACATATATTTTTGAAAGAACTAAGTGTTTTTAGCTAAGAATAAACTAAAAAAGTTACACAGTGTAGCTTTAACAATGAAAATGGCGATGTAACCCCAACGTTGCTGAGAAATGTAATGTAGAGATCCATTAGCGAAGCTATTTTATGAGTAAAAGTCGTGGGGCGGCGTTGATAACAAGTGTCTGTGCTCCTGAATGTTTGTGTGTGCACAGTGCGATCTCCGCGCTCTGTGTGTGTGTGACGTAGGCCTATGTGTGTGTGCGCTTATATTTATATATATATATATATTTATATTTATGCGTTTGGCAGACGCTTTTATCCAAAGCGACTTACAGTGCCCGTATTACAGGGACAATCCCCCTGGAGCAACATGGAGTAAAGTGCCTTGCTCAAGGACACACTGGTGGTGACCGCTGGGATCGAACCAGCAACCTTCTGCTTATCAGCTCCATGGTTTAACCCACTGGACCACCATCTCACACGCTTAAATGATAACAGCGCATTAATATAGAACAGTGATTCAACTGACTTGGAACTATCAGTCCGTTAAATTATTTTATTGCGCAGCTTCCAGTCAATCAACCTCGAGTATTCAGACAGACCATGGCATAAATGACTTCGTTGTCACATTAAAATGTTAAGTGAAGTGACGTGTGGCCAAGTATGGTGACCCATACTTCGAATTTGTGCTCTGCATTTAACCCATTTAAGTGCACACACACACAGTAGTGAACACACATATATCGTGAACACACACCCAGTGCAGTGGGCAGCCATATTGCTGTGGCGCCCGGGGAGCAGTTGGGGGTTCGGTGCATTGCTCAAGGGTCTCACCTCAGTCATCAGGGATCGACATTAAGCCGGTTCATGTGCCTGTCCTTCAGACAAGTAAATCTGTCATTCACTTGTCCGAGTAAAAAATGTGCTTGTCTGGAAATTTTTATTTTATTATTTTAATTGTATTACTTTTTGTGTGTGTGTGTGTGTGTGTGTGTGTGTGTGTGTGTGTGATTTATTCTAAAGCAATATTCTCACCAGTGTTCAATCAGCTTTGACATATTTAAATCAGCATATGTGATATTTTTACCTTTTATAAAGGGCATTTGTTTTCCATAATCTTATTAAATATAGGCTATGGTTCTGCTTTTAATTTATATTCTTAAATTTGATCAATAAATTAATAAATTAAGTTGGAAAGAATGTTTAAACATGAAACTAATCTGCCAGTAGGTGGCAGCAGGTGACCGTCTTAATGAGCAAGTCATTGAGTCGATTCATTCAAACGCTGAATCATTCAGGAATGAGGCAGTGGTTTACGAATAGGTCATTGAATCTTTGATTCAACCGATTCATTCAAACGCTGAATCATTCAGTAACACACACTGTTGCTGTGAGATGCGTTATGGTTCTGCTGGGATCTTTGTTTGGAACTATTTTTGCTGCTGAAATCGAACAAAAACAGTCAATATTGCATCTGAAATGTAAGTGACTCGATGTTAATTAATTGTTTATGCAACGGTCATATGAAATCAGTGTCACATTTTCAGTCGTGATGGTATTCAGGAAAACAACACTCTTGCTCGTGTGCTGTTGCTTAACTGTATCATATGTTATCAATATAAAAACTCCTTTTTAAACACATTTTGACTGTAGTATATTAACTGAGTTTCTCTGTTTGAGCGAAGCTAATTTGTTGTGATTTCTCGTCGAGAGGCTGCGCGAGCATCAAAAGCGCAAGTACATTACATTATATATTATCTACTATCGATCGCCACTTACACTAAATGGCATTTACGCTAATGATAGTCTCTCTGTTTTATCCTGAGGTTTACTGCAGTCAGCCGGATCCGGGCCGTATCCAGATCAGATGCTGGACCTGCGCCCAGAGAAGACCTACACAGTAGTGATGTATGTCTCGAGACCGGTCTTGGTCTCGAGACCACTTTTACGTGGTCTCGGTCTTGTCACGGCCTTGACGGTCTTGGTCTTGTCTTGGTCTCGGACCTCTCGGTCTTGTCTAAGTCTCGCTGTCTCAGAACGATTTAGCAATACAATATCCACGACAATATTTTTTTTTTTTTACGACAACACAACGTTCAATAATGCACCATTAATATTATTTGATATTAATAATAGCCGTTGAACTTGGCGCGCTCATCCATCAGTGAGTGTTGGTGGAGCATATGGAAGGATATCGCGGACAATTTTCAAAAGGAATTGCAAATTGTATTTGCAATTGAGTTTTCAATTTGTGGACGCATAAAATGTGACATAATCCAAACGCAATTGCAAATCACACATTGCCATTTGCATTTTCGTTTACGTGAACGCACAACGTCTGCCAGATTTCAAATGGAAAAGCAAAGTATGTTTGCAATTGCATTTCCAATGTCTTACAAGTTATGACCCTGCCATTTTAGAATAGCAATAGAAAATCACCTATTTGCCATTTCATTTCCTCTGTGTCCTGCCACAACCTGCACAAAATTCAAATAGAATCGCAATCCCCTTTGCACTTGCATTTCCGATGTCTATCACAGTCAACTGTCAATCAGGCTTGAGAGCGGGGTTTATTGTGTGGTCTGAAAATAGGCCACGCCCTCAAGTGGTGGAAAACGGGGAATTTGGATATGACTTTCTATGAAGTCCCTCCTTCAGAAATACGTAACGAGTTCTGATTGTGCCAGCGGTTCCTGTGTTGTGATTTGACCGCAGCTTAGCGCACGTGGAAAGGTCACGCCTCTTAACGGGAGATGTATGTGTTCAATGATCTCTACAGCGTCCCTGGGAAAGCCAAACAAAGGTGATTTGACTCCGGGATGAAAATAACAGCGTCTCGACGACATGGCGACAAACACACTCAAACGCAACACTTCCTCTTCTCCACGCAACACTTCCTCTTCTCCACGTCGGACAGCAACAAGACCACGCCCCCTTTTTTCGCGTATTCTTGTGGGCGGAGGTTAGTCTGTTCTACTGTTCTACTGACGTCATTTATGAAGGAAGTACCAGGATGTAGTCCAAGCCGGCCGTTCGCTGTAGGCTTTGAAAGGGAACTTCTGTTAAATAAAATATCTCGCTTGGCATTGAACTTTGAGCTTTATAATTTTACAGGTATTATTTATGCTCTAACAGCAACATTACACACTAACTAAAGTTTGAACAATGGGATCACGAAGAACGGGACCTTTAAGGAGTTATATTTTACTTAAGATTTCCAGGGATAACACTCCCAACTTTTTACTTTGCTTACATTTGATTGCAAATCACCAATAAAATGTTGGTCTATATATTTTTTTCTATATCCTCATAAACATCATCGCAAAAATATTCTTGAAACATTGTGATATCATTTTGAGGCTGTATCGCCCACCCCTAATTACTATTTTTAATGTTTTTGAAAGAAGTCTCTTCTGCTCATCAAGCCTGCATTTATTTGATCCAAAAATACAGAAAATAACTGTAATATTGTGAAATATTACAAATGAAAATAACGGTTTTCTATTTTAATATACTGTAAAATTGAATTTATTCCTGTGATCAAAGCTGAATTTATCATTATTACTCCAGTCTACAGTGTCACATGACCCTTCAGAAATTCTGATATCATTCTACATGTTTACACTGGACAAATGCCGTCTCAGTGTGGACGGAAGTCCAAAACGTAAAGGCGTTTACCCTTGAAGCTCTTGTTCGAGAGCTCGTCTGACCCAGACTGCTCATCCAGACTCCTCAACATAGTGGCGTCGCTCTGCACCAACCAATCAGCAACTTTGTTCTCCACCGACATCACCTCTGTAAGCCTGGCTATCGACTCCTTGGTGGGGTTCCTGCGCTGGCGGACGGAGAGCTTTGTGACGTGGTCCTTGATCTTCATCTTTCCAGGGGTTTGGTCATCAAACTCAATGGTGAAGGAGGCGTGGCCCTGTACCACTGGGGGCGTGGACGGGGGTTTGTGGTCCGTGTCTTTTGTGGGGATCTCTTGGACTTCCAGGGATGACGTTTTGGGCGTTGGATGGATCTCCTTCGTGGGAATCTCAAAGTAGCTTGGCTCCTTGCGGTAGGAGTAAGCGGACTTGCCCTGGCCATCGTGAATCTCATCTGGAGAAACACTGACCTCACATCGGGTACCATCTTTGTGGTTTTCTGTGAAAAGACATCACGTTATTAATGATCGTTAACTAATAGTGATGGGAGAAACTGACCATTTCAACTAGAGATGCAATGATATCGGTATGATATCCAATATATTAAAGCTGATAAATAATGCATTATTTCCTTCTAAATCTATATCATTTTCTGTCCAAACTAAAACAAAAATTTCAGTAAGAAACAACAATATAATTTAAATAAGTTAAATAAATTATAACTGGTGAGAAATATTTTATTTTAAATATCCATACATTTGTTTAATTCATGTATTTTTTAAATTATTTTTACCTAAATTTATGTTTTATACATTTATTTGAATCATTTTTAAATCTATATTCAAATACATGTATAAAAAAACAAAACATATTTTAGGTAATAAATGTAAAAATACATGAATTTAAAAAACAACATTATGGATTTAAAAAATAATCTAAAATAATTAATATCACAAGTTAGTTTTATTTATTCTTTAAATTCTTTACATTTTTAATTTTATTTATGTTTTTGAATATGGATAAAATGTATACATTTCTAAAATAATTATTCAAATAAATGTATAAAACAAATTTTAGGTAAGAAAATACATTTAAAAAAAAATAAGAATAAACAAAACAGAATTTATTTATTTTTTTAACTAAAATAATTAGCCATTTAATTACATAGCCATTTTAGCCATTTTATACATATTTCTAAAATAATTATTCAAATAAAATAAATTTAAGTAAAAAAATAAATATGACCTATAAAACAGAAACACTAAAATAACTTGTTTTTCTAATCAGGCTCTCAAAATTATATAAAATGTTTGATTTATCGGCCGATATATCGGATTCTTTATATTCAAATATAAAGAATTATCGGTTATCAGTACGGGGCAAAATGTGCATATTAGTTCGTCCCTAATTTAAAAAATCTGAATCAATTGAAATCACAATATTATTCACTTTTTGAAGCGTTAAAAAGCTGAAACGTATGCGTTTGGGCTGTTATTTATACAACAGCAGCGTTTTAGGGACCTGAAAACACACATTTTTGAAACCAATATCGTTATCGTCTCTGTTTAAATGACAAAAACATGAATTTGTTAAAACCGTGACATCATTCGTATGCGTATTACGCATGCAGTCTATAGTTGTGTAGTGTTTCTCTAAGTGTCATCGCCATCTACTGGCCTGACAGCAGAATACAGTGTTTTCACGGATTGGCGCTGTGAACGTTTTGACAACGTTGATGTCTGTACGCGAAAAACGCAAGGTTTATACATCGCTGTTGCGTAAACATACCCTAATAAACATTAAATACCATTAAATATGAGGTGTCTGTATAATGTGTGCTCTTTTATATATTTGTAGGGCTTGGCTAATCAGGTCTTCACTACTAATCTGCTTAGTTACTCCATTTACTACACAAACGTGAGATTCATGGGTTTACTGAGAGTAGCAGCAAACCTGACAGAAGAGCAGCTAATTGACTTAAATGACTTTAGTCACTCCTGGTGTGAGGTCAGGTATTTTAGGAATATCTTACGGTCCTAACATGTGTATACTGTCCAGCGTTAAGTCATTTTCTGTCAAAACTAAAACCAAACTGCAGATTGAAGCAATAATATCATTTATGTTTAATATACAGCTCTGTGGAGTTGGATTTTAGACTGAATTTCACTTTAAAACAAGAACAAAAAGAAGACGAAAAATGTGTAAAAATGTTTTATTAATCGTAAAAATATTTTTCAAATCCATATTCAAATAAATGTAGAAAACAAATTTATATCAAAATAAATGTAAGAATACACGAATTTAAAGAATAAACAAAACAGTCAAATATAAATAAAAACTGGTGACTCATTATTTTAGACCCATACATTTTTTTTACCTACATTTATGTTTTATAAATGTATTTGCATAATTGGTTTTATTAAATATTAAAATAAATTTAGGTAAAAATACATAAATAAATACAAATGTATGGGTCTAAAATAATGAATGTATTTTTACCTAAATTTATGTTGTTTGATAAATTTAATTTTAATTCAGATTTTAAAAAGATTTCTAAAATAATTATTCAAATACATTTATAAAACATAAATGTAGGTATAAATAAATGTTTAAATGTAAAGAGTTTAAAGAATAAATGAAACAAACGCATAAAAACATTTTATTTATTCTTTAAATTCATGTTTTATTTTAACCTAAATTTATTTTAATAATGCATTAAAAATATTTCTAAAATAAATATTCAAATACATTTATAAAACAAATTTAGGTAAGAAAATAAATGTAAAAATACATGAATTTAAAAAATAAATAAAATTGAAAAACAAATAAAAACTGGTGACATTATGGATTTTTAAACAAATATATAAAATAATTACCAGTTTTTATTTATGCGTTTGTTTTATTTATTCTTTAAATTCATGCATTTTTAAATATATTTTTACTTAAATTCATGTTTTTATCAATTAAGTTGAATATGGATAAAAAAATATTCTAAAATAAATTATTCTAATAAAGTTTAAGACATAAATTTAGGTAAGAAAATAAATGCATGAATTAATAAATAAATGACAACATTTACGTTTTTTTTTTTTTGAATCTACATTTAAATAAATGTATAAAACAAACTTTACTTTATTTAAAAAGAATACATAGATTTAGAAAATAGATAAAACAAAAACAAACAAATAACCGCAAATAAGTATGTGGGTTATTCAGCATGATAAATCTCATTTTTAAAGCATGCGTTAAATCTCAAATCCATTAATGTGTGTTTGTGCTGCAGCTGGTTAGGATATAACCTCAGATTAACATGGACTTAATCACAGCGTGGCTGGTTAGGACACTAATGTAGAGTTTCTTTGGCATTTCATGCCTGTGTTTCACAGTGTCTGAAGAGAGTCATTAAAACACTGTGTTTAATATCTAGACTAGATGTCAATGTGTGCTAACGCTAACCCAAAGTGTGACTCCTAACTTTGCTAAAAAAAAACAAAGCACTAAACTAAACTGCAGCGGAACAAAGGTTTCTATGGTCACGCTGTAATCTGTGAAGAAAACTTTGAGAAGTGCTTAAGACTGCAGGGAAACACAATGACCTTCTCTTTGGACTTCTGGCTAAGACGGCGGCTAATCCATCACGAGGCCGAACCGGCTCGCCCGACATGTGTTAAAGCTCATGCCAGCGAGGAGTTTAGCACTGAACGCCACCAGCCAACACTAAAGCAGCTGCATTCCTGTCCACACTAGAAACTCCCGTGATATCAGATAATGTGGCCCCAGTGAAACTGAGCCCCTGTGTAAATGTGTTTCTGGGATTGATTCAGAAGTTCACAGTTCCAGACCTGAGTGATGGTCATGAGCGCTCGGGTCACAACGCTCACCCTTTTCTTCATCTTCACCCCACCAGGACGGCTGGCCGTAGAGAGGCGTGGGTCTGGACACGGACGGATCTGTCAGGACAAGAAAGAGTTTGATGACTACGTCTGCCAGTAATGATGAAGACACCTTCCTTTAATACAGTGAGACTAGTGGAAAGAACAGATGGTAGAAGAAAAATAAAAAATACATCACAAATCAATTTAATACCAAATCTCAAATAAAAGTAAGTAAGTGTAAGTGTGCGTGTAAGTAAGTGTGCGTGCAAGTAAGTGTGCGTGCAAGTAAGTAAGTGTGCATGCAAGTGTGCATGTCAGTAAATGTGCGTGTAAGTGTGGGTGTAAGTAACTAAGTGTGCGTGCAAGTAAGCGAGCGCGCAAGTAAATGTGTGTGCAAGTGTGCGTGTAAGTGTGCGTGCAAGTAAATGTGCGTGCAAGTGTGCGTGCAAGTAAGTGTGCGTGCAAGTGTGCGTGTAAGTGTGCGTGCAAGTAAGTGTGCGTGTCAGTAAGTGTGCGTGTCAGTAAGTGTGCGTGTCAGTAAGTGTGCATGTAAGTGTGCGTGTCAGTAAGCGTGCGTGTAAGTGTGGGTGTAAGTAAGTGTGCGTGTCAGTAAGTGTGCGTGTCAGTAAGTGTGCATGCAAGTGTGCATGTCAGTAAATGTGCGTGTAAGTGTGGGTGTAAGTAACTAAGTGTGCGTGCAAGTAAGCGAGCGCGCAAGTAAATGTGTGTGCAAGTGTGCGTGTAAGTGTGCGTGCAAGTAAATGTGCGTGCAAGTGTGCGTGCAAGTAAGTGTGCGTGCAAGTGTGCGTGTAAGTGTGCGTGCAAGTAAGTGTGCGTGTCAGTAAGTGTGCGTGTCAGTAAGTGTGCGTGTCAGTAAGTGTGCGTGTCAGTAAGTGTGCATGTAAGTGTGCGTGTCAGTAAGCGTGCGTGTCAGTAAGTGTGCGTGTCAGTAAGTGTGCGTGTCAGTAAGTGTGCGTGTCAGTAAGTGTGCATGTAAGTGTGCGTGTCAGTAAGTGTGCGTGTCAGTAAGTGTGCGTGTCAGTAAGTGTGCGTGTCAGTAAGTGTGCCTGTCAGTAAGTGTGCCTGTCAGTAAGTGTGCCTGTCAGTAAGTGTGCCTGTCAGTAAGTGTGCCTGTCAGTAAGTGTGCCTGTCAGTAAGTAAGCGTGCATGTCAGTAAGTAAGCGTGCGTGTAAGGGTGCAAGCATGCATGCAAGTAAGTGTAAGTGTGCATGTCAGTAAGTGTGCCTGTCAGTAAGTGTGCCTGTCAGTAAGTGTGCCTGTCAGTAAGTGTGCCTGTCAGTAAGTGTGCCTGTCAGTAAGTGTGCCTGTCAGTAAGTGTGCCTGTCAGTAAGTGTGCCTGTCAGTAAGTAAGCGTGCATGTCAGTAAGTAAGCGTGCGTGTAAGGGTGCAAGCATGCATGCAAGTAAGTGTAAGTGTGCATGTCAGTAAGTGTGCATGTCAGTAAGTGTGCATGTAAGTGTGCGTGTAAGTGTGCTCAGTAAGTAAGCGTGCGTGCAAGGGTGCAAGCATGCATGCAAGTAAGTGTAAGTGTGCGCGTAAGTGTGCATGTCAGTAAGCGTGCATGTAAGTGTGCGTGTCAGTAAGTGTGCGTGTAAGTGTGGGTGTAAGTAAGTAAGTGTGCGTGCAAGTGTGCATGCAAGTAAGCGAGCGCGCAAGTAAATGTGCGTGCAAGTGTGCGTGCAAGTAAGTGTGCATGTAAGTGTGCGTGTCAGTAAGCGTGCATGTAAGTGTGCATGTAAGGGTGCGTGTCAGTAAGTGTGCGTGTAAGTGTGGGTGTAAGTAAGTAAGTGTGCGTGCAAGTGTGCATGCAAGTAAGCGAGCGCGCAAGTAAATGTGCGTGCAAGTGTGCGTGCAAGTAAGTGTGCGTGTCAGTAAGTGTGCATGTAAGTGTGCGTGTCAGTAAGCGTGCATGTAAGTGTGCATGTAAGTGTGCGTGTCAGTAAGTGTGCGTGTCAGTAAGTGTGCGTGTCAGTAAGTGTGCATGTCAGTAAGTGTGCCTGTCAGTAAGTGTGCATGTCAGTAAGTGTGCATGTCAGTAAGTGTGCCTGTCAGTAAGTAAGCGTGCATGTCAGTAAGTAAGCGTGCATGTCAGTAAGTAAGCGTGCGTGTAAGGGTGCAAGCATGCATGCAAGTAAGTGTAAGTGTGCATGTCAGTAAGTGTGCATGTCAGTAAGTGTGCATGTAAGTGTGCGTGTAAGTGTGCTCAGTAAGTAAGCGTGCGTGTAAGGGTGCAAGCATGCATGCAAGTAAGTGTAAGTGTGCGTGTAAGTGTGCATGTCAGTAAGCGTGCATGTAAGTGTGCGTGTCAGTAAGTGTGCGTGTAAGTGTGGGTGTAAGTAAGTAAGTGTGCGTGCAAGTGTGCGTGCAAGTAAGCGAGCGCGCAAGTAAATGTGCGTGCAAGTGTGCGTGCAAGTAAATGTGCGTGCAAGTAAATGTGCGTGCAATATGCAGTGGACGCAATGGATGCAGAAGAATTGAAAACTCTCGTAAGGCAGAGAAAAAAAGAGGATTAATGTCATTAATGTCATGTGATCGCAGGCAGGGGCGCAACTACCCAGTGCCAGAGGGGTATGCAGCAACAACTTGGGCAAAAGTGAGTAAGTAAGTGTGCGTGTAAGTAAGTGTGAGTAAGTAAGTAAGTGTGTGTGTCAGTCCTTTCACTCTGGTTGACAAAGTAGTAAATTAGTAGCAAAACTCTGTTCATGTCAGTGCCAGCAAACACAACAGCTTTATTAGAAACCACAGGGAATGTTTGGGAAGCTTTAACGCTCATTCTGCACGTCTGGCCTGAAGCCCTTAGAGAAGCAACAGTCAATTAACAAACAGTTCTGGACTCCACCCGACGCGCATCTGTAATCAGATCTATCCCGTCATCACCAGCCCGTCTGCCAGAGAGAACCCGTCACACTGGGTAGAGCACGCCGCAGCACGGACACTGTTGTCAGGGAGACGCTGTTTAATATCAACACAGACGAGGATGGAGCGGGCAGGAAACGTGTCACACACACTCAGAACAGGGAGCAGCCGAAAACACAGCAGCCGTTTATTTGGAGAGTTGCTTCTCATTATGGTGACACACTTCCGACAGAGGGAATGGAGTTTGGGTGGCGATACGATGTTGCGCATGACTATAGACTCACACAGAAGAGCTCTTAAGAACTGATCATTGAAGGTTATTTGGGGATTTCTATTGAATCACTTTATCTTTAAAGCGGCAGTTCAGCCAAAAATGAAAATGGTGTCATCATTTACTCATCCTCAAGTTGTTCCAAATCTGTTTTAAATTCTTTATTATAAAAATACACTATATTTCCAAAAGTATTGGACAATTTCATGCTCCCAACTTTGTGGGAACAGTTTGGGGACGGCCCCTTCCTGTCCCAACATGACTGACCAGTGCACAAAGCGTCGCTCCATAAAGACATGGATGAGCGAGTTTGGTGTGGAGGCACTTGAGTCCTGGCCTCAACCCGATAGATCACCTTTGGGATGAATTAGAGCGGAGACTGAGAGCCAGGCCTTCTCGTCCAACATCACAAATGCGCTTCTAGAAGAATCCCCATAAACACACTCCTAAACCTTGAGGAAAGAAGAGCTGAAGCTGTTAGAGCTGCAAAGGGTGGCCGACTCTATTAAACCCTACGGATTAACAATGGGAAGCTCATGTGCGTCACAACACTTTTGGCAATATCGTGTATTTTGAAGAATGTGGGTCACCAACAGGGATTGACATTAACGTTTTTGCTTACCAACCACTGTGGCCACAATTTTTGACATCAATGCCATTGGGAAAAATGCCATTTAGATATTTTTAATATTATCTTTTGTCATCAGGTTTATTAGGCTACTGTCACTTTAAGAGCTGACGCACAGATCCATTTAACTGTTACATATGCGTTTCCTTTCTCAGCGGTTTACGTTCACTTCAAACAGAACCGACTGTGTTTACGTGAATACTCGCCAAGAACGGCATTGACATTATTTTGTGTGTATTTGACTGTTTAAGAGCAATAAAGCAGCAAAAAAGACCTCAATTTAGTTCTGAGAGAGGCTTTATGTGCCACACTTTAGGTGTGAGAACAAAATCTGCGGGAATTCAACCCACCAAAGTGGCTAGTAGGAGTGACTGCGTTACACGCCACTGCTGTTGGGTTGGTGGGTGTTCATGTCAAGCCCTGAAAACCAAACAGTTTCTGGTCCCCATTGACTTCCATAGTATTTTATTTCTATACTATGGAAGTCAGTGGGGACCAGCAACTTTTTAACAGTGTTAATTTTGACAGCAAATTTTGATTTAGTTTTAGTCATATTTTAGTCACCTGAGTTGTTTTTAAGTTTTAGTCTCCTAAAATCTAATGAGTTTAGTTCAATTGTAATACATTAAGCATTTAAGCTTTACACACCGACTGTCACTTGAACTGACATTTTGACATTGTTTTGTTTTTGACATTAAAAATACACGAAAGAGCTCAATTCACTTTTTTTGTTTGTTTTTTAAAAACATCTATATAGTTTTTATAACTTTGTATTTCTGTTTTAGTCAGTAGGCCATATCAGATTAAGCTAAAGCTTCAAATAAGTTTATTTATTTATTTATTCATTTCAGTTAACATTTATTTAATTTCAAGTAATGAAGATTTGTTTTAATGGTTTTAGTGAACTATTATAACCCTGATACTTTATTGAATATGTGTCAAATACTGGTCTTTCCTCCTGACTATGAATAAAATGGGAAATAAATTAAATACAGTTTATAGTGTAAGCAAAAACGAATATATAATGCGTGACTTTTAATTATAAACCAGCTGGAAATACACCGGGACTCTTATTTTGAAATGTCTGCGCCTCTGTTGCAGTTGCAGGAGCTCATTCAAGTTCAGATGAGGAGATAAAATATGCATTGTTAGAACCGTCTAAAACATATCACTATATAAACATCGTAAAGTAAACATTGTCATTATCATACCTTCAAACTCACAAGTGGTGAAAAAAGTTTTAACATGTAAACGAAGCATTCTGGTGCAAAGAAAAGACAACATTTGCTTTCAAATAAAAAAAACATTTACACTATAGCGCTGGGCACTGAAACAAATTTCATTTGAATTTCAAATTACAAATTTGATTTGATATTGATTAACATGGGTACAGTACATAGCAAGTAGGCCTTTATCACAGAGGAATTGAATACCGGAAGTGCGCGTCGAAGCAGTGTGCTGATTCTTCCGGTTATGCATGTTTTCAATGTGCTGTGAACACCTAGCTGAACAAAAGACAATTAAAATAAGCATCTGCAGGATGATTTAAAAATCCGGACATTTTCCGAGACAGGAGAAGAGATAAACTGATCATTACTGTGTACAGGATTTTTCAAACTCTGTTGAACTTGTAGTTTTTTTAATCCGACATAAGCCGAGGGTCGTAAACATACGTGATTATTTCACCACACGGTGTCAGTGCACGTCTAAATAGTGTCCGCGATTAAGTGTGTGTGAGACCTGACGAATAAGATCTGAATGAACATATTGATTTGTATTAATATTTTAGTCATTTTTCTGTCACTTTTCAGTGACAATCATTTCACTGTAGCCTACAGTATATGTAATTCACACATTTATGCCAAAATTCAGTCACGCTGTTAACGTATTACTGTTTAAGATTAATTAAATGCTTAACATTGTTTACTTTCTTTAAGGCAGTTACCGCACATTCATTCATCTATTTATTACATGAAAATGAACCATGGTTTTTATTACAAATAAAATAAAACATGGTTATTGTAGTTTATCATTATCGTAGTAAAACTAATACAAATGGTAGTCAATCCACGAAAAAAAAACATGGTAACTACATTCTTACTATAATAAAACCATGGTTAACTTTCGTAAGGGTGTTTATCAGTCAAATTAATTTAAAAATGTAACAACAGGTATGAAATATGATTAGTAAGAGACACACTGTTAATGAGAAGACTCAATCACTGGACTGCGGCAGGTTAGAAATGTATTTATTATTCAGAATGCACATTTGGATGGGAACATTTCAGCAGGCTGACGATATGAGACGTAAACATCCGCAGTTTGGAAATGCATACAACACACACAACTTCATCCCACCATATCAGTCTCACCCATGCTCTCCTCTATTCTTCTAGTGTCAGGAAATGTTCAAATCTGAGGTAAGGATGTCATTATTTAGTATTAGAGCACGGGATCGCTGCAGTTACACCCGCGTTTTGATTGAGTCGCGATGGGACCGGAAGTAGAGGTGCACTGCTTCACTTACCGGAAATAGGAAGTGTGATAAAGGCCTGTTGTATGTACTGTACAATGTGTGGGTTTTTAGTGGTGTAATTCTCCTCAGTGTTATATTAGCTTTTAGCTACATACTTAAATCTGTATATTTGTGATATTTACCCCAGGGAGTTATTTACTTTATAAAGGCTATTTTTAACCTTATTAAATGTATACATCATCTTTCATGTCAAATTCTTACATTTGATCAATACATTCAGTTATAATAATAAGACACTATAGGGCTGTTACCAATCAAATTAAATCATTTACAGTGAAAAATTACAATTACAACGAAAAATGTTATGAGATTGTATGTTTTCTTATTTGTATATATTCAATCAATGATATTTTAAACATGAAACTAAACCGCCAGTAGGTGGCAGCAAGTGACCGTCTTAATGAGTGAGTCATTCATTCAAACGATTCATTCAAACACTGAATCATTCAGTAACAAAACACCACGCCGAGTGTTGCTTTCCTTTGGAACCATTTCCGTGAGTGAAATAGAACAAAAAAGTAAATGTTGTCTGTGTCTAAAATATAAGTAACTTAATATTAACTTAGGCTAACTTACTTGTTACCACAAAATTCAATGTAACATTTGCAATTGTGATGAAATTCAGCAAAACAGCTCCCTTAGTCGACTCGTGTTATTAACAATATCATAAGTTATAAATAAAACTATTTTACCCTAATATGTTTCTTCTGTGAGTTTATAGTGCTGTTATGTTCATTTGTTTTGATTTCTCCACGAATGTCTCTCTCAGGCAGACTTTTTTACCAGAAATACACTAACCCTTATCAATCGCTGTTTACATTGAAATGTAATAAAATCAGAATCATTCACAGGTTTCTGGTTATTTTATTAAGTTTTAAGATTTGATCAGTCAGATTAATGTCGAGCCCTCACAGTCTATGGTCGAGCCCTGTGTTCATTCATGACACTTTTCTGCTGTAAAGCGGAGGTGATCAGTTCATGTGCCGCTTGAACTGAGACGCTACAGTGATCTGTGAATGTCACGCCAAATTAGAGCACCAAAAAAAGATCGAGAGACGTCTATGGTCTCACTCCAGTCAATGGGAAATTAGCCCATTTCCAATCATTATTGTGAAGTTAACAAATGCTCTCAACTTTTATTTAGTTATAGTCTCGTTTTCGTCAGTGAAAAAAGGCCGTTGACGAAAATTATTTGTCAACGAAATTAACACTGCTTTTAAAAAAATATTTTTCTTCACAAGGCAACTTTCAATGTTTCAACTTTCACTGCGACTGCGACCAAATGGTCGAAACATTGAGCCATGAGCGAAGATCGGGGGTTTCAGGCCACAAATCTCCAACATTCACCATGATTTACTGTAGGAACACCACATGGCATTGTGGCAGAAAGTCAGATGATGTAAAAAAACAAAAACAAAACATTTGTCATCAGAAGAAAGAACTTCACGCAGGTTTAGACTAACTTCAGGGTGAGTACGCTTTCATCTTTGGGTGAACTATCCCTTTAAGAAGGTTCAAAACTAAGTGAGTGCAACAATATCTGACTCAAATGTAAGAGCTGCTTATTAGAAAAAAAGCAATAAAACATGATTCAATCCCATGAGTCAGTTGGGCAGGACCAGGTCAGAAAGCACAGGAAGTTCAGGACAGAAACTCTCTCATGAAGTCATTCTGAGAACGAGTTTTTACTGTTGACCATCTAAAAAAAAATCTTTTTAGCTGCATTTATCTACTAAACTTTTTTTGTTAGCTGAACCACTTTGACCTAAAATATTTACTTGAGATTTTAAGTAAACATCGCAATAATTTAACACATTTGCATGCCCACGGTTTAATGGTGTTGGTCACATGACCTGCAAGTAAACAAAAAAATCTAATCTATCTATTTTAGCAAGCATATTGATTTGATTTTAATTGTTTTTAATGTTTATGATGTACATATTTATTAGCTTTCCATCCACTCGTGAACCCCGGAAGCCTGCTCTATGCCACGTTTGTCCATCTGAACTGCTTTTCGGAAAATTCCCATCATCTACAAACACAGCGGACGCTCAGAACACGCTTTCACTGGATGATTCAGGCCCTCATTTTCCCCACTCTCCCTCTTTAAGAGCACTAAACAGGCGTCTCGGTGTGTGTGTGGCGACGTTTCTCTGATGCTGTAATAGTGAGTGTTAGAGGTTTGATCACATCACTAACCCTCAGTATGAGCTCTAATAATAGTGATGGCTGACTTGGCAAGCTCTAAAGCACATGAAGAAGTCCAAACAGGGTTTAACAGTGCGTGTTTAGCCAGTTTAGACAGATTAATCAAGTCGCAGGGTCTGTATTCGTCAAGATAAAGAGTGTCTTGACATTACGCTGATGGGTATTTTAAACACGAGTTAATGAAAGGGCCTTGTAAAGCACTAACAGCCAGCAATATTCAAACTAGACATGCACTTCCTGAAGGAAACAGTGGCGATTCAGTATGCAAATATTACAATGACATCCTCGCTGTTGGTTAAATTCTGAATGCTGAACATTATATCAATGATTTACAGATTAACCCTCTGGTGCTCTTCGTTTAGGGGTTGCATTGGTCGTCTTCCCGGTCATAAGTGACCAGACACCTAAAAATTAAACTTCCTCCACCCCAGTAAAACCACTGCGTTGTGTTTTTTTCTTTTTAATTTTGTATTTTGAGATGATTTGATGGTATTTTTTAATATTTATGCAATAATTATGGTCTATTTTTGCCATTAAAAAGTATACATTATTTTTTAATTATTGCAGTATTTCAGGTTAAAATAGAGACTAGGCCTTCAAAATATTAATTTTTTTGAAGGCAGATTAGCGCCCTCTTATGTAATTATTTAAGAAATCATGCAACCATGGGTGTAATCACTAGAGGTCTCTATGGAGAGGGTTAAGAATTGCCTAGTTCTCTTTTGAACACATTTAATGATTTTTTTTCTGATGGATTTGAATATATATATATATATATATATATAAAAAAATCTCAAAGACTATTTATTATAAAGTTTTTTGTTTGTTAGAAGTAAAGATTTTTTTCTGTGAATTTGTGTTTTTGCAGATTTCCCATTAATTTCCTATGGTGGTCATTTTTGATCGAAGAGCCCAAGTGGGAGTATTTTTTTTACGACCACTCAGCATGCTCGAATCATGCCCTCAATATTTTTGTGTGTTTACATCCCTAATGCTAGAAAAGCAAAGTTTGTGCAAAAATATGAGATTAACCCCTTAAATGTCACCCCCCTTTTTGAGAATACACATGAAAATGCACAGTCCAAACTTAAAGGGCTGTAATTCAAGAATATAGAATATATTTTTGAATATAGACCCAAGTTGTTTTAAAGCAGACACTCGACAGATTATTGCTGAAGTGAAAGCAATTCAAAATATGAAATTATGAAAAAGTTAGGGAAGTTTAAATTTACTGTAAATAAAATATACTGTACTAAATATTTTTTATTTTATATAAAATCTATATTTTTTACAAAAATTTTATCTAAAATTACTATAAAATCAAAGCCATATGTCTAACCAATTTGTGTCCCAAATTTAAAGTTGATATCACAAAAATTGAAGTCCCCATGAGATTTTGTTTAGGGCGCTGTACCAAAAATAGCCACCGGGTGATTGCTTTTTTGATGCATTTTCCCGTAAATTTCTGTCCAAATGTCACTTCCATCACAAAACAGTCACCAAATATGGAACCTTGAGACTCAGACCTTTCCGGCGATATGCATTTTGTCAAGATTAGATAAGATTTTGATTATAAAGTAGTTAAAATAAATGTCGTAATATGAAACATGACACCGCCCACTAGGGGGAGGAGCCCGCTAGAAGAATTTAAAGTACCATTTCCATGGTAACACAACGTCCAATTTCAAAACGGTTTTCACCGGATGAATTATGAGTCCGTAAGGTTTCGAATGATACCGAATTTATGATAATTACTAAAATAAATGATACGGAAAAAAGTGCCAGGTGTCCCGCCAGTAGGACAGTGACAATAAGAGGTTAATACATTTGAGCAATCTGCTATGCAAGTAATAATAAAGTGCAGAAATATTACATTTCACCTGTGGCTCAACGTCAGGCAATGTCAGCATGGAAATAAATCCCTAGCGATCAGTCTCGTTGGCAAGAACTAGCTCAAATTAACCTTTTTCGAGAAGAAATGGGTGATAAACTCACAAGGCAAACTATTGAATGGTCTCATTTTTAAAGTCAAAGTTCAATGAGCACACTTCCCAAAAAAACAGGATATTCTAGAAGGTAAAAAATAGGAATTGATTTGATCAATCAGAAATTGTTGAATTGGGAAAAGTGTCTATATATATTGTTTGAGGAAGTTATTATCATGCCCAAAGGTCCAGAATTTAAAGGGGTGGTTGATTGCCCCTTTTTACAAGATGTAAAATACCTCTCTGATGTCCCCCGAGTGTGTGTGTGTGTGTGTGTGTGTGTGTGAAGTTTCAGCTCAAAATACCCCACATATCATCTTTATAGCATGTTAAAATAGTCATTTTTTGAGGGCGAGCAAAAGCGTGCAGTTTTTGTGTGTGTCCCTTTAAATGCAAATGAGCTGCTGCTCACGGGGTGGAGCTTCAAGAGCTCTGATGACCTCACGCAGACACGCAATGAAACTGTTCACCCTTTTATGATCAAACCGGAGTCAGACAATGATGGAGAGACTCCAGAAGAAGAGACAACATGTAGAATGAGACTGAAGGGATAGTTGATGAATTTATGAGTTAACCATCTTCAGACATGAATGTAGAAAGAGCTCATTATGTATTTCAGACGCACCTGTGATGGTTTTGCGCTCTGTTTTTTCTGATTTGGGCCGTTTCTCGTCGGTCTGGATGTGCTTCTTGGTTTCCGGCGTCTCTTGACCCATCTGAAGCTGACTGGTGTATCTTTCATGCTGGAATCCAGAGAACATGTAAATGGCATGAGCGAGCTCTCAAAACACACACACGCACACACGCTGGCATACTTTGAGATTGTTCTGAGGTTAAATATAGATTCATAATAACAAGAAATAGTCGATAGCATTTTAATAGAAGGCAAACATACTTCATCGCACTTTACACAATAGAGAGATTCACTCAAATTTACCTTGAGGGCTTCCTCGGGCACCTTGTGCTGGCTTCTCTCCAGGATGTATATGTGCGAATGTGTGAACAGTCAAGAACAAACACACCATCCCATAATGATCAGAGAGAAAGGACACAACAGCGGGAACTGCATTTCTATCGAGCTGAGCACAACACTGTCCTGAACAAACCTGTCTCATAAACAAGAAAGCTGCGTTTCTGCTCTTTATCAGAAGGCATTTCTGCAAGGTGTGCTCTCTCACGCCGGCTTTAGCAAAACCAAAAAGCCCTGAGTCAAACCACAACGGACTCGTGAGTTTGAGGAAGGATATCATATCCGAAGCGAATGACATCTGATAGCTTCAGGGTGATGTACGTCTGATCAGGAATGCGAAGGTCGTTCACGAAGGTCTGAGGAGACATGAGATGACAACAACACGTCACAAAGACTCAACACAAAAACAATACTGATAGTGAAGCACTGCTTGATTTTACACATTCGTTCTTGTGAATTATATTGTAATTACAGCTTTTATCAAAATCCCAATAATAATAATTCTAAGCAAATCGAGCACATCAAATCCAAACTTTAAATTTAAGGCCTTGTAAAACATGAGCGCTGCTGATTCGGTGTGATTTTAATTCATTTAAATTAAATTAACTTTAAAATACAATGAAAGCTGATGATTAATTGTCATAAAAACGGTTTTGTTTACGTCACTTACACTGTAACACTTTTTTTTTTAACTTTGAAACATATAATAATTAAAATTATAATAAAATAGACCCACACGATTTACTTTAATGCTGTGAAAACTATAATGTATACAATTAATACATATTATATAGTTATGTAATATGGTTATAATATAAAATAATTTTATATAATCGGATTAAACCCATAAACCTTAATTTCGTATGAAAGAATTAATATAATATAATAGAATTTAATTTATTATATTAAATGATATATTATATGAAATCAAGGTTTATGGGTTTAATCTGATTATATTATATTACATTACATTATTTTATTATATTATTTTGATTTTATTATATGATATACAATTATTTTATATTATTATATTATATATTACATTACATATTTTATTATATTATATTAAAATATAATACATAATATAATAGGATTAAATCCATAAACCTTAATTTCATATAATTATATATTCATATAATTTAATATAATATAAAATATCTTTATACAAGATAATATAATATAATTTAATCTAATATATCATTTAATATAATAAATTAAATTAAATTATATTATATGAAATTAAGGTTTATGGGTTTAATCCAATTATATTATATATTACATTATATTATATTATATTTATTCCTTCATACGAAATCAAGGTTTATGGTAGGGATGCACCGATGCCGATACCAGTACTCGGGTGTTGGTCCGATACTGTTGTGAAGTACTCGCACTCGTAAAACTACCCCGATGCAACCGCACCCGATACCACTTTATGGCAACGCATCTTCGGTTAAGTTACATAATTCGCCGTGCACACCCGCAGCGCCAAGTGCAAAGGGGTCTCGCGCTCTCAAAGCACACGACTGCCATAGTATGGCTTCATTTTTGCCGCGCGCACCCGAGCGCTAGTGCGGACGCGGCGAGTATAAACCCAGCTTAACCGCTGGTGAGGCAGATACCGCTCGCTAGTGAGTGCTGAAAGTGAAGGGCTGTTTAGTAGGGATGTGCGCCATGACTAGCCTAACCCCGGTAGTATAACAAGCCTAAGCAAGCTTAATTGTTATACTAGTATGACATGGAAGAAAATGGAAAAGTTTTGTGTAAGCTTTCAAAATCCTCCTTCACCTTTACATTTATGCATTTGGCAGACGCTTTTATCCAAAGCGACTTACAGTGGCCTTATTACAGGGACAATCCCCCTGGAGCAACATGGAGTAAAGTGCCTTGCTCAAGGACACACTGGTGGTGACCGCTGGGATCAAACCAGCAACCTTCTGCTTATCAGCTCCATGGTTTAACCCACTAGACCACCATCTCACCCGAGTGGAGATTTATCTGAAGTCTCCGCGAGCGCCAGAGAAAACCAACGCATGCAAAACCTGAGGTCAAATTAAATGATTTTGTTTTGCTGCAGATATACACTTTTCAAAATAATATATTAATTTCAAGATATAACATTAACACGACAGTAATTTAAACATAGCCTTTGTAAAAAATTTTTAAAAAAATTATATATATGTTAAAAAAAATGTAAATGACTAGTATTTCCCAAGTCGTCTTGCAGCAGCACTAACGTTTAATTGACTAGTCTTGCACTAGGGTTGTGCTGATGGATGATATCATCGTCCATCGTGATGGCTGACTGACATCATGATGGAGCGCCACCATCGTGATGCCACGCCCCCCATTGCGAGTCTTGTTGTGAGTGCGACGCACACTAATCCTCTTCTATAGTTAAACTAAAAACTTTGCAGGGATTGCTCTGTAAATTGTATTGAGAATATAACTAATGCATATATTCTATTTTAAATACTGTAGTCTTTGCCAGATATAGCCTACATTTTGAAATAATAAACGAGGCTCAAACATCCATTTCATAAGCATGCATGTTTATTTCAGCACTTCTGTCAGTGAAACATCACACCACAGCCTGTAAAACATTTAAACCATTATCAGTAAATAATGGGAACCTAAAGAATATAAGACAATTAAATATTAGTTAAAAAGTGTTCTCCTGATGCTGCAAAGCAACACTTGTTCTGAAGAGCCAATTTTATCTTCCACAGGGTCAAGACATTTAAGCTGTGTTTGATTATGCACTGCCAGAGAAAACAAAAGTAAAATGGCCTGTGTGTGTGTGTGTGTGTGTGTGTGAAAATGCGCCATTCAAATAAACTTGACGCGCCTTACCAAGTCTAATAACAAGCACAAACTGTGTTAAATAAAAGTAAGTAAAAAGGAAGCTACTCATCCTCCAGTGTTTTTCTGCTTTCCCACAGTAAAGGACGTGAATGGGTATAATAGACTTATAAACAAACGAAAGGAAGAAACGTTTATAATTCCCTGTGAAAATGTGTGTGACACGAGTGAAGATTTGAGAAAAGAAACGAGATGTCCATGTGGGATAAAATGGACTAACGTTAGGCCTATTGTTAAAATTCACGGAAGTCAAGTCAAGTCAAGTCAACTTTATTTATATAGCGCTTTTAACAATGTAGATTGTTTCAAAGCAGCTTTACAGTGTTAAACAGGAAAATAATGCAGCATAATTTTGTTTAGCTGTATAGCCATTTGATGTCATCAGTTCATTTCAATTTCCATACGGTGACAGTGTGGGCTTTAGATCAATAATTAGATCAGTAATTTAGTTTACATGGTTAAATTAGTTTATTAATTAGATTTATTTTGATGTTTAGTTGAAAAATATAGTGTCCCCAACTGAGCACGCCAAGCCAGAGGCAACAGTGGCAAGGAAACCAAAACCCCATTAGGTGACCTAATGGAGAAAAATAAACCTTGGGAGAAACCAGGCTCAGTCGAGGTGCCAGTTCTCCTCTGGCCAATTAACAAACAACGTATTATTATTATTATTCTGGCTGCTTTACAGGTCAGAGGTCATAATAGATCGGAATATTCAAAGGACCGGAGGCAACACGCTGGAGACGGGTTTATTGAGGATGATGTTGATTAAATAATTATTAGAGTGCAATATTCGAATGATCGTAGGCAACACGCTGGAGACGGGTTTATTGCGAAGTCGCAAAACAGAATAAAAAAGCTGACAAATCTTAAATTGGGCTCAGCCTCTCTCATTCGGCATGAATCCATTCATGGCTGCGAATTTATTTCCTTTGTAAACAAAGCTTTGTGCTTCACTCGGTATTATTCACGTAAAACAACATTAACATACAAAACACTGGGTTAGGAACGAAATTATAGTTTTGAAGTAGATAAAGAGATTTATGTAAAGAGATAGTAAAATACAGATATAGTAAATTATATATTTGTATTAATTTAAAAAAAACGACGATATCATCGTCCATCACAATGTTTTACTGTAAACATCGTCAGCTGCCAATTTAGAAGACATCGCCCAACCCTATCTCGCACATCCCTAAGTTAGCTCAGTGACACACATTGTAGATGAAACAGAAACAGCTCATAGCTGATAATGCAGAGAAGCTTCTTTTCATCAAAAAGAACCAGCCTCTCACTTTTCTGAAAAGGGCTGTATGGCTATGATAACAATAATAATTGAATTCAGTGGTTCTGCTACTATGTTGTGTGGTACTGGAATCCACTGAATGTTACAGGTTACATTCATGTGAAATGGGCCGCAGTGCCATATTTGTTTAGGAAGTTGAATATTAAAATGTCCGCAACAGCATCAATTTGTGTATTTACTTTGTTACAGTCAGAAAGTGAAAAACATCTGATGAAAATAAAACATTGTTAGAAGAACTGTAATGGTATTATTAAGTACTCGTATCAGTACTCGGTATCGGCAAGTACCCAAATGTAAGTACTTGGTCTGAAAAAAAGTGGTATCAGTGCACCCCTAGTTTATGGTTTTAATCCTATTATATTATATTATTATATTTAGTGCTGTCAAACGATTAAAATATTTAATCGCGATTAATCGCATTAATGCCATAGTTAACTCACAATTAAATCGCACATTTTTATTTATTCTAAATGTCCCTTGATTTCTTTTTGTCCCATTATTTTTTCTTATTTTAATGCTCTTATCAACATAGAAAAGTGGATCGGCTTGCTTTGTTCAAATGTTTGTTTTATTGAAACAGTGTTAATTTCGTTGACGAATAATTTGTGTCATAATTTTCGTCAACGACCCTATTTCACTGATGAAAACGAGGCGATAACTAAATAAAAACTAGTGTTAGATGACAAAAACTATAACGAAAATCAACTGTCATTATCGTCAACAAATAAAAACGAGACGAAAATGTTAGTGAGAGCCGATTAGGGAAGAGATCGGGTCAGAACTGATGTCCTGTGTAACAGATGAGCACATTTGATCTGAACTGATCTAACCGCTGGAGAACACGGCTCATCCCCAATCCAGCGCTCCAGAGCGGCTCAATCAATCAATAACACACATTTATGCCAGACCATTGATTATGAGCTAATGCTGATGAATAATGACAATGTTTACTTTACGATGTTTATATAGTGATATGTTTTAGACGGTTGTAACAATGCATATTTTATCTCCTCATCTGAACTTGAATGAGCTCCTGCAACTGCAACAGAGGCGCAGACATTTCAAAATAAGAGTCCCGGTGTATTTCGAGCTTGTTTATCATTAAAAGTCACGCATTATATATTCGTTTTTGGTTACACAATAAACTGTATTTAATTTAATTCCCATTTAATTCATAGTCAGGAGGAAAGACCAGTATTTGACACATATTAAATAAAGTATCAGGATTATAATAGTTCACTAAAACCATTAAAACAAATCTTCATTACTTGAAATTAAATAAATGTTAACTGAAAAAAAATAAAAAAAATAAACAAACTTATTTGAAGCTTTAGCTTAATCTGATATGGCCTACTGACTAAAACAGAAAATACAAAGTTATAAAAACTATAAAGATGTTTTTAAAAAACAAACAAAAAAAGTGAATTGAGCTCTTTCTTGTATTTTTAATGTCAAAAACAAAATGATGTCAAAATGTCAGTTCAAGTGACAGTCGGTGTGTAAAGCTTAAATGCTCAATGTATTACAATTGAACTAAACTCATTAGATTTTAGGAGACTAAAACTAGACTAAAACTAAAAGCAATTCAGGTGACTAAAATATGACTAAAACTAAATGTAATTTTAGTCAAAAGACTATGACTAAAACTAAATCAAAATTTGCTGTCAAAATTAACACTGTATTGAAAACAACATTGGCATACTGTAGTGTTCGATTTCACACCAACATTCTCACTTGAAGCAAATAATCGCTCACACAATGTAACACTGTCCATCAATAAAAGGGTGAAAAAAATACTTTGTTGCACAAACAGCCCCTTCAACAGCCCTTTCTAAGGGATCAAAACAGGGTGATACAAAATAAAATTACAAAGTGCACATGCAAGGTAAACTAGGACTCCGCCTATAGTGCAGTTAAACCATGGCTTAATACGTATCTCATTTCGGCGTCTCATGCTTGCCATCCACGTCTACTCTTTTAATGGCCCAAACAAGTGTGGGCAGCCGCAGCGTGCCTGATGTTTTGTTTCCGGTCTAGCTACATCCGGAGTGGTGTTGTAGTTTTTCTAACGTTACTAGTTGTTGCAACAGCATGTGAAAAAACTACAAAGTTTGTTAGACCAAAAAGAACGTTAATCTCGCGATAAAAAAATTGACGCCGTTAAAATAGGTTTGCGTTAACTTCGTTAATAACGCGTTTAACTGACAGCACTAATTATATTATTATATTACATTACATATTTTATTATATACAATTATTGTATATTATTTTATTTTATATTATATTACATTATTAATATAAATTAATAATGAAATAAAATATATTATATTATATATTAAATTAAAATAAATTATAATAATAATATAATGTTAATCGGATTGAACCCATTAATCTTAATTTCGTATGATAATACAAAATAATATACATCCACAAACTTTCATTTCATATGAAAGAAGACCTTTGACTATCTTTCTGTACTTTACAACAGTGTTTTTTAATATTCTTTGGTAAAATGTGAATTTACACTGCACAATTAATGTGTCATATCAAATAATTGTGTTTAGGTTGAAACCCACAATTAGACGATCAATAATAGCGAAAGAGCCTATTTAAAATCGTAGTTTGTAAATCACACCGTTTGACCCAAACACAAGCAGCCCTATATAAATCACTTTTCGCATTTGTGCATGTAAATGAAAACCCTTCAGGGGACGGCGTGGACGGCGTGTACTCACCCCATTGAGGCTGCCCAAGTCTTTGACCAGGTGCTCGTCTGTAGCCGTGTCATAGTTGATCACGGCGTGTTGTTTGTCCACACTGCGAGACTGAAGGTGCAAAGAACAGAAAGCAGCTTAGCAACATGACCTTATCATAAAACAAACGTGCACGCAAATACAATGTGCACGCTTCAAAGGGCCAGAAAATAACGTCTGCGGAGGCATTTACACAGTGGAAGAGAGCGGGTCACATGAGCAAACGGCCCGTCTGCGGCTCTTATCCGCTGTCTGGAGAACAGAGCCACGGCTGCACAATACTATCATCAGCAGTCTCCTCCGTGGAGAGAGTCCTATCAGTAAACTCACAGATAAACAGCTACATTTGGCCACAGGAAGGCCCAATTACCCAGCATTATCAGCGTCAGCGGTCCTCATGCATCGGTGCAGATCTGCCCACACTCATTTACAGCCTCATTAGTGGCAATCAGTGCAATGATGTCATCCAGAGACTCGTTATACAGTGTGTGGCTCTGCTCCAATGAGCCGCTTATTCAATCTAACCCAGCCTCAGTCACATCTGAGAGACCAATAATATAATACAATACAATACAATACAATACAATATAATATAATATAATATAATATAATATATAATAAATATAATATATTTAACTTTAAATTGTATATAATAAAATAATAATATTATTATTATTATTTGATAGCACTAAATATAATATAATTATATTATATGTATTATATATTATAATTCATTTAATATTAATTATATTTTATTATATTATATAATATAATAAAATATAATTAATATAATAAAATATAATTAATATAATATATTTAACTTTAAATTGTATATAATAAAAACAATTATTATTATTATTATTTGATAGCACTAAATATAATAATATAATATAATAAAACCCACAAACCTTCATTTAATATAATATAATTAATATAATAAATAGTGGTGAGCCGTTATCGGCGTTAACGCGAGACTCTTATCGGGCGATAAAAAAAAAATATTGCCGTTAATCTATTCTCAAAGTTGGGTTGGGAGCTGGGTCTATACTACGCAAGCTGTGATGACTTTCACCTTGATATTTTAGCGCGGATGTACACCTAGCCGAATTGCACTGTAGGGGCGAGAGAACGAGTCTTCGAACCTGTGTGTATGCCTACTAGTGTTGTCAAAAATATCCATATTTCACAATGTATCGATACTGAAATATCTGAAACGATACAATACTCATTTTCTACAGTATCGATATATCAGCTGCGCTCTCCTCTCCGACCGACAGCGAGTTGACACGCACCCGCCTCCTCTCATTCCCCTTTTCCACCAAGGCAGTGCTAGAGCTAGATCGGAGTCAGAGCCTAGTTTCAAATCGGTTCTTTGTGTTTCCACACCCAAAGCACCAGTTCCAAGCCAGGAAAAGTGGTTCTTAAGTAGCACCAAAACATTTCTGGGCTAGAACAGGGCTAGAAGTAAGAACCGATTATGTCAGGCGCTGGGGGCGGGGTCAACAAGACCAACACAGACTTGAGATCCGCCGTTGTTGAAATAGCAGCTAATGGAGCTAACAGCTGCTGCTCGTTTGTAATCTCCATCTATACAAATTACAGCGAACTGCACGAATGCGTTGGATTCGCTGTGTTTTCGTTGTGTTTTGATGCCGATGTAGGATCGTAAAGCCTGTGAATCAATAGTAACGCAATGTTTGCAGTGTTGATGGAAGGCTTGTTGGCAGCGGTGCAGAGACCGATCGGCGTATGAGTCCAGCGAGAGCACACGACTCCTTATGCTTTTGATTCACTCATGCGGTTTTTATATCATACATGGATCAGTCTGCGCAGCGCTGATGCATCTCGAACAAGCCTGGTGTGTGTGTGTGTTTCCCGCTGCCTCGCTAGCGTTGCTGAGAGAGATGAGACGTATACAGTGACGTAAGACCTGGCTCTGTTGTGGCTCTCAGCATGTGGAAAAGCAAA
The DNA here is from genome assembly GCA_023566225.1 of Romanogobio albipinnatus. Classification (NCBI taxonomy): domain Eukaryota; kingdom Metazoa; phylum Chordata; class Actinopteri; order Cypriniformes; family Gobionidae; genus Romanogobio; species Romanogobio albipinnatus. The sequence continues at coordinate 52,864,286 of CM042249.1, forward strand.
CCAGTTCTTAGAAGGCTCGTCAGTCGAACCAACTATGAACTGGGACTAGCACTGGCTCTGAACTAGCACCCGGTTCATTCTGGTGGAAAAGGGGTATCATTCAGTCTGTTTAACCCTCTGAACATGGCGAACGGGTGTTCTGCTGGATTTTTCCTCATGACAGCATGTTAGTATTGGATTGAAGGGTCTGAATTTTGCGCGGGGTTGCACATAACGATAGTTCCGCAGATTTCGCGCTTGCATCTGAAGCGCACACACACACACACACACACCGTAATAAAGCCGCCTCTGACATACAAGTGTAAAAATGAGCTCCTTTTTCCATCTTATTAATGGTCAAATACACTCAAAAATGTCTCAATGCCCATCTTGGTGAGTTTAAACGTAAACACAGTCGTAAGCAGCTCACAGGAACAGTGTTTGGGATCCATGCGTGCATCAGGTCTTAAAGAGACAGAAGTTATTTATTATTCAAACTACAAAAAGACAAACGATCACCTACGAGCACACATTCTGAATGCCTTCGGCAGAATTCAAATGAGCCATTTTAATCTAGATTAATTCCAAGATTACAGTGAGATTAATCTAGATTAAAAAAAAAATTGATCTATGCCCACCACTAATAATAAAATAAATTTTAATTTTAAAATGTATATAACAAAAAACATTTTTTTTTTATTATTCATTTGATCGATTTAATAGCACTAAATATAATATAATATAATATATAATTAAACCCACAAACCTTCATTTCACAAAATATAATTAATATAATACATAATTTAATCTGATTAAACCCACAAACCTTCATTAAATATAATAAACATGACATAATGAATATAATATATTTTAACTTTAAATTGTATACAATAAAAATATGATTATTATTATTTATTTTTTCAGTTGATCGATTTGATGGCACCAAATATAATATAATGTAATGTATAATTAAACCCACAAACCTTCATTTCACAAAATATAATAAACATGATATAATTAATATATTTTTACTTTGAATTGTATATAATAAAAATAAATAATATTTATTCATTTATGATTCGATTAATTGATTTGACAGCACTAAATATATTAATATAAAATGTAATATAATTATAAAATTAATTTAATATATTTTTACTTTGAATCGTATATAATAAATGATAAAATACACCCACATGATT
>CM042249.1:52875466-52877966 GCA_023566225.1 Romanogobio albipinnatus
ACTGCTGATACCAACACCTGTCTGCTCAACACCATGAATGAGATTCTCCTGATTCATAAGCCACCTACCAGCCGAAAGGTCCTACTTAAAATCTGCAAAGTGATTCTCAGAAACGGAAAGAAAAGGATGAACGCATATGCAATCCAGGATGATGGATCTGAGAGAACTATCCTCCTCCATAGTGCAGCTCAGCAGTTGGGCCTCAAAGGCCAGTCCGAAGACCTTCCGCTTAAAACAGTCAGGCAAGAGTTACAGGTTCTCAAAGGAGCAGCAGTCTCATTTACGATCTCCCCAATTGCTCAGCCCACTAAACGGTATCACATCAAAGGTGCCTTTACTGCTCAACAACTAAGCCTAGCAGAGCACTCACACCCAGTGAAGAATCTGAGGAGAGATATCGGCACCTTAAAGGGCTTCCACTGCATGATTTTGAAGCGGTCTGTCCTGTGCTGCTCATTGGGTCGGATTACCTCCATCTGATTACTCCTGTGGAACCAGTAAGGCTAGGCCCTCCTGGGGGACCAGCAGCAATAAAGACACATCTTGGTTGGACGTTACAGGGCCCGGTCCAACATTTGTGGAAGGACTTGACTGAACAGCACTGTTTCTTCACTTCAGTTTCGTTCCCAGAATCAGATATCTTCAAGCAAGTGGAGAAATTATGGCAGATGGATATACTGCCCTGGCGCAACGAAAAGACTTGCATCAGATCCAGACTGGACCAGGAGTCTGTGGAACTTCTGGAAAGGAAGACAGTAAGGGTTGAGGTGGATGGCGTCAAGCGATATGCAACCCCTCTCTTGCGGGTCAAGAATATGCCCGAACTCAAAGCACCCAAAGAAGCAGTCTTGTCACAGCTGAGGGCCACTGAAAGGAGACTGACAAAGATGCCACAGCAAGCAGCCGCTTATACTTCAGAGATTTCAAAACTGGAACAAGCAGGCTATGTTAATAAATTGCCACAGAACGCTGAGTCAGACTCTTCCTGCTCCTGGTACATCCCGCATCACATGGTGCAGCACAATGGGAAAAACAGGATTGTCTTCAACTGCTCATTCCAATATCACGGACAAAACCTGAATGAGCTTTTGCTCCCTGGACCAGTGTTGGGGCCATCCCTACTTGCTGTGCTACTCAGATTTAGGGAACATTCGGTGGCAGTCAGCAGCGACATCAAGGGGATGTTCCACCAAATTAGACTGCTCCCAGAAGACAAACTGCTCTTGCGCTTTCTCTGGAGAGACCTAAACGTACAGGAATTACCCAGCGTGTATGAATGGCAAGTCCTCCCTTTCGGGACTACCTGTAGCCCCTGCTGTGCCGTTTTTGCACTCCAGAAACACGTACTCGACCATAGCCAGCCTGGAGATGATGTCCACAATTCCGTTCTGAAATCTTTTTATGTAGACAACTGCCTACAAAGTTTCACCTCAGCAGAAGAAGCAAAAGGTTTCGTTAACAGAATAAGGAACCTGCTGGCAGATGGAGGCTTTGAGTTGAGGCAGTGGTCCAGCAATGTCCCTTCAACAATAAGTCACCTGCCCCATGATGCCATATCAGACAGTGCAGAACTCTGGATCTCACAAGGCCAAACAGACAGTCAGGAGTCGACATTGGGGCTCCTCTGGAACCATCAGTCTGACACAATCTCCTACAAATACCGTGCCAAGGACAGTAGTAAGACTACCATGCGCAACATATACAGAATCCTGGCCAGTCAGTACGACCCGTTGGGTTACCTCATCCCTTATACCACTCGCGCCAAGATCATTGTACAAAGACTGTGGGACAAGAAACAGGATTGGGATGATCCACACTTGCCCGCAGATCTGCTACAAACCTGGACCGAATGGGAGGAGGAGCTACCTGCCCTACAGAATATAGTTCTTCCTCGGTGCTACTGTAGCCCCACCAAAGTCACCAAAACGAGTCTACGGGACATACATGTTTTCTGTGATGCCTCTGAACGCGCATATGGCTCAGTGGCATACCTGCGGATTGAGGACCAACACGGACAAGCAGAGGTAGCCTTCCTAACAGCAAGATCACGTGTAGCACCCAAAAAACAACAATCCATTCCCCGACTAGAATTGTGCGCTGCATTGACTGGAGCTCAACTTGCCAAAGTGCTCAACACTGAGTTGAACCTGCCAATACGTCACATAATCTTGTGGACGGACTCCACCACTGTCCTAACATGGTTACAATCTGACTCTTGCCGATTCAAAGTATTTGTAGGGACTCGGGTAGCAGAGATCCAAGATCTCACAGAGCAACACATCTGGCGATACGTACCCTCCGCAAGCAATCCAGCCGATGACATCACTCGGGGAAAGAGTCTACTCAAGCTCAACACGGGAAGCCGCTGGTGCAAAGGACCGCTGTTCCTGAAAGATCCACCCAATCTGTGGCCTGAATGCCCCAGTCCAGAGATACTAGACAATAAAGAACTGCGCAAGTCTGATTCCAGTACTTTGGTCTGCTTCACATCCTATGATTT
>CM042249.1:52892983-52895483 GCA_023566225.1 Romanogobio albipinnatus
TTCTAAAACTATTAACACACTTACCCCGGTGCATCAGGGTAAGGCAAAACACGTGTGGGAGAAGGATTGATGGCGTTATTGACTCTCATTTTGAACAAAAACGTTACGTAGTGTACAACGGTGTTCTGTTTTAAGTCATTTTTCCCCCATTTTAATTGTTCGGACTCAGTTTTAATGGTTAAATTAAATTGTAATTAATAAAAAGCATGTCTGATTAATTGAATCAACCCTTATAAAAACAACAATTTATTAGTATTATTTTTCTGTTGTGTGTTTTAGTTGTTCTGAATGCATAAAACATGAATTTATCTTTTATAATATAACTTTTTTTGTCAGAGCTTTACTGTTAACATTAAAAATCTTTATTATTATTAGTGTTAGTATTATTATATTGAGGAGTAGCTCAATTCTGCTGTACAACTAATATATTTCGGTCATAGTGTTCCTTTAAAGGCACAATATGTAATTTCTCATCGCTTATTCAAAATAAAGGCGTGTCTTGACTCTTGATTGGGCGGAGCTTTTATTCTGCCGCGAGCGCTTCCTCTTCTTCCGCTCGTGTGTGTGTGTGTAACGCAGCGCTGTTTGATCCTCTCACACACATGTGAGTGTGTTAAAGTGATGTTGTAACGTTGGCTCTTGTTCACTCTGCAGTGAGCGAGATCATATGAGGCGGTAAAACATGGCACATGTGCGGTAAATCAGCAGCAGCAGATTCACACAATCAGACCAACTGTGTTGAGCTGGAGGACAATCATCAGTTTCTGTCCATCAATGATCCAAACAGTGTCTAATAAAACACAGCAGATATTAAAGCCGCTAGTGTTGCCATGGTTACTACACCATAACACCGGAGGGCGACTGGGTTTAAACATTCTTGGAAACATTTGGGATAATGAGTACACAAGTCAACCATATATATATATAACACTAGGTCTAGTGTTTTTGGATATTTTAATCCTAAAATCTTACATATTGCACCTTTAATGAAACCTTATTGTAAAGTGTTACCAAAATACCAAACCTCATGGTTATCTTATTATTTTCTGTTTCAATATACGTAGAACACAGATAGTCACACACACACACACACACACAATATACACGCACATATATACACTTGCTCACACAAAGATCAAACACTCTCTCACACACACATATACTCGCTCACAAACACACACAAGACACACAGAACACACACTCTCTCTAACACACACTCTCTAACACACACTCTCTCACACACACTCTCTCACACACACTCTCACACACACACTCTCACACACACACACACACACACACACACACACACACACACACACACACACACACACACACACACACACACACACACCCAGATCTCAAACTCTCTCACACATACGGACACACACACACACACACACATACACTCACGCACACAAAACACACACACACACACACACACACAGATCACACACTCTCAAACTCTCACACACGTACGGACACACACACACACACACATATACTCACGCACACAAAACACACACACATACACTTGCTCACACACACACACGCTCACAAACACACACACAGATCACACATACGGTCACGCACACACACATATACACTCTCTCACACATATACTCGCTCACAAACACACACAAGACACACAGAACACACACTCTCTCTCACACACACACACACACACACACACAAAACACACACACCCAGATCACAAACTCTCAAACTCTCTCACACATACGGACACACACACACATACACACACACACACACACACACTTGCTCACAAACACACACACACACACACACACACACACACACACACACAGATCACATACGGTCACGCACACACACACACACACACATATACTCGCTCACACACACACACACACACACATACACTCTCTCACACATACTCGCTCACAAACGCACACAAGACACACAGAACACACACTCTCTCTCACACACACACACAAAACACACACACCCAGATCACAAACTCTCACACATACGGACACACAATACACTCACGCACACAAAACACACACACACACAGATCACACACTCTCAAACTCTCTCACACATACGGACACACACACACACACACACACACAGATCACACACACATATATACTTGCTCACAAACACACACAAAACATACACACATACATTCGCTCACACACACACACACACACACGGTCACGCACACACATACTTGCTCACAAACACACACACACACACTCGCTCACACACACAGATCACACACTCTCTCAAACACACACATACACTCGCTCACACACACGGTCACGCACACACACATATACTTGCTCACAAACACACACACACACACTCGCTCACACACACACACACACACACATACACTCGCTCACACACAGATCACACTCTCTCACACACACACACACACACTCACACATACACTCGCTCACACACACAGATCAGACACACGGTCACGCACACACACATATACTTGCTCACAAAACAC
>CM042249.1:52897983-53017983 GCA_023566225.1 Romanogobio albipinnatus
GATATGCAATGACAACAATAGATCATTGTTATGATTGAATTGTATAAAATGCAGGTTTTGGGTTTGGGTTTGGGTTTAATAAGTTAATGTCTAGTTAAGTGGAGTTCAGTCATTTTAATAATTAATACAAAACATACTTTATCTACATTTCTACTGTATTGCACACTCCAAACTTTAGGGGTGGAGGCTGAAGCTGATTGGTCGATTCATATAACGGCTGTTTTGGAATGGAAATAAAAGCATATTTTGGCATGGCGTTAGTTTTAATACTTCAGAACGAGACTAGAGATGTGCTGCACAACATTAATCTGGCGTTGGAGATGTGTGTTCCCTCTCATATCCTCAGATCACCAACCCAAAGGCCACAGACGCAGAGGAGCTGATCTCAGAGCAGCTCATGCCGTTCCACTGGCGGAGTAGGAGAACTGTGGGAAGTGCGGCCTCCTCTCGCTGTCGAACAGCTCCATACTGTCAGCTGAACAATACAAACAAAACAACAAGTCAGTGTGTTCTGTGAATGGAATACTAACTGCTGATTGGACGAGACATCTGTCAATCAAGAACATCCATTCACATGTAAATATTAGAGCTGAATGAGTTCACTTCAAAATGATCATCTCCTCGCCCCATCTCATCTCAGATGTTCACGTCTTTCTTTCTTCAGTGGAACAGAAATGAAGTTTTTTGAGGAAAACCTTCCAGGATTTTTCTGCTCATAATGGACTTCAATGGGAACCAGCGGCTGAAGGTCCAGATCACTGCAGTTTCAGAGGAAGAGCTTCAGACGAGGAATAGAGGCTGATCTAGAGGAACCAGAAAATAAACATTTATAGACTTTTAACCTAAAATGCGTGACTTCGGTGTTGTGCTTCTTCACGGCGTATGACATCATCACGTAGGAAAGGTCACATGACGTAGGTGGAAGCAAGGCCGTAACCATGTCTTAGACATTGGGGGGGGGGGACTTAAGTTTGTTATGAATTCAATTATTAAAGGATTAAAAGGGAACCTGTTAAAGTGTCACCGGCCCACCCAAATATAAAACCGTAATAATCCTATAAAATCATTTGAATAATAATAAAACTATATATCATTTGAAAGCTTACAATCTCTACGTTTTCATATTTCAAAATTCATTACACTCTAAAAAATGCTGGGTTACAAACACCAAATTTGGGTTGAAAATGGACTAACCCAGCAATTAGGTTGTTTTAAGCAAACATTCAACCCAACCACTGGGTTAAAACAACCCAATCGCTGGGTTAAAACAACCCATTCACTGAGTTAAAACAACCCAATCGCTGGGTTAAAACTACCCAATCGCTGGGCTAAAACAACCCAATCGCTGAGTTAAAACAACCCATTCACTGAGTTAAAACAACCCATTCACTGAGTTAAAACAACCCAATCGCTGGGCTAAAACAACCCAATCGCTGGGTTAAAACAACCCAATCACTGAGTTAAAACAACCCAATCGCTGGGTTAAAACAACCCAATCGCTGGGCTAAAACAACCCATTCACTGAGTTAAAACAACCCAATCGCTGGGTTAAAACAACCCAATCGCTGGGCTAAAACAACCCAATCGCTGGGTTAAAACAACCCATTCACTGAGTTAAAACAACCCAATCGCTGGGTTAAAACAACCCAATCGCGGGGTTAAAACAACCCAATCGCTGGGCTAAAACAACCCAATCGCTGGGTTAAAACAACCCAATCGCTGGGTTAAAACAACCCATTCACTGAGTTAAAACGACCCAATTACTGGGTTAAAACAACCCATTAACTGGGTTAAAACAACCCATTCACTGAGTTAAAACAACCCAATTGCTGGGTTAAAAAAAACCAACCGCTGGGTTAAAACAACCCAATCGCTGAGTTAAAACAACCCAATTGCTGGGTTAAAAAAAACCAACCGCTGGGTTAAAACAACCCATTCACTGACTTAAAACAACCCAATTACTGGGTTAAAACAACCCAACCGCTGGGTTAAAACAACCCAATTGCTGGGTTAAAAAAAAACCAACCGCTTGGTTAAAACAACCGATTCACTGAGTTAAAACGACCCAATTGCTGGGTTAAAAAAACCCAACCGCTGGGTTAAAACGACCCAATTGCTGGGTTAACAAAACCCAACCGCTGGGTTAAAACAACCGATTCACTGAGTTAAAACGACCCAATTGCTGGGTTAAAACAACCCAACCGCTGGGTTAAAACAACCCAACCGCTGGGCTAAAACAACACATTCACTGAGTTAAAACAACCCAATCGCTGGGTTAAAACAACCCAATCGCTGGGCTAAAACAACCCATTCACTGAGTTAAAACAACCCATTCACTGAGTTAAAACAACCCAATCGCTGGGTTAAAACAACCCAATCGCTGGGCTAAAACAACCCAATCGCTGAGTTAAAACAACTCAATCGCTGGGTTAAAACAACCCAATAGCTGGGCTAAAACAACCCAATCGCTGAGTTAAAACAACCCAATCGCTGGGTTAAAACAACCCAATCGCTGGGCTAAAACAACCCAATTGCTGAGTTAAAACAACCCATTCACTGAGTTAAAACAACCCAACCGCTGGGCTAAAACAACCCAAACGCTGGGCTAAAACAACCCATTCACTGAGTTAAAACAACCCAACCGCTGGGCTAAAACAACCCATTCACTGAGTTAAAATAACCCAACCGCTGGGCTAAAACAACCCAATTGCTGGGTTAAAACAACCCAATTGCTGGGTTAAAACTGGGTTGGATTGGGTTGTTTTAACTCAGTGAATGGGTTGTTTTAACCCAGCGATTGGGTTGTTTTAACCCAGCGATTGGGTTGTTTTAGCCCAGCGATTGGGTTGTTTTAGCCCAGCAATTGGGTTGTTTTAACTCAGTGAATGGGTTGTTTTTACCCAGCGATTGGGTTGTTTTAGCCCAGCGATTGGGTTGTTTTAACTCAGTGAATGGGTTGTTTTAACCCAGCAATTGGGTTGTTTTAACCCAGCGATTAGGTTGTTGTAGCCAAGCGATTGGGTTGTTTTAACCCAGCGATTAGGTTGTTGTAGCCAAGCGATTGGGTTGTTTTAACTCAGTGAATGGGTTGTTTTAACCCAGCGATTGGGTTGTTTTAGCCCAGCGATTGGGTTGTTTTAACCCAGCGATTGGGTTGTTTTAGCCCAGCGATTGGGTTGTTTTAACTCAGCGAATGGGTTGTTTTAACCCAGCGATTGGGTTGTTTTAGCCCAGCAATTGGGTTGTTTTAACTCAGTGATTGGGTTGTTTTAACTCAGTGAATGGGTTGTTTTAACCCAGCAATTGGGTTGTTTTAACCCAGCGATTAGGTTGTTGTAGCCAAGCGATTGGGTTGTTTTAACCCAGCGATTAGGTTGTTGTAGCCAAGCGATTGGGTTGTTTTAACTCAGTGAATGGGTTGTTTTAACCCAGCGATTGGGTTGTTTTAGCCCAGCGATTGGGTTGTTTTAACCCAGCGATTGGGTTGTTTTAGCCCAGCGATTGGGTTGTTTTAACTCAGCGAATGGGTTGTTTTAACCCAGCGATTGGGTTGTTTTAGCCCAGCAATTGGGTTGTTTTAACTCAGTGAATGGGTTGTTTTAACTCAGTTAATGGGTTGTTGTAACCCAGCGATTGGGTTGTTTTAGCCCAGCGATTGGGTTGTTTTAACCCATCGATTGGGTTGTTTTAGCCCAGCGATTGGGTTGTTTTAGCCCAGCGATTGGGTTGTTTTAACCCAGCGATTGGGTTGTTTTAACCCAGCGATTGGGTTGTTTTAGCCCAGCGATTGGGTTGTTTTAACTCAGTGAATGGGTTGTTTTAACTCATCGATTGAGTTGTTTTAGCCCAGCGATTGGGTTGTTTTAGCCCAGTGATTGGGTTGTTTTAACTCAGTGAATGGGTTGTTTTAACCCAGCGATTGGGTTGTTTTAACTCAGTGAATGGGTTGTTTTAACCCAGCGATTGGGTTGTTTTAACTCAGTGAATGGGTTGTTTTAACCCAGCAATTGGGTTGTTTTAACCCAGTGATTGGGTTGTTTTAACTCAGTGAATGGGTTGTTTTAACCTAGCGATTGGGTTGTTTTAACTCAGTGAATGGGTTGTTTTAACCCAGCAATTGGGTTGTTTTAGCCCAGCAATTGGGTTGTTTTAACCCAGCGAATGGGTTGTTTTAACCCAGCGGTTGGGTTGTTTTAGCCCAGCGATTGGGTTGTTTTAGCCCAGCGATTGGGTTGTTTTAGCCCAGCGATTGGGTTGTTTTAACTCAGTGAATGGGTTGTTTTAACCCAGCGATTGGGTTGTTTTAACTCAGTGAATGGGTTGTTTTAACCCAGTGATTGGGTTGTTTTAACCCAGCGATTGGGTTGTTTTAGCCCAGCGATTGGATTGTTTTAACCCAGCGATTGGGTTGTTTTAACCCAGCGATTGGGTTGTTTTAACTCAGTGAATGGGTTGTTTTAACCCAGCGATTGGGTTGTTTTAACTCAGCGATTGGGTTGTTTTAGCCCAGCGATTGGGTAGTTTTAACCCAGCGATTGGGTTGTTTTAACTCAGTGAATGGGTTGTTTTAACCCAGCGATTGGGTTGTTTTAACCCAGTGGTTGGGTTGAATGTTTGCTTAAAACAACCTAATTGCTGGGTTAGTCCATTTTCAACCCAAATTTGGTGTTTGTAACCCAGCATTTTTTAGAGTGTAATGAATTTTGAAATATGAAAACGTAGAGATTGTAAGCTTTCAAATGATATATAGTTTTATTATTATTCAAATGATTTTATAGGATTATTACGGTTTTATATTTGGGTGGGCCGGTGACACTTTAACAGGTTCCCTTTTAATCCTTTAATAATTGAATTCATAACAAACTTAAGTCCCCCCCCCCCAATGTCTAAGACATGGTTACGGCCTTGCTTCCACCTACATCATGTGACCTTTCCTACGTGATGATGTCATACGCCGTGAAGAAGCACAACACCGAAGTCACGCATTTTAGGTTAAAAGTCTATAAATGTTTATTTTCTGGTTCCTCTAGATCAGCCTCTATTCCTCGTCTGAAGCTCTTCCTCTGAAACTGCAGTGATTTGGACCTTCAGCCGCTGGTTCCCATTGAAGTCCATTATGAGCAGAAAAATCCTGGAAGGTTTTCCTCAAAAAACTTAATTTCTGTTCCACTGAAGAAAGAAAGACGTGAACATCTGAGATGAGTTTTTTATACTGTTCAAGAGTTGACATGAGCTGGACGTATGACGGAGTATTTCTGTGCTCACAAGTTTCGTAAAGTTGTTTTTTTTTGGAGAATGGTCCTGTGTGAGGTCATAACGGGCGGAAAATCCTTGTATGGACACTTCTCCCAGAAAAGTGTGCGCACATCAACCGGAGCAGGAGCGAGAGCGAGAGCACGGCCATCATCCGGGTAACGCAAGTCGAGAAGGATGTCACTAAAGAAGTGTGTGTGTGTGTGTGTGTGTGTGAGGGAAAGATCACCTTGTTCAGCTTCACAAATACCCCAGTGTTAAGGGAACAGTAGATGCAGTTTGTGTTTCCGGATTTCTGCAAGTGTGTGTGTGTGTGTGTGTGTTTGTTCCCGGTCATGAGTGGAAACCGCAGGCGGGAGTGAAACTGATCAAATGTGTGTTTTGATGGCAATCGGCGAGCATATAATGTGAACAATACCAATGTATAGTATGTGTGTGTGAGAGTGTGTGTAAGAGTGTGTATATGTGTGTGTTTTGTTGGCAATCGCGCGTAAGTGCATTTAATGTGAACAACACCAACGTTTGTTTGTGTGTGTGTGTGTGAGAGTGAGTGTGTGTGTGTTTTGTTGGCAATCGGTGCGCAAGTGCATATAATGTGAACAACACTAACGTGTGTGTGTGTGTGTGTGTGTGTGTGTGTGTGTGTGTGTGTGTGTGAGAGAGTGTGTGTGTGTGTATGTGTTTTGTTGGCAATCGGTGCACAAGTGCATATAATGTGAACAACACTAACGTGTGTGTGTGTGTGTGTGAGAGAGTGTGTGTGTGTGTATGTGTTTTGTTGGCAATCGGTGCGCAAGTGCATATAATGTGAACAACACTAACGTGTGTGTGTGTGTGTGTGTGTGAGAGAGTGTGTGTGTGTGTGTTTTGTTGGCAATCGGTGCGCAAGTGCATATAATGTGAACAACACCAACGTGTGTGTGTGTGTGAGAGTGTGTGTGTGTGTGTGTTTTGTTGGCAATCAGTGCGCAAGTGCATATAATGTGAACAACACCAGCGTATAGAGAATCCAGAGTGATCCATAATGTGACGTTGTGGCGTAACTTTGTTTTATTAAGTGTGTGTGTCATGAGAAGTCATGTTTAACGTGATAGTTTCATCCGTAACGTTACATCTCCTATAGCATAATGCAATACTGTCAGTCTGAGATTCTTCACATAGATTCACATGTGCTCGTGTCTCTTTAGCTCCGCCCACTGCACGCCTCCACGGACTCGGCTGTGTTCAGAAAGAATCGGTTCAGTGTTTCTGTCTTTTATAAATCTGATTAACTAAAGACTCTCGGGAGATATGAAGGATCAGCACTACTCTACAGACACTCAAGACTAACACCAGCCTGTGTGTGAGATGACCCCTTTAACTAAAGGTGCCAGTAATTCTGACCAGGACTGTATATTGATCAGTTTTTGCTCCTGCAGGTGTTTGTGCCGGCCGTACCTTGTCCCGGTGGTGTGATGGTGATGGTCTGTCCTGTGAACTCCTCATCGAAATATCTGGTGTCTGTTTCTGAGGTCACCTGCGGTTTGAACGGAGGAACCAGCTGAGGAACAGAGAGCGACGGTTAGACAATCCAGATCAACCATTTTACAGTTCTAACCGTCCTGCTTCACTACACTGAACCAACTGGTGCGGAAACTGGTTTGATTTATAGCATCACTTTTTCAGTGTGTAACGGATGGGGTCCTATTTAGGGGTCTATGGCATCTAAACGACCTAAACAAGCCCTGATCTAATGATTCGCTGTTTACATGGACAACAAAACTCCAATATTAATCTGATTAAGACCATATTCTGATTAAGAAACTACCATGTAAACATTTTTGATTTCTAATGACCTTAATCCGGTTAAAGCCATACTCGAATTAAACAAAAATCCAATCAAGACATGTGAGGTATGCCTATTTTAGTCGCATTATCGAAGTGCATTGTAGACATGTACACACCTTAATCTAACTATTAACGCCGTGTAGGAGTTTTCACCGCATTTTGTGACAGGACACACACACACAGATCAGATCAGATGGTGGACCTGTGCCCAGAGAAGACCAACGCATGACCCCGAAGTGTCTGCAGAGACCGTGTCAATTAGCCTCCCCCTGAAACTGCCTCATCGACACGGCATCCTCAATAAACCCGTCTCCAGCGTGATGACTCCGATTGTTCGAATATTACAATTAAAGCTACACTGTGTGATATTTTCCCCCATCTAGTGGTGAAAAGGTATATGGCCATCAAGAAAATATTAATTTCTGTTCCTCCCAATTCCGATTTCGTTTTAACTCCTACGGTGGCCGATTTAGTCCAAGATTAACATGGCTTCCAGTTCGGCCTCGTCCATTAGTGTTGATTTGCCTGTTGTGTTGCCGTCTTAATTCTCTTTTTCGCTTCCTTGGCGACTCTGTTACATATCCTCGAGAATAAGAGTGATCCTCCATCAGCAACAGACTTTCAAAAAGGCTTTCAGGTTTTCATTTAGCAGTCTCAAGCAATCCCCCTCTTCACATTCGACACGGTGCCATCGAGTGTTAAAACGTGAAAGGCGAAGCTTGAATTTACGGGTATGTCCCTCTTTGGCTAATGTACTTTCAAGATGGAGGGGAAACATGGCGACCCCCATTCGAACCCCTTACCCGTATGCATTTTCAATGGCATATTATAAACTTACGAGAATACTTTATTACTTGAAAGAAGTAAATATACATTAATGAGGACATATATTTTTGAAAGAACTAAGTGTTTTTAGCTAAGAATAAACTAAAAAACTTACACAGTGTAGCTTTAAATAATACTTAAATCGATATGTCATCCTCAATAAACCCGTCTCCAGCGTGATGACTCCAGTCCTTCGAATATTCTGATCTATTATGACCTCTGACCTGTAAAGCTGCCAGAATAATAATAATAATAATAATAATAATAATAATAATAATAATGGGGTTTTGGTTTCCTTGCCACTGTTGCCTCTGGCTTGGCGTTCTCAGTTGGGGACACTACATTTTTCAACTAAACATCGAAATAAATCTAATTAATAAACTAAATTAACCATATAAACTAAATGACTGATCTAACTACTGATCTAAAGCCCACACTGCCACCATATGGAAATTGAAATGAACTGATGACATCAAATGGCTATACGGCTGAATAAAATTATGCTGCATTATTTTCCTCTTTAACACTGTAAAGCTGCTTTGAAACAATCTACATTGTTAAAAGCGCTATATAAATAAAGTTGACTTGACTTGACACACACACACCAGGCAAGTGCAGAGAGGGCTTTGGGGGCTCGAGCCCCTGCCCTTTTAAAAAAATTATCAAAAGTGCCTCTCTCAACAATCGTCAATAATATTGTGACCAATAAAACAGAATTTGAATTATAATTAATATAACAGTGCGTACAAAACACTAACAAAGCGCTCAAATGTCCCGTTGATCATTTACGAATCTGTCAGTCTGAGATGTCGTTGCCATGACGTGTTGCTATGGTGCGTGTGTTGCTTGACTGCTCATTCTGACACGGCCTCCTCTATATTTTTTTTCTTTGTGTTGTAATAACTCTCCTCATTGTAAAAGTAAAATACAATAAGTTTGTATCTGTAATCCCAGATTCATAATCGTCTGCTTACAACAGCGGTCGAGAACCTCTAGGCTCGCGAGGGTCATATGGTCACTCAGTGAACGCCTGTGGCTCGACGGCAGGAAAAAACAATCCAAACGAAACCTTTTTCATCATTAATCTTTTCTTTTACCTTTTATAATCTACCTTTTATAAAGGAACAATGTCCAACAGCGACACCCGCAGGTAAAGTTACAGCGGTTTGCCTGAGCCCATTGATTTTAACCTATGATTTTTACAGACCCACGAAAGTCGCGCTATGATTGGACCGGATTGGACGTGGGACAGCGTAGTGTAGCATGGGGACGTAATGACGTATAACATGTAAAACGGGAACATGAACGGAATATTCTAAAAGCAACTCATGTAAACACCTTAATCAGAATATTGTCTTATTCAGAGTAAGGTCAATAATTAGATTACTGCTGTCCATGTAAACATAGTCAGTGATGCACGTGTGGAGCGAAGGCTGGCCCGTGTGGTCCGATCAAACAGACGAGCTACTGGAGCTCAAACTACTCAAGAAGTTAATGCTGGTTCTGATAGTAAGGGCTCAGAATACACAGAGCATCTCAGTTTGTTGTGTATGGGGCGGCACAGCCGCTGACCAGTGCCCATGCTGACCCCTGTCCACCGCCCAAAGCACCAACACGTGAGCATCAGAACTGGACCACGGAGCAATGGAAGAAGGCGGCCTGGTCTGATGATCACGTGTTCTTCTACATCACGTGGATGGCCGGGTGTGTGTGCATGGCTTACAGAGAAGTGGCGTGGCAGCGGAGGCACTGATGCTTTGGGCAATGTTCTGCTGGGAAACCTTGGGTCCTCCATCCATGTGGATGTGACTTTGACACGTCCCACCTACCTAAGCATTGTTGAGCCCATGTCCAGCCTCTCATGGAAACGGTATTCCCTGTGGCTGTGGCTCTTTCAGCAGATAATGCGCCGCCACAAAGCACAAATGCTTCAGGAATGCTTTGAGCCGTTGACTCGGCCTCCAAATTCCCCAGATCTCAATCCAATCGAGCATCTGTGGGATGTGCCGAACAAACAAGTCCGATCCATGGAGGCCCCGCCTCGCAACTTACAGGACTTAAAGAATCTGCTGCTAACATCTTGGTGCCAGATACCACAGCGCACCTTCAGGGGTCAAGAGGAGTCCATGCCTCGACGGGTCAGGGGGACCAACACAATATTAGGATGTTATGGCTGATCGGTGGAGGTGCATGCACTATTCTGCAGAGATGACGAGTCAGCATCACTGCAGCCACTAGTATTTCAATAAATTATTAAAATGTCTCCTTGCTGTTTTTTCACGTTATACTCATAATCATTATCATGGGGCGGCAATGGCTCAGTGGTTCATGTAGGTTGTCTACAAACTGGAAGGTTGGTGGTTCGATCCCCGGTTCCACCTGACCAAGTGTTGAGGTGTCCATGAGCAAGAAACCGAACCCCGACAAGCTGGATGGCGCTTTGCATGGCTGACACCGCCATCGGTGTGTGAATGGGTGACTGTGAGGCAATATGTAAAGCGCTTTGGATGGCCATTGGTCTGTTAAAAGCGCTATATAAATGCAGTCCATTTACCATTACTTTTGCCATGCGCTGTGGCGAGCTTTATGTGTGCGCCAACTAGGGAATTAAAGGCTCATTATTATGATTTGTCTTATTTATATAAACGTGCGATTAGTCCTTTAGTAATTGCATAAATGAGCGACTAATGGAGCGTTCACACCGGACGCGAATGACGTGAATAAATAAGTAGTTGGACGCTTGAACATTTTGAGTTTACTCGTGTAACGGTCACCAGCTGGAGTGCCCTTGAGAGCCACCAAAGGGCACTCCACATAAGACTATTATCACTCACAAACTACATTTCCCATAACTCACTGCCCGGACTCATCATCACTTATCACTGATCACATTCACCTGTACCTCATTCACTGATTGCATTCACCTGTGTCTCACCATCCTGTTATTCCCTGTCTATTTATACCATGTTCTTTCATTCACTCACCGCGAAGTCTTGTTAAAGTGTTACACTGCATTTCTGAGCATTCTCCTGGTTTTCTTGTCTTTTGGTTTTGGATATCTTGCCCTGTTCCCTGGATTACTCTCTTGTCTCTGGTCCCTGCCTGTTTTGTTACTTTGTTTCTTTGTTTTGACTGCCTGCCTGTGTATGACTCTTGCCTGTACATTGGATTACGCCTCTGGATTGCCCTCAAATAAAGCTGCTATTGGATCCATCTTCGAGTCTCAGAGCAGTTTGTGACAACTCGCTTCATTCGTGCGTGACATTCACTTCACAACAGACGTGAATTCGCCTCATGGGCGGGGCTTCTGCCAGCGGCTCGTCTCGTTGAGAAATGGCTGACATGGGCTGTGTTCACACGTCTTTTTAATAAAAATGCTACTGTTAATGTGTGAGAGAACGTAGTTTTAAGACTTTTCAGGCGATAATGTAGTTGTGTAAAGCTCAAATCTGTGGTTTCTAAAGAGAGCTCCTCTCTGAACATGTGATCTGTTGTGTGTGGAGTTGAACATGTGATCTGGTGTGTGTGGAGTTGAACATGTGATCTGGTGTGTGTGGAGTTGAACATGTGATCTGGTGTGTGTGGAGTTGTGAGCTCCAGTGGATCAGCGGTGCTCAGCGCTCATTAACCCCGGCGAGAGCAGCCTTTCCTCGGCCAGTCCTTCAGCCGCTGGCTCTGATGTCTCTGTGGCGTCTCCAGCTATAATTCGTCTTGTGTAGATCTAACGGCCGATCTTTGGTCTCATGGATCTATAATTTGTTCCCTGGCGAATCGTTTAGGCTGAGGGCAAAGTGAAGTTTCATTACTTTTTTATTTTTAGGCTATTTAACTTTACATTAGCGCTGACTCTGAATGTTTGACTGAATTGTTTGCTTTATTTCATGTTTAGCTTCTTATATCTTTTACTTATACTTTTGTATTATTGATCAAACATAAACTTGCATTTGACAAAAAGAGACTGGGTTGTGTTTCATGTCATTTAATGTTATCACAGTGATAATCATATGCGCATCAGATGTTAATATATGATTAATGCAAACCAGATTTTCTCCTCGTTGTTGTCACTACTAGAGCAAGCTCCTGATTGGTTAACGCGGCGCAGAATGTCTATTTGCGTCTTTAAATTGACTTAACATGTAAGTCACTTGCGCGAAACGCTTCATTTGTGTCCGGTGTGAACGCACCATAATAGTTGACTATAAAAATCTTTAGTCGAGGGCAGCCCTCTGTATGATGGAGCGCATGTTTGCTGTGGTTCTCCTTATATGTGATGTGATGATACGTGTGCAAAAGGGGTTTTTACCTTCTTCTCGTAAACATCTTGCCACGCAATTCCAGTGAAGAACTTGTGCTGCATGATCTCTTTAGCATCATCAGGGCCGCCACCTAACCTAAAAACAGAAACCAGAAACACTTAGCATGTGTGCTTTGCATGGTGGGATACAGTATGAATCATAGCGGATGTGATGACACCGACCGTTGCTTCGGGTCTTTCTTGAGCAGGCCGGACAGCAGAGATTTGCCCTCTGGCGCGAGCGTGCGAGGGAAGCGGATGTCCTCCATCAGTATGAGCTCAAACAAACGCTCGTGATCCTGGTTATAGAAGGGCAGGCGGCCGCACATCATCTCGTACATCACCACACCCAAACCCCACCAGTCCACCGCACGGCCGTAGTCATTGTCCTCCAGCACCTGCACACACACACACACACACACATCTTGGGTTTTTATGGGTGTACAAACTGTATATTCTATCCCCTACTAATAAAGGGGTGGGCCTGGTTGAGTTAGTTAGTAGTCTGTTGAACTTGAAACTGGCGGTTATGGTAAGGGGCGAGGCACTTGACCAAACACAACACACTGCTCCAGCTGACCAATCAGAGCACAATGTGCTTTTCAGAAGGCGGGGCTTCTTAGACACAGGAACTAAACAGAGCGTTACTGACAGTAGGGATGGGCGATACCACTTATTTTGTTTTCGATACGATACGATACTTTCAAGGCCAGTATCAACGATATCAATACCGACACGATACTTCTAAACTGAACTTTTTAATTATTAAATTATTAAAATTACTAAGAGTAAAATGGGTAAAGATACCCACTTAACATCATATTTGAAAAGTATTTTAACATTCAATATGCCTTAATTGCAATTTATTAGATCATTTTTGTTTACACATGGTTAAAATATGTTTACTTGTAGTGGTAACCATGGACATTTACAAATACTAGTTGAACTATGGTCACTGTAGTAAAAAATTATTTTTATTAAAAATTAGTTACAGAATAGAACATGATCAATATCAACTTTTAACATTAAATTTAAAGAGTGTAATTGCACTATGTAGGCTACAATTTCTATTTTCGATTTGTTTATTGGGAAATAACTTAAACATATGTTTTTTGTCTTCTGGTGAGCATTGTCTGGGCTGCGTTTCCAAAAGCATCAATGGTTTCTTAAGATAGTTTTGGGAAACGCAGACCTGTTTAAATACAGTGTCAACAGTGACCGAACGCTCTCTCTGTGATTGACTGGTTCTGTCTTGCAGCATTTGCATGCGTTCAGATGAGCAGGAAAATAGTCCTATGCTACACAACTCTTCAGTAACAGGTTATTCGTATTGTATGCATAAAATAATCTCTTTAAATAAACAAAATTACCAAGAAAAAAAAACACCTTAATATCGATCGTTTTATTCGAGTATCGATTCTTTTCGATACTCACTAGGGGTGCACCGATCCGATATTAGGATCGGATATCGGCCACGATACTGACAAAATAGCTGGATCGGGGATCGGAAAAATGAACAGATCCAGGTGTTTTTTTCCGTCGCAGCAGAACCTACGTCATTCGTCAGCTTCACGTGTGTCACATGCTAGAAGCAACACGGAGCGAGCCAGAGAGTCGAGTGTGGAGGAGATATTTCACGCTTGCCACGCCAACTAGTTCATAGCTGTTTGCAATGTCTGCAAAGTAACTTAAATGTTTCGAGGGGAGGTGGTTTTACTGCAAAGTCAGGGTTTTTCCTGCATTGAACATTTTTTGACGGCCGCCAAAGCCTAATTTGATGAGTTATTGTGATTTACGAGTGATGTAGAACAGATGCTGCGCTTGAGACTGAGTGACTGACAGAACGATCAGAGCTCCGCCCCGCACACACTCTCTGGGTCTTCAAAATAATCAGTGTTAGCTGATAGCTCTCTCATATTTCACATATTAATCCAAATCAAAAGGTCGGAAGACCGAAACCATGTTGCACGTGACACATTCGGACAATTTTGTCCTTGAATTATCGCTGGTTGTGAATTGCGCTCAAAAAACATTGACTCTTCTCTGACCAGCTGACATAAAGCATACTTTCAATAAACGGGAGACAAATTATATTCAGTTATGAAGTGTTTTCTGTGTGTTGACATCTTTCTCGATGTTCTAACAGACGGGATTCTCACACAACGCGTCTGCTAATGTCCGATTCGCCACCTAATGACTCCTTTGAACCGAATCATTTTAACGACTGGTTAGAACAACTGATCTGTCCAACACTGAACTCATGAATCAGTTTATTAATTTACTCAGAACGCATCTGAAATGAGAACACAAGTGTGGTCACCCAATTAAGCAAGAGTGGGTGTAAGAATTAGTTTTAATTATCAACAGTATTTCAGCTTATTTCTGTTGACAATGTGTAGTAAAATAAATAGGCCTAGCCTACAATCATTTAGACAGGAGGGAGGTGAAACCAGAGCAAAGTTATTAGCTAGCTGATCATTTTTATTAAATTGAATATGGCAGAAAATTAAGACTATTTGTTAATTTGTAATGCTACTTTTTAATATTGATATGATTATATACCAAAACAATTATCTGTAGTGTAAAAATTGTTTGGTAACTGTCAGATTACTATTGTATGTTTGACTGTTTTTTGTTTCCACTGCTACATTTTATTTATTTAAAGAAGTTTGATTACATTCTATTTTAGATTTGAATGCACAATTGTTTTTTAAATAAATAAGAATTCAACACTTTACATACATCTGTTATTTTGTCTTAGTTATGTTTAGTTAGTAAAGTCTGGTGCCTTTAGTCTCTTCAAGGAAGGTATAAGGTGGAAGATGTACAGTTTATTATTAATTCAACAATAGTATCGGATCGGTATCGGGTATCGACAGATACACAAAGCCCAGGCATCGGGATCGGGACTGAAAAAGTCGGATCGGTGCACCCCTAATGCTCACATCAGTATCGATACTTCATATCGATATGCCCATCTCTAACTGACAGACTGGGAAGAGAGGAGACGCAACAATGTCAAAATAATGTGTTTTGCATGAAAACCTATTCTAGTAGAGCCAAAAACAAAATCAAAACTTTGTAAAAGTCTAATAATAGGGCCTCCTTAAATAAAGAACAGAGCAGTAACTGAGAGCTGATGGTGCTGGTGTGTTTGCGTTTGCACCCACTGAGTGTTACCCAAACCCCGACCGCGGGTCACGGGGAGAGAATGACTCAGACCGTTCGGTCAGTGGTAAGGTGAAGCCGTGGAGCTGCTAGAATTACTGACCGCTGTCTATTTCCAGAGCTGCTGTCATGTGACTCACGGAGAGAGACAGCTGGGCCTGCAGCTGCCCCATATATGTAGAGGAACAGCACAGCTGTGAAGCTGCCAGGAACCCAGGAGCCGTCGCCGAGCCCTCGACACACGCAAGCACAGAGACGCCAGAGGAGCCCCGCGTCTTCAGAGGGACTGTGAACAGCAGTAAACACATCCGAACGGCACAGCGGTGACGTGAACGAGGCTCTGTTTCCATGGCATGACCAGTCATGTAGTGTAAACTTCCCCCTTAACACCACATTACAGCGGCACGTTGTGAAACTAGTCATAACTTGAGATACTGTTATAGTTTTTATTAACATTTTGAATTAGTTTATATTTTTGGGGGATAAAACGTTATGAAATTTGGCACACGGAGAGAGGACTGTCCAAACATTACTCAGCAATTTTGGAGTCTCTAGCGCCACCAACTGTGCAAATTTATAGTTTTTATCAATATTTTGAATTATTATTATTATTATTTTTTTTTGATAAAAAGTTGTGAAATTTGGAAATTTCTCTCTAGCGCCACCAACTGTGCAAATTTATAGATTTTATCAATATTTTGAATTATTATTATTATGTTTTTTTGATAAAAAGTTGTGAAATTTGGCACACAGATAGAGGACAGTCCACTCTATCTAGCGCCACCAACTGTGCAAATTTATAGTTTTTAATCA
Organism: Romanogobio albipinnatus; assembly: GCA_023566225.1. Classification (NCBI taxonomy): domain Eukaryota; kingdom Metazoa; phylum Chordata; class Actinopteri; order Cypriniformes; family Gobionidae; genus Romanogobio; species Romanogobio albipinnatus. Next base: position 52,914,164 of record CM042249.1, read on the forward strand.
ATATTTTGAATTATTATTATTACTTTTTGGTAAAAAGTTGTGCAATTTGGCACACAGATAGAGGACAGTCCAAACATTAACCAAAGCAATTTTGGATTCTCTAACTCAATCTCTCTAGCGCCACCAACTGACCAAAGTTATGGTTTTTATCAATATTTTGAATTATTATTATTATTTTTTGGTAAAAAGTTGTGATATTTGGCACACAGATAGAGGACAGTCCAAACATTAACCACAACAATTTTGGATTCTCTAACTCAATCTCTCTAGCGCCACCAACTGACCAAAGTTATGGTTTTTATCAATATTTTGAATTATTATTATTATTTTTTGGTAAAAAGTTGTGATATTTGGCACACAGATAGAGGACAGTCCAAACATTAACCACAACAATTTTGGATTCTCTAACTCAATCTCTCTAGCGCCACCAACTGTGCAAATTTATGGTTTTTATCAAGATTTTGAATTATTATTATTATTTTTTGATAAAAAGTTGTGACATTTGGCACACAGATAGAGGACAGTCCACTCTATCTAGCGCCACCAAATGTGCAAATGTATAGTTTTTAATCAATATTTTGAATTATTATTATTATTTTTTGGTAAAAAGTTGTGACCTTTGGCACACAGATAGAGGACAGTCCAAACATTAACCAAAGCAATTTAGGAGTCTCAAACTCAATCTCTCTAGCGCCACCAACTGTGCAAATGTATAGTTTTTAATCAATATTTTGAATTATTATTATTATTTTTGGGTAAAAAGTTGTGAAATTTGGCACACAGATAGACAGTCCACTCTATCCAGTCCCTCCAGAAAAACGCGATTATGCGATCGCGTGATTTAACGCATAATCAGCCAAAGTCCGCATATTCATGCGGGGGCCGCATTTTTTCAAATACGCCGCACTTTCGCCGCATAAATTGCCTATTTCCGCGTGCAAAATATGCGGGGCTAGCATGATTTCATAATCCCCTCATTTTCATTGCAAAAAAAGTCATATATATATTAGCAGAAAGTTGAAAAATGTTTGTTTACTTCACACAAGAGCCGCCATTTCCCCCTATTGCCATGGGAACGCTTTGAAGTGACGTAATTACCTGACGTGAACGTCATCGAAAAGCTGCAAACCCCATGGTGAAACATGGATATCGGTGAAACCATGATGAAGCGCAAACTCCCATTTGCCAACAAAAATAACAGCAAAAGACGCGCAAAGCAGTTTCCCGGTGTGTTGACCGATTTCAGAACACACATCATCATGAAGCTTCGAAGCGTTATGAATCAATGAGTCGATTCAGCGGTTTGAAGCGTTTAAATCAATGAGTCGATTCAGCGGTTTGAAGCGTTTAAATCAATGAGTCGATTCAGCGGTTTGAAGCGTTATGAATCAATGAGTGGATTCAGCGGTTCGGATCGCCAAAGTCACGTATTTCAGGAGTTTGACCCGCGATCCAAATTAAGAATCGACTCACTGATTCATAGCATCATGATGCTGTGTGTGTTTTGAAATCGGTCATCACTATATAAGTCGTTATTTAGGTTTTTTTTGCACACAATAACTATTATCGTTGCTTCATAAAGTAATTGTAGAACCACTGTAGTGAGATGGATTTTGTAACGACATCTTTAGTACCTTTTATGGGTCTTGAGAGTGTACATTGTGCCAATGGAGGCCTTTCTGAGCCATTGGATTTACACTAAAATATCTTCATTTGTGTCCAACAACATGAGGGGACGTCATTCATGACAGAATTAAAAAATTTTGATGAACTAACCCTTTAAGAGATTGCACTTTGTGCATTGGAAGCACTCAAATGTCTGTAAAACAGGAAGTTATTTATTCATTTCTTCAGAAGTTGTAGCATATTCCTTTTGTAAAGCTACAGAACTTGTTTGACTCAATGTTTGGTAAATTTGAGCCGTGTGTTTATTAAGGTCTTCAATAAAACAAGATGAGAACTTAAATATTCCAGCACTTTCTGTGATGTAGTGCTTTTTTTTCTCTTTTTCATCATATTTCATCGCATAAAATTGCATAAATATCTCGCATTTTCCCGCATTTTTCATCGCATTTTTTAAGAAAACATGCCGCATAATCAAGGATTTTTGCCCGCAACAATCACAAAAAAAAGCCGCATTTTTCTGGAGGGACTGTCTATCTAGCGCCACCAACTGTGCAAATTTATAGATTTTATCAATATTTTGAATTATTATTATTATTATTATTATTATTATTATGTTTTTTTGATAAAAAGTTGTGAAATTTGGCACACAGATAGAGGACAGTCCACTCTATCTAGCGCCACCAACTGTGCAAATTTATAGTTTTTAATCAATATTTTGAATTATTATTATTACTTTTTGGTAAAAAGTTGTGCAATTTGGCACACAGATAGAGGACAGTCCAAACATTAACCACAACAATTTTGGATTCTCTAACTCAATCTCTCTAGCGCCACCAACTGACCAAAGATATGGTTTTTATCAATATTTTGAATTATTATTATTATTTTTTGGTAAAAAGTTGTGATATTTGGCACACAGATAGAGGACAGTCCAAACATTAACCAAAGCAATTTTGGATTCTCTAACTCAATCTCTCTAGCGCCACCAACTGACCAAAGTTATGGTTTTTATCAATATTTTGAATTATTATTATTATTTTTTGGTAAAAAGTTGTGATATTTGGCACACAGATAGAGGACAGTCCTAACATTAACCACAACAATTTTGGATTCTCTAACTCAATCTCTCTAGCGCCACCAACTGTGCAAATTTATGGTTTTTATCAAGATTTTGAATTATTATTATTATTTTTTGATAAAAAGTTGTGAAATTTGGCACACAGATAGAGGACAGTCCAAACATTAACCACAACAATTTTGGAGTCTCTAACTTAATCTTTCTAGCGCCACCAAATGTGCAAATGTATAGTTTTTAATCAATATTTTGAATTATTATTATTATTTTTGGGTAAAAAGTTGTGAAATTTGGCACACAGATAGAGGACAGTCCAAACATTAACCAAAGCAATTTTGGATTCTCTAACTCAATCTCTCTAGCGCCACCAACTGACCAAAGTTATGGTTTTTATCAATATTTTGAATTATTATTATTATTTTTTGGTAAAAAGTTGTGATATTTGGCACACAGATAGAGGACAGTCCTAACATTAACCACAACAATTTTGGATTCTCTAACTCAATCTCTCTAGCGCCACCAACTGTGCAAATTTATGGTTTTTATCAAGATTTTGAATTATTATTATTATTTTTTGGTAAAAAGTTGTGACATTTGGCACACAGATAGAGGACAGTCCAAACATTAACCACAACAATTTTGGAGTCTCTAACTTAATCTTTCTAGCGCCACCAAATGTGCAAATGTATAGTTTTTAATCAATATTTTGAATTATTATTATTATTTTTGGGTAAAAAGTTGTGAAATTTGGCACACAGATAGAGGACAGTCCAAACATTAACCAAAGCAATTTTGGATTCTCTAACTCAATCTCTCTAGCGCCACCAACTGACCAAATTTATGGTTTTTATCAATATTTTGAATTATTATAATAATCTTTTGGTAAAAAGTTGTGAAATTTGGCACACAGATAAAGGACAGTCCGAACATTAAAGCTACACTGTGTGATATTTTCCCCCATCTAGTGGTGAAAAGGTATATGACCATCCAGTAAATATTAGGTTCTGTTCCTCCCAATTCCGATTTCGTTTTAACTCCTACGGTGGCCGATTTAGTCCAAGATTAACATGGCTTCCAGTTCAATCCAGCAATCCCCCTCTTCACATTCGACACGGTGCCATCGAGTGTTAAAACGCGAAAGGCGAAGCTTGAATTTACGGGTATGTCCCTCTTTGGCTAATGTACTTTCAAGATGGAGGGGCAACATGGCGACCCCCATTCGAACCCCTTACCCGTATGCATTTTCAATGGCATATTATAAACTTACGAGAATACTTTATTACTTGAAATAAGTAAATATACATTAATGAGCACTTATATTTTTGAAAGAACTAAGTGTTTTTAGCTAAGAATAAACTAAAAAAGTTACACAGTGTAGCTTTAACCAAAGCAATTTAGGAGTCTCAAACTCAATCTCTCTAGCGCCACCAACTGTGCAAATGTATAGTTTTTAATCAATATTTTGAATTATTATTATTACTTTTTGGTAAAAAGTTATGAAATTTGGCACACAGATAAAGGACAGTCCAAACATTAACCACAACAATTTTAGAGTCTATAACTCAATCTCTCTAGCACCACACACTGACCAAAGTTATGGTTTTTATCAATATTTTGAATTATTATTATTATTTTTTGGTAAAAAGTTGTGAAATTTGGCGCACAGATAGAGGACAGTCCAAACATTAACCAAAGCAATTTTGGAGTCTCTAACTTAATCTCTCTAGCGCCACCAACTGTGCAAATTTATGGTTTTTAATCAAGATTTTGAATTATTATTATTATTTTTTGGTAAAAAGTTGTGAAATTTGGCACACAGATAGAGGACAGTCCAAACATTAACCAAAGCAATTTTGGAGTCTCAAACTCAATCTCTCTAGCGCCTCCAACTGTGCAAATTTATGGTTTTTATCAATATTTTGAATTATTATTATTATTTTTTAGTAAAAAGTTGTGACATTTGGCACACAGATAGAGGACAGTCCGAACATTAACCACAACAATTTTGGAGTCTCAAACTCAATCTCTCTAGCGCCACCAACTGTGCAAATTTATGTTTTTTATCAATATTTTGAATTATTATTATTATTTTTTAGTAAAAAGTTGTGACATTTGGCACACAGATAGAGAACAGTCCAAAAATTAACCACAGCAATTTTGGAGTCTCAAACTCAATCTCTCTAGCGCCACCAACTGTGCAAATTTATGTTTTTTATCAATATTTTGAATTATTATTATTATTTTTTGGTAAAAAGTTGTGAAATTTGGCACACAGATAGAGGACAGTCCAAACATTAACCAAAGCAATTTTGGAGTCTCTAACTTAATCTCTCTAGCGCCACCAACTGTGCAAATTTATGGTTTTTAATCAAGATTTTGAATTATTATTATTATTTTTTGGTAAAAAGTTGTGAAATTTGGCACACAGATAGAGGACAGTCCAAACATTAACCAAAGCAATTTTGGAGTCTCAAACTCAATCTCTCTAGCACCACCAACTGTGCAAATTTATGTTTTTTATCAATATTTTGAATTATTATTATTATTTTTTAGTAAAAAGTTGTGAAATTTGGCACACATATAGAGGACAGTCCGAAAATTAACCACAGACATTTTGGAGTCTCTAACTTAATCTCTCTAGCGCCACAAACTGCCCAAAGATATGGTTTTTATCAATATTTTGAACTATAATTATTATTTTTTGGTAAAAAGTTGTGACATTTGACACACAGATAGAGGACAGTCCAAACATTAACCACAGCAATTTTGGAGTCTCTAACTCAATCTCTCTAGCGCCACCAACTGACCAAAGTTATAGTTTTTTTTATCAATAATTTGAATTGTTATTTTGCCTTTTTTGAGCTTGACCCCAATAATTGCTGCTTGCAGCTATATTATAATACATATCATGGTAATATATTGTATGGTAATATTATTATATGGGAATAACATGGTTTAACATTTAACAACAAATTACATAGTGTTCTCAAGTTAATTAAACGGTAAAATTGTAATAAATCATTTCAATTATTATATGGTAATATTACCATAATAAATTATATAGTAATACATTGAAAAGAATTAAATAAAACAACTTAATTACCTTCTGTAACGTTCAAGATAGTTTCAAGAATTGAATTTTCCAGTAGTTTTTTTCTTTTGAATTATTTATATTATTATTATTCTCACAAATGTATAATATTTATAGTTTATAATGACACATATTATAACAACTTCTCAGCAATGTCTAGCTGATAAAATATGTTGAGCTTGATATAAGAAAATATATATTCAATATATAGAAATTCCCATGATTTGTATTACGATGACACTCGCCGGTCTAGAAATCACATTAAAATTCTCTTATATATCCCGGTTTTCAAAGAGCCTGATTCTTAAATAAAAGTTAAGACCTTTAATTGACCTTTGTCTAAAACATATTTTGCTATATTATAATCATGTTAACCATCTTCGGCCCTCTAGTGGATCCCGGTTGAGAGCCACTACTCATGTAAAACACATAAAACGCCCCGTTTTCCAAATAACGGTGTGCATTTAAAACACTTCCACCTGTTTTCTTCTGAAATTCTCTCATCCCTCCTTCTCTCTCTCTGGGCCGGTGGAATATTCCAGACGTAACAGCATTCCAGAGCTCCACACACACAACAAGGTCATTGTTTACAGCGGAACAACCTGTAACACGGCCTGGGCCGAGCTCCAGAGAGGCCACCCGTCTCCATGGCAACGGCCCCTGAAGTCTCCCGCTCCGGGCCGTGTTGTCATGTCAACACGGGGATTGAACCGAAGTTGAGAGAACGAGAGAGACAGGTGACACGGGATTCTGGACGGCTCGTCCGAGGGACGGTCCAGCCTCATGATGTTCCAAACCCCTATGACTCTTGTTTTTATAGATGTTCAACAGATTAGAGCTACACACATCACAACAGTATTATCAGACAAGGTGATATCATCTTAAACCTTAAGATCTCAGGGATTCGGAAAATATTTTGAACATTAAAAAATAAAATATGAATTATTATATTTATTATAACCCTGAACCCTACAACTAACCATTTTAGAGCAATAAAAGCCCCGTTTATAGGCGAGCCACACACACGCAGCCCCCAGCAGAGGGCAGAGGAGGCCCCGCTCAGGGTCAGGATATGATGTGGGCAGCTGTGGGCGGCAGCTGGAGCGCTAGTGGCCCTCAGCTCTGACAAACCCTTTACCAGCAGACGAGGGGCGTCAACAATGAGACCGCAACTGTGACAACATGAGCAGACCACAGGCCGGAGACACACACACACACACACACACACACACACACACACACACACACACACTCTCTCTCTCACACACAAACACACTCACACACACTCACACACAAACACACTCACACACACTCTCTCTCTCACACACACGCACACCTACACTCTCTCTCACACACAAACACACTTACACTCACACACACTCTCTCTCTCACACACTCACACGCACACCTACACTCGCTCTCTCTCTCTCACACACACACACACAAACACACTCACACACACTCTCTCTCACACACACACTCTCTCTCTCAGACACACACACACACACACACACACACACACTCATACTCTCTCTCTCACACACACACACACACACACGCTCACACACACACTCTCACACACACACACACACACACACTCTCTCTCTCACACACACACACACACGCTCTCTCTCTCTCTCTCTCTCACACACACACTCTCTCTCTCTCTCTCTCTCTCACACACACACACACACACACACACACTCTCTCTCACACACACACTCTCTCTCTCACACACACACACACGCTCTCTCTCTCTCTCTCTCTCTCACACACACACACACACACACTCTCTCTCTCTCTCTCACACACACACACACACACACACACTCTCTCTCTCTCTCTCACACACACACACACACACACACACACTCTCTCTCTCACACACACACACACACTCTCTCTCTCTCTCTCTCTCTCTCTCTCACACACACACACTCTCTCTCACACACACAAACACACTCTCTCTCTCTCTCTCTCTCTCTCTCTCACACACACACACACACACACACACACTCTCTCTCTCTCTCTCTCTCTCTCTCTCTCTCACACACACACACACACACTCTCTCTCTCTCTCTCTCTCTCTCTCACACACACACACACACACACACACTCTCTCTCTCTCTCTCTCTCTCTCTCTCTCTCTCTCTCACACACACACACACACACACTCTCTCTCTCTCTCTCACACACACACACACACACACACTCTCTCTCTCTCTCTCTCACACACACTCTCTCTCTCTCTCTCTCTCTCTCTCTCAGACACACACACACACACACTCTCTCTCTCTCACACACACACACACACACACACACACTCTCTCTCTCTCTCTCTCTCTCTCACACACACACACACACACACACTCTCTCTCTCACACACACACACACACTCTCTCTCTCACACACACACACACACACTCTCTCTCTCACACACACTCTCTCTTTCTCTCTCACACACACACACACACACACAGCCACATGTCATACCTGCACAGGAAACAATCGCTGTCAGTGCTTGTGAGCTGTGAGTGTGTGTGTGAGTGTGTGAGTGCGTGCGTGCGTGCGTGCGTGCGTGTGAGTGCGTGCGTGCGCGTGTGATTATAAAGGTTTGATCTGACGTTTGATCAGATCAGTGAATTCTGTGGTCGGCCTCACCTCAGGGGCCAGATACTCCGGAGTCCCACAGAAGGTCTTCATAGTGGCTCCGTCCGTGATGCCCTCCTTACACAAGCCGAAGTCCGTGATCTTTACGTGACCGTCTTTATCCAGCATCAGGTTCTCCAGCTGAGAGAGACAGCACACACACACACACACACACACACGTGATCATGTGATCCTCTAACGAGAGCCGTTTCTGCCCGACAGACCCACAGATTCTCATCAAAGGCATTTCAGAAGAATCAAATAAATAAATAAATCATGTAACAAAATATGTAAAAAATAAATATATATATATATAAATATATTTAAAAATAAAGTAAAAGTTAATAAATACATTGAAATTGTGTTGTGTAGATGGTGTAGTGTAGATGGTGTAGTGCAGATGGTGTAGTGTAGATGGTGTAGTGCAGATGGTGTAGAGCAGATGGTGTAGTGTAGATGGTGTAGTGCAGATGGTGTAGTGCAGATGGTGTAGTGTAGATGGTGTAGTGTAGATGGTGTAGTGCAGATGGTGTAGTGCAGATGGTGTAGTGCAGATGGTGTAGTGTAGATGGTGTAGTGCAGATGGTGTAGTGTAGATGGTGTAGTGCAGATGGTGTAGTGTAGATGGTGTAGTGCAGATGGTGTAGTGCAGATGGTGTAGTGTAGATGGTGTAGTGTAGATGGTGTAGTGCAGATGGTGTAGTGCAGATGGTGTAGTGCAGATGGTGTAGTGTAGATGGTGTAGTGTAGATGGTGTAGTGTAGATGGTGTAGTGTAGATGGTGTAGTGCAGATGGTGTAGTGTAGATGATGTAGTGCAGATGGTGTAGTGCAGATGGTGTAGTGTAGATGGTGTAGTGTAGATGGTGTAGTGCAGATGGTGTAGTGCAGATGGTGTAGTGTAGATGGTGTAGTGTAGATGGTGTAGTGCAGATGGTGTAGTGCAGATGGTGTAGTGTAGATGGTGTAGTGCAGATGGTGTAGAGCAGATGGTGTAGTGTAGATGGTGTAGTGTAGATGGTGTAGTGTAGATGGTGTAGTGCAGATGGTGTAGTGCAGATGGTGTAGTGTAGATGGTGTAGTGTAGATGGTGTAGTGCAGATGGTGTAGTAGATGGTGTAGTGTAGATGGTACAGAGAGCTGCTGATTGGCTGGGGCTGTGCTCTTGTGATAGAGACATTCTGAAATATAACCCTTTGAAGCGCTGGAGTGTGTGAGCGCTGGAGTGTGTGAGCGCAGGAGTGTGTGAGCGCAGGAGTGTGTGAGTGCAGGAGTGTGTGAGTGCAGGAGTGTGTGAGCGCAGGAGTGTGTGCAGGAGTGTGTGAGCGCAGGAGTGTGTGAGCGCAGCAGTGTGTGAGCGCAGTGAGCGCAGGAGTGTGTGAGCGCAGGAGTGTGTGAGCGCAGCAGTGTGTGAGCGCAGTGAGCGCAGGAGTGTGTGAGCGCAGGAGTGTGTGAGCGCAGGAGTGTTTGAGCGCAGTGAGAGCAGGAGTGTGTGAGCGCAGGAGTGTGTGATCTGTTGGTGTGTGTTGATATCAGCACGTCCTCACTGTCACCTGGCAGCTGTAGCTCACACGTGGCCAGAGGCCGAGAACAGCGGTCAGCACAAACACCCGTCCTGCTACAGCGGCACTTTCACACCAACCTGAGCGCCCACCGCCCGAGACCAGAAGCACAGAGGAAGCAAAACACGGGCGTTCTGCTGACCTACAGTATCATCATCATCTGGACGGGTCAGAAACTCTGTTAAAGGGATAGTCCACACTAACACTAACATGTGCGCGCTCAGGTCCGGCTGACCAGGCTGAGACGTCCGGCTTCATAACAACTCAATGTGTCGTCAGGAGCCACGGGTGGTCATTATGACTCCCAGTGTGTGTGTGTGTGTGTGTGTGTGTGTGTGTGTGTGTGAGTGTGTGTGTGAGTGTGTGTGTGAGTGTGTGTGTGAGTGTGTGTGTGTGTGTGTGTGTGTGTGTGTGTGTGTGTGTGTGTGTGTGTGAGTGTGAGTGTGTGAGTGTGTGTGTGTGTGTGTGTGTGTGTGAGTGTGAGTGTGAGTGTGTGTGTGTGTGTGAGTGTGTGTGTGTGTGTGTGAGTGTGAGTGTGTGTGAGTGTGTGAGTGTGAGTGTGAGTGTGTGTGTGTGTGTGTGTGACGCGCTCCTGACCTTCAGGTCCCTGTACACCACGTTCCTCTCTGAGTGCAGGTAGTCCAGCGCAGACACGATCTCCGCCCCGTAGAAGCGCGCGCGGTCCTCCGAGAACACCCGGTCCCGGGACAGGTGGAAGAAAAGCTGCGGGACGAAGGAATGCTGGTTATTACTGTACATGAGCACCTGCAGCTCTGGGGCAGAGGAGCTGAGCCTCACCTCTCCTCCGTTGGCGTACTCCATGACGAAACACAGGCGGTCGTGGGTTTGGAAGGAGTACTTCAGAGCCTGCACACGGGCATCACAAGCAACACAGATTAAATATTAATGAATGTAAACCTGAGACAAAAGATTAAAATATATTCAATATAGTTTATATTATATGCATCATTTTCACAGCACTGAAGTAAATCATGTGGGTGTGTTTTATTATCATTTACTATATATAATTAAAAAAAGTTATATTTTTTATATTATGTTATATTATATTATTAATAATATTATATCTTTATAAGAAATGAAGGTTTGTGGGTTTTATTATATAATATAATATAATATTAATTATATATTATATTAATTATATTATTTTATATTAATTATATATTATATGAATTATATTTTATATTACATTAATTATATATTATATTATATATTAATTATAGTATATTATATTAATCATATATTATATTATATATTAATTATAGTATATTATATTAATTATATATTATATTATAATATATATTATAGTAACTATATTTTATATTATATTAATTATATATTAAATTAATTATATTATTTTATATTAATTATATTATATTGTAATTATATATTATATTATACTATATTAATTATATATTATATTAATTATAGTATATTATAGTATATTAATTATACTATTATATTATATATTAATTATATAATATATGAATTATATTTTATATTATATGAATTATATATTATATGAATTATAATGTTATTTTATATTAATTATATTATATATTAATTATATAATATATGAATTCTATTTTATATTATATGAATTATATAATATATTATTATATATATTACTTATATTATAGTATATATTATATTAATTATAGTACATTATATTTTATATGAATTATATATTATATTAAATATAGTATATTATTTTATATTTTATATTCTATATTATATTAATGATAATATATATTAATCACAATCCAAAATAAAAGTTTGTGTTTGCATAATATCAGTGTGTGTGTGCTGTGTATAATTATGATGTATATATGAACACACACTCATGCGTGTATATATTTAATAACAACGATGCAGGAGGAAACTATTTCCTGGTGAAGAGCAAACGGGCGGTATCGTTCACTGAAGCAGCGCTCGAGCTCTTCTGAAAGCCATTGTGTGTGTGTGTGTGTGTGTGTGTGTGTGTGTGTGTGTGGACAAACAGACGAGAGGAGAGGAAGAGTGTGAGAGTCTCTCACCGTCAGGAACGGGTGTCTGGAGTTCTGGAGCACACGGTTCTCAGTGAGTGTGTGAGCCACTTCATCCTGAAACACACACACACACACACACAGAGCGGCTCATTCTTCAGCTGTACACACACACAGGAGTGATGATGTCACATGCGGTCCCACGGCTACTCACTTTGGCCACGATCACTTCTTTCTTGAGGATCTTCATGGCGTAATACATTCCCGTTGCTTTCTCCTTCACCAGAATCACCTTCCCGAACGTGCCCTTTCCCAGCAGTTTGAGGTATTCAAAGTCATGCATAGTCTGAAACACAGCACACAAACAAACATCTGCACGAGTTCGACACGGCGGGCCGGAGCTATCCGTCACGGCTCCGCGCTTGACCTTTGACCCGCTGACGATGCCAGGAATGTTTTACATGGAGCAAGTGCACAACGCTCATCATATTGAACCTCTGAACTGTTAACGTCCCGCTGGCGGGACGCCTGGCGCTCTTTTTTTTGATCGCCTTTTTTTCGTATCATGTATTTTAGTAATTATCATGAATTCGGTATCGTTTGAAAGCTTACGAACTCATAATTCATCCGGTGAAAACCGTTTTGAAATTGGATGTTGTGTTACCATGGAAATGGTGCTTTAAATTCTTCTAGCAGGCTCCTCCCCCTAGTGGGCGGTGTCATGTTTCATATTACGACATTTATTTTAACTACTTTATAATCAAAATCTTATCTAATCTTGACAAAATGCATATCGCCGGAAAGGTCTGAGTCTCAAGGGTCCATATTTGGTGACCGTTTTGTGATAGAAGTGACATTTGGACAGAAATTTACAGGACAATGCATCAAAAAAACAATCAATGGAATTTCAATGGCTATTTTTGGCCCTAAACAAAATCTCATGGGGACTTCAATTTTTGTGATATCAACTTCTAATTTGGAACACAATTTGGTTAGACATATGGCTTTGATTTTATCGTAATTTTAGATTAAAACATTTTTGTAAAATATATATTTTATATAAAATAAAAAATATTTAGTACAGTATTCTTTATTTACAGTAAATTTAGACTTCCCTAACTTTTTCAAACTTTCATATTCTTGCTTTCACTTCAGTATAATCTGCCGAGTGTCTGCTTTAAACCAAGACCAAACTTATGTCTATATTCCAAAGCATTCTTGAATTACAGCCCTTTAAGTTTGGACTGTGCATTTTCATGTGTATTCTCAAAAAGGAGGGTGACAACTTTTTTAGTTTATTCTTAGCTAAAAACACTTAGTTCTTTCAAAAATATATGTGCTCATTAATGTATATTTACTTCTTTCAAGTAATAAAGTATTCTCGTAAGTTTATAATCACTGATGGGAATAACGGCGTTATAGATAAACGGAGTTACTAACGGAATTATTTTTTTCAGTAACGAGTAATCAAACTAATGACTGTTTCTCCCGTTACAACGCCGTTAGCGTTACAGAGAATAACATGCGGCGTTACTATAATTGAGCTCACTGAAGCGGTTTTCATCCAAACAGGCTCTCTGTCAGTCGGACCTGCAACGTGTGTGTGTGTGTGTGTGTGTGTGTGTGTGTGTGTGTGTGTGTGTGTGTGTGTGTGTGTGTGTGTGTGCCAGCCATGCGTGTTGAGGGGTGGGTTGGGTGGTACACATAACTGATGATGATTGGTGGGTGGGAGACAAGGTTGAGTTTGATAGGTTGAGTTCACACACACACACACACACACGCATAATGCAAAGTCACACACGACCAGGAGGAGTCAGAGCGATGGCAAGTCCAACTACTTCAAAGGTAGCTTTCGCAAATTGGAAATATAAGCGCTACTTTTCCCTCGTTGAGGTGAAAGGTAAGAATGTTTATGTAACGTGCAACTTAACGAGAAAGAGTCTCTCCACGTCTGTGGCCAGTATTTCTTATCTAATGAAGCCTCACATCACATGCCGCCACAAAATGAGTGGCTAAAAATCCAGGTGATAACGTGAGCTCCACTACCAAAGGAGTAGTAAAGTACTGATAATATTTGCACTATAGTAGGTCTACTGATAATATTTACAATAATGTATTGTATTTGATAGGTGTCTCTCACATTGTCCCACAGCAATAGTGTAGCCTACATTAATGTACAATGTTTTATAATAATAATTTATTCTATTTAGTGTCCAATTCATTCATTTAACATATTTAATATTGGGGGTATCCAAGTTATTTGACATATTTGAACATTTGAAGAAGAAAAAAAAAGAGTAACGCAGTAGTTACTTTCCTTGGTAATTAGTTACTTTTATAATGATGTAACTCAGTTACTATTTGTAAGAAGTAACTAGCAACTATAACTAATTACTTTTTTAAAGTAACGTGCCCAAAACTGTTTATAATATGCCATTGAAAATACATACGGGTAAGGGGTTCGAATGGGGGTCGCCATGTTGCCCCTCCATCTTGAAAGTACATTAGCCAAAGAGGGACATACCCGTAAATTCAAGCTTCGCCTTTCGCGTTTTAACACTCGATGGCACCGTGTCGAATGTCACCTCCGTCACATCAACTGATCTCTGCTCACGGAGAAAATGATATCGCCTACAATGTAAACTTTGCCTTACACTAGTGATGTCGTACAATATACAGAATAACGATAGCACTGATAAAAGTTACTTCACTAAGATTAGCTTGCATTCGTCTGGGAACCTGATAGATGATGTTAGCAATGAAATGGAAAATAAATTACCAAAACGTAAAACTATTATTCATTTTACATTCATTTTACATAGATGTCATAACCTACATGTTAACTGACAAATTAAATAACTGCAAATTATAATAGTTTTCTAAAGTAACCTCATCACTTGAAGGAACACTAATGGACGAGGTCGAACTGGAAGCCATGTTAATCTTGGACTAAACCGGCCACCGTAGGAGTTAAAACGAAATCGGAATTGGGAGGAACAGAAACTAATATTTAATGGATGGTCATATACCTTTTCACCGCTAGATGGGGGAAAATATCACACAGTGTAGCTTTAATGGGTTAAGAGCTAATGAAACAGAGTTTGGACACATTCAGCGTTCACCTTTAAAACATGGGCGGCACTAGGCCCTTTTTAGAGGGCCCCCCTAAAAACAGGACGTCGGCTTCGTCCCGTGTTTTAATCAGCGTGTTCGTGTCGTGTCATCTGAGCTCTCATTGGTCTGTCACCGCTCGTCAATGCCAAAATATTTGAGGAAACCAATCAAATCAGAGTAGGCGGGCTTTATGTTCACAGAAGCTGCTGAGGCTGAGCAAGTAGCTAGTACATGACATCATCACTTTAAACGTTAATGTCTGTGGAGGAGCTCTGACCTCACATGTGGTCATCTGAAAGCTGGAGATGTGCATCACTTTGGCGTTTGTTTAACACTGAGTGACTTATTTACACTAAATTACTCTGGGAGCATTTCCGCCTAGTTGTGTCCGACCCAAATTGAATAGCGTCCCACACACACACACACACACACACACACACACACACACACACACACACACACACACACACACACACACACACACACACACACACACACACACACACACACAGTGTTTCTAAACACACAATACTGCTGTCATTTTACAGGAAACCCTTTGAAGTTTCATAAACCACTGCTAAATGTGATACACATGTGAGTTTATGTTGTCTGAGCTCTAATAACCTGTAATAAATATTATTCGGTTATAAATTCATTGTTGAAAGTGTGTAACTCAGGCCCTGTGAGCTCTAGCACCCTGCAGACAGTTTGGGCTGTAACCACTAGATACATATTGCAGAGGTGAATATTAATAAGTATCATGAAAGATGAAAAAATATCAGTGAACTAAAATATCGTACATTCATTTCATATTTTTGCAAAAACTATGTTGCACTTATTGTCTTAAATAAAAATTTTTAATGTTGTATTATTTTAATAATAATAATAAAAACGTTAAACAATAATGTTTTTTCTAATATTTTATTATTTCATATAGAAATAAATGGTGTCTTAATAAAAACAATTATAATATTTTATTATTTTTATTATATTTTTACATCAATAAAAATTGTAAAAAAAAAAATTATATATACATTTCTAATATTTTTTTGTAATATAGAAATAAATTGTGAATATTAATAAGTATCATAAAAGATAAATAAAAATATTAGTGAAATAAAATTTAGTGCACTCATTTTATTATGTTTAATAATAAAAAAAATACATATTTTTCTAATATTTGATTATTTAATATAGAAATAAATGGTGCATATTGTATCATGAAAGATGAAAAATATCAGTGAACTAAAATATAGTACATTAATTTCATATTTTTGCAAAAACTATGTCGCACTTAATGTCTTAAATAACAATTTTTAATATTGTATTATTTTAATAATAATAAAAACGTTAAACAATAATGTTTTTTCTAATATTTTATTATTTCATAATGAAATAAATGGTGTCTTAATACAAAAAATTATAATATTTTATTACCGGTATTTTTATTATATTTGTATTATATTTTTACATCAATAAAAATTGTTTAAAAAAAAATATATATATTTCTAATATTTTATTATTTACTATAGAAATAAATTGTGAATATTAATACGTATCATAAAAGATAAATAAAAATATTAGTGAAAAAATATAGTGCACTATGTTTAATAATAAAAAATACATATTTTTCTAATATTTTATTATTTAATATAGAAATAAATGGTGCATATTGTATCATGAAAGATGAAAAATATCAGTGAACTAAAATATAGTGCATTAATTTCATATGTTCGGTCAGTTTTTCAAGAGTGTTTAAAACGTAATAATAAATGAGAGATATGCATGAATCTGAATATACTCATAATACGAGTTTCATTGTGGGGTGGACACACTGATATTAATCAAACAGAAGTGTGTGAGTACCACTTTGTGCGGAGGTTTGGTCACAGACGTGTGTGTGTGGTCAGGTGAGGAGTCCATCATCATCTGCAGACCGTCGGCCACCGTCTGTATGGCTTTGGTCCATTCCTCCCTACAGCAACAACAACACAACGCTGACTCTCACACACCAGCTCCTCTGTAGAATGTACAGGTGTGTGTGTGTGTGTGTGAGAGAGTGTGTGTCTGACCGCTCCTCGGGCGTCTCCACGTGGAAGGTGCGCTCGATGACAGTGGTCCACTGCAGGCAGCGTATGATGAATGTGTTGGGTTTGGGCCGCTCCGTCTTCATCAGCTGACACTCTGGACACACACCAGAGACACACAGGACAGGGAGAGGAATGACGTGACCGTCATCTATCTTTATCTGTGTGTTTGTGCAGCAGGACGTCACACACACACACACTCGGGAGGGAGCCGAACAGGTGCGCCGCCGCACTGCACAAACTTCACACTTTACAAGAGATTAATAAAGCACTGAAAACACACAGAGGTGCGTGTGTGTGTGTGTGTGTGTGTGTGTGTGTGTGTGACGCACATCCTTACATTCAGCATTTTACAAGCTTTGCTCTTTGTAAAAGGTAGTCTCATTTTGTACAATAATCAACATTAATATTGTGTGTAATACTATTACATCGAAAAAAGTTGACAAATGTCAAATTTATATTTTTTTTTAAGTTTTACATTTTATGTTTTTGAAATTTTGTTCTGTTTTTGTCATTTTTTTATTATTATTTATTTATTAGTTTTAGTTTGTTTACTTTGATCCTCCCTGCTAGTTTAATTATAGATATGATATTTAGTTTAGATCTATAAATATTGCTTTTAGTTTGAGTTATTTTAGTACTTCGTTAAACTAAAGAGAAATTAGCTGTAATAAAATAAGTTCAAGCTTTTTTATATTATATTTTATGAGACGTGATGTAAAGACGTCCATCTAAAACTCAGAGAATCAGCAAATACTCTCATTTTCTGTCACTTTGCATAACAATCAACACTAATATTGTGTGTAATACTATTATATAAAAGTTTCATATCTGAAAAGATTCAAACAAACATCAAATTTATAGTTTTTCTTACTTTGTGAGCTACATTTTTATTCAATTATATTTTTAAATTTTATGTTTTCGAAACATTTTAGTAATTTTTATTAGTTGATCTATATCATTTTTATGAATTTTAAGATTGTATTAATTTTGCATTTTATAATTATTGCCCATTTTTATTAATATTACGTGTAATACTATTAAATGAAAAGTTTAAGATTCAAACAAAGGTCAAATGTATAGTTTTTCTTACTTTTTGAGTTTATTAAATTATATTTCTACATTCGGTTTTCGAAACATTTGAGCAATTTTGTTCTGTTTTTGTCATTTTTATTAACTATTTTCTATATGAACGAAAGAAAAATGAGAAATATTCTTGGGAATTTGAGTTTTTTATATTATATTTTATTTCAGTTAATGTTTTTGTGTCAAGTAATTAATTTTCTTTATGGTTTTAGTTAACGCTAATAACCCTGCGTCAGAGAGAACATTACAGGAGAAATCTGAGGTATTCTAGAAGCATTTGTAAAACAAAAAATATATATTTTTAATGTGCAAAACTATATTTAACTTGACACGGCATGTTAAAAACACAGGAAACACAGCGAGACGTGAGGCATTGGCCAAAGGCGTCCATCTAAAACTGTGAAAAACAGCAAATACTCTCATTTTCTGTCACTTTGCATAACAATCAACACCAATATTGTGTGCAATACTATTATAAAAGTTTCATATCTGAAATGATTCAAACAAATGTCAAATTTATAGTTTTCTTAAGTTATATTTGATAAAATTTTACGTTATGTTTTCAAAATGTTTTAGTAATTTTATTCTATGTTTTGGTCATTTTATCAGTTTCTATATAATCTATCTATATACTTTTTCTGAATGTGTATTAATTAGTTTTAGATCTATAAATCTTGCTTTAGTTTATTTAGTTATTTTAGTAGTTCATTAAATAACGCTTAATCTTCTTAAATTGAGCATTTTACAATTATTGCCCAAAGAGTCTAATTTTCTATCACTTTGCATAATAATCAACATTAACATTGTGTGTAATACTATCATAAAAGTTTCATATCTGAAAAGATTCAAACAGACATCAAATGTATAGTTGTTCTTACTTTTGAGTTTATAAATTATATTTCTACATTCGGTTTTCGAAACATTTTAGTAATTTTGTTGTTTTCATCATTTTATTAGTTTTCTTTTTTACACATTAGGTAATTTTTATTATTTTTTATTAAATAGTTTCAGTTTATTTACTTTGCTAGTTATTTAGTTACAGATATTAATATTTAGTATAGATTTGAAACACTATAATACTATAATAAATCCTATAAACCTTGCTTTAGTTTATTTAGTTTTAGTTATTTGAGTACTCTAAAAGTTTAGATTCAATATCTATATAATTTTTTATGAAATAGTTTTAGTTTATTTACTTAGATCCTCTTTGCTAGTTTAATGATAGATATTGCCTTTGCTATTATAACTATTTAGTTATTTTAGTACTTCATTTAGTAATGTTTGACCTCCTTAAATATTGCATTTTGAGCCTCATTTTGCATAATAATCAACACTAATATTGTGTGTAATACTATTATATAAAACGTTTTATATCTGAAAAGATTCAAACAAACATCAAATTTATAGTTTTTCTTACTTTTTGAGCTACATTTTTATTCAATTATATTTTTACATTTTATGTTTTCGAAACATTTTAGTAATTTTTTTGTAATTTTTATTAGTTGATCCCTATCATTTTTATGAATTTTAAGATTGCATTAATTTTGCATTTTATAATTATTGCCCATTTTCATTAATATTACGTGTAATACTATTAAATGAAAAGTTCAAGATTCAAACAAACGTTAAATGTATAGTTTTTCTTACTTTTTGAGTTTATTAAATTATATTTCTACATTCGGTTTTCAAAACATTTGAGCAATTTTGTTCTGTGTTTTTGTCATTTTTATTAACTATTTTCTATATGAACGAAAGAAAAATGAGAAATGTTCTTGGGAATTTGAGTTTTTTATATTATATTTTATTTCAGTTAATGTTTTTGTGTCAAGTAATTAATTTTCTTTATGGTTTTAGTTAACGCTAATAACCCTGCGTCAGAGAGAACATTACAGGAGAAATCTGAGGTATTCTAGAAGCATTTGTAAAACAAAAAATATATATTTTTAATGTGCAAAACTATATTTAACTTGACACGGCATGTTAAAAACACAGGAAACACAGCGAGACGTGATGCATTGGCCAAAGGCGTCCATCTAAAACTGTGAAAAACAGCACATTTCTGTCACTTTGCATAACAATCAACACTAATATTGTGTGTGATGTTGTTTACTCTCAACATTTGCAATGTCAGAAATGAAGTTTCACGTCTAAAAAGTTGTCCGTGTAACCCGTGTGTGTTTTCCTCTCACACACGGATGCTTCTGCAATCCAAACTGCGTGTAAAACAGGAAAACGGGAATGTCATCAGTTGTTAAAAACTCAAACTCACGTCTTTTTTTCACGAGAGAAGCCGAAATAAGCTGTGTCTGTGTTCTTCTCTCCCCTCGAAAATGCTCACTCAAAGAGTAAAACTTCTGCTTTCAGCGCCACAAAGCACAATCCGCTCGAGTCTCCAGCAGTGCTTTCCCACAAACATATGTCGAGGAGAGAGCGTGGAGGAGACATGTGTCACGTACGAGACGACACGAGCGGCCTGTCGACGAGATGGAGGAGCGGGGTGAGACCACCACTGAGATCCAACCGGGCTTCAACCACAGCCTCCATCAGCGGCGAGATAAATAATGAGGATCAGACACTTAATAACCACGATATTTCACAAGTGTCAGGGAGGAAGCGTTCTCTTGAACAAACATTATGGCTGTCTAATTAGTCTGTTCAATCATTTCAACAGATTTCTCAGGGACGGCGGGGCTTCTCGGGGAGATTTTGCTGAGGTGCGACTCCACAAGCGGCCCAGATCTGCTTCATATGTTCTGCACGTGCCTCCGGGAAACAGCGTTTGTGTTGATGGAGGCTCGCCTGACCTCGTGTCCAGACAGTAAAACCAGTCCAGTCATGCATGAGAAGTGTCACATTCAGCACCACACGCATGATGATCTACTGAAAACTCACACAACATTAGTCTGATAGCCAAATAATCCATTGTGTTCAACGCTTCCTCAGTGCAGTTTATCAAACATGACGCGTCAATCGTTTTTACTACATCAAAAAATGACTTATAACCGTGAAAATTAACCTGAAATTATATTTGTTGTTAAAAGTACTACATTTGTCAGTCGATTTGACCAAAAATACACACTTAGAAGGTGCAAAAATGTACTTATGATGTTGCAAATTAACCTGAAATCATATTAAATACCATTTTAGGCATCTCTGGTTTGTCTGTCAAAACTAAAGACTTTGTTTACATACAATTGTGTTAAAAATGCTACATTTGTCAGTCAATTTGACAAAAAAACACACTAACAAGGAGCAAAAATGTATTTATGATGTTGCAAAT
Source organism: Romanogobio albipinnatus (assembly GCA_023566225.1). Classification (NCBI taxonomy): domain Eukaryota; kingdom Metazoa; phylum Chordata; class Actinopteri; order Cypriniformes; family Gobionidae; genus Romanogobio; species Romanogobio albipinnatus. The sequence continues at coordinate 52,935,736 of CM042249.1, forward strand.
TAAACTGAAATTATATTAAATATCATTTTAAACATACAAGTTTGTCAAAAATTAAGACTATTTTACATAAAATTTTGTTAAAAATTCCAAACGTGTCAGTCGATTTTTACAAAAATACATACTTGGAAGGATCAAAAAACAACTTATAATGTTGCAAATGAACCTTGAATTACATTAAATACCATTTTAAACATCTCTTGTTTGTCTGTCAAGACTTTGTTTACATAAAATTGTGTTAAAAATGCTACATTTGTCAGTCGATTTTACAAAAAAACACACTAACAAGGTGCAAAAATGTACTTATGATTTTGCAAATTAACCTGAAATTATATTAAATATAATTTTAAACATCTAAGTTTGTTTGTCAAAATGTTTTCACATTTTTGTTAAAATGTGTATGTCTGTCAAAAATTAAGACTATTTTACATAAAATTTTGTTAAAAATGCAACATTTGTCAGTCGATTTTACAAAAAAACACACTAACAAGGTGCAAAAATGTACTTATGATTTTGCAAATTAACCTGAAATTATATTAAATATAATTTTAAACATCTAAGTTTGTTTGTCAAAATGTTTTCACATTTTTGTTAAAATGTGTATGTCTGTCAAAAATTAAGACTATTTTACATAAAATTTTGTTAAAAATGCAACATTTGTCAGTCAATTTTACAAAAAAACACACTAACAAGGTGCAAAAATGCACTTATGATGTTGCAAATTAACCTGAAATTATATTAAATGCAATTTTAAACATATAAGTTTGTTTGTCAAAAATTAAGACTATTTTACATAAAATTTTGTTAAAAATTCCAAATGTGTCAGTCGATTTTTACAAAAATACATACTTGAATGATCAAAAAACAACTTATAATGTTGCAAATGAACCTCGAATTACATTAAATACCATTTTAAACATCTCTTGTTTGTCTGTCAAAACTTAAGAATATTTTACATAAAATTTTGTTAAAAATACTACATTTGTCAGTCAATTTGACAAAAAAACACACTAACAAGGAGCAAAAATGTATTTATGATGTTGCAAATTAAACTGAAATTATATTAAATATCATTTTAAACATACAAGTTTGTCAAAAATTAAGACTATTTTACATAAAATTTTGTTAAAAATTCCAAACGTGTCAGTCGATTTTTACAAAAATACATACTTGGAAGGATCAAAAAACAACTTATAATGTTGCAAATGAACCTTGAATTACATTAAATACCATTTTAAACATCTCTTGTTTGTCTGTCAAGACTTTGTTTACATAAAATTGTGTTAAAAATGCTACATTTGTCAGTCGATTTTACAAAAAAACACACTAACAAGGTGCAAAAATGTACTTATGATTTTGCAAATTAACCTGAAATTATATTAAATATAATTTTAAACATCTAAGTTTGTTTGTCAAAATGTTTTCACATTTTTGTTAAAATGTGTATGTCTGTCAAAAATTAAGACTATTTTACATAAAATTTTGTTAAAAATGCAACATTTGTCAGTCAATTTTACAAAAAAACACACTAACAAGGTGCAAAAATGCACTTATGATGTTGCAAATTAACCTGAAATTATATTAAATGCAATTTTAAACATATAAGTTTGTTTGTCAAAAATTAAGACTATTTTACATAAAATTTTGTTAAAAATTCCAAATGTGTCAGTCGATTTTTACAAAAATACATACTTGAATGATCAAAAAACAACTTATAATGTTGCAAATGAACCTCGAATTACATTAAATACCATTTTAAACATCTCTTGTTTGTCTGTCAAAACTTAAGAATATTTTACATAAAATTTTGTTAAAAATACTACATTTGTCAGTCGATTTTTACTAAAAATAAATACTTAGAAGGATCAAAAAACAACTTATAATGTTGCAAATTAACCTGAAATCATATTAAATACAATTTTAGACATCTGTGGTTTGTCTGTCAAAACTAAAGACTATTTTACATAAAATTGTGTTAAAAATGCTACATTTGTCAGTCAATTTGACAAAAAAACACACTAACAAGGTGCAAAAATGTACTTATGATGTTGCAAATTAACCTGAAATTATATTAAATATCATTTTAAACATCTTAAGTTTGTTTGTCAAAATATTAACTTTTTGTTTCTACACAAAATTTTGTTAAAAATCCAAAATGTGTCAATTGATTGTTACAAAAAATGATTTGTACCGATCAGGCATAACATATTGAGTGAACAACACTGATGATCTCTGTTAGTGGGTGGGATATATTAGGCAGCAAGTGAACATGTTGTCCTCAGAGTTGATGTGTTAGAAGCAGGAAAAATGGGCAAGCGTGAGGATTTGAGCGAGTTTGACAAGGGCCAGATTGTGACGGCTAGACGACTGGGTCAGAGCATCTCCAGAACTGCAGCTCTTGTGGGGTGTTCCCGGTCTGCAGTGGTCAGTCTCTATCAAAAGTGCTCCAAGGAAGGACCAGTGGAGAACCGGCGACAGGGTCATGGGCGGCCGAGGCTCATTGATGCACGTGTGGAGCGAAGGCTGGCCCGTGTGGTCCGATCAAACAGACGAGCTACTGGAGCTCAAACTGCTCAAGAAGTTAATGCTGGTTCTGATAGAAAGGGGTCAGAATACACAGAGCATCTCAGTTTGTTGCGTATGGGGCGGCACAGCCGCTGACCAGTGCCCATGCTGACCCCTGTCCTCCGCCCAAAGCACCAACATGTGAGCATCAGAACTGGACCACGGAGCAATGGAAGAAGGTGGCCTGGTCTGATGATCACGTGTTCTTCTACATCACGTGGATGCCCGGGTGTGTGTGCGAATTCCCCAGATCTCAATCCAATCGAGCATCTGTGGGATGTGCCGAACAAACAAGTCCGATCCATCGCAACTTACAGGACTTAAAGGATCTGCTGCTAACATGTTGGTGCCAGACACCACAGCACACCTTCTAGTGGAGTCAATGCCTCGACTATTAGGTCATAATGTTATGCCGGATCGGTGTAAAATGTTGCGAATTAACCTGAAATTAAATTCCATTTAATTTTTAAGCATCTCTGTCCGGTCTGTCAAAAATGGCCAAAATACTTCCCTGAGTGCACTGTGACAGTGGTAGAATACTTCACACTGCATATGATCATATTACCCATCTGTATGGTTGTTCACACATGTTTTAAACTATAGATGGCCGTTTACACACAGACTCGGCTGAGAGACTCACGTGCCACGGAGAAGTTGTTGAGCGGCGTCTCCAGCTGATCGGCGTCCTGCGGCCGCTCCTTATAGCCGGTGAACGTGCCGTCTCTCTTCAGCAGGAAGTACCGCGGCCTCCACGTCTTTATATACTCTCCTGCGGAACAGACAGGACACGATGAAGCACAATAACAAACACAGGAATGCATGTATGGCCTATATACACACACATTTCACAGGGTCAAGATCGTTTAGAGGGTTTTAATGGCGTCTAAATGCGAGTTTGAACAACAGCATGACACCAAACACCTCAGTTTCCTAAAGCGCGCACACAAACTGCTGCCGTATTCTGCATCCAAAATCAATTTGTGCTGAGGAACGTGCAGAAATCACTGCACCAGATGTTGCGGAATTGGAAATGGAAAAAAAAAACGGAGAGAGACACGCAGCCGTGGAGTCTGTGGCACGTCACAAACACGGAGACAGTTTGAATAGTTATCCAGGAAAAGTGTAATTTATTTTTAATTACGGGAGTTGAATATTAACCCCATGCCGGGTCTGAGCAAGCTGTCCTTAATTGGCCCATTTCCTCTGTCACTAAAGTGTGGATGTGTCACACAAACGTCTGTCTGGCTGACTCTCACAGGCTTCTTGGCTCATTTCAGCTGTGACAGGCCAGAGGAGCAGCGATCGGCCCATTACAGGCCAACTAATACATGCATTCATCATTTATACCCAGAATCCTGCTCCCCAACATCAGACATCTCGAGGAAAGTTCACGTCTTTTTCTGATGCTCAAACTCTCTCGACTCGGCATTTTATTGAAATGGTTTCAAATAAAAGCAATCAAATTAAAAACACGTACTAACATTTTTTTTTTTATAATAAAAATGTAAACATTTCAATAATAACAGTCAAAATACAGCACTAAAAATGTTCAATTAAAACCATAAGAATGTATTATTTGTTTGTTTTTTAAATAAACACTTGTAATGTAAAATTATAATAAATATTTAAAATAAAAAAGTTACTAAAATGATAAATATCATAATGTAAACTTGAAATAAATAATTCACATAAAAAATATAACAATACAAAAAATGTATTAAATCATAAACATTTGAAATGAACTATAATAAATATTTCTTAAATAAAATGGTCAAAATACAAAACTCACAAAAAAATAATAAAATCATAAGAATGTAAGATTAAATAAATGAATCAATAATTTCCGAAAAAAAGCTCATCAAAATAAAAAGCTTACTAAGTAAAATTATAATAAATATTTTAAATAAAATATAGTCAAAATACAAGTTACTCAAATTATTAATATCATAATGTAAACTAAATAAATACATAATTTCCAAAAATTGTAAACAAAATGTAAAAAACGGACAAAAAAATGAATAAACCATAAAAATTTAAATTATAATAAATATTTCTTAAATAAAATAGTCAAAATACAAGTAACTTATATTATTAATATCATAATGTAAACTTGAAATAAATAAATCATTCACATAAAAAAAATAAAAATACAAAAAATGTATTAAATCATAAACATTTGAAATTAACTATAATAAATATTTCTTAAATAAAATGGTCAAAATACAAAACTCACAAAAAATTATTAAAATCATAAGAATGTAAGATTAAATAAATCAATCATCAAAATAAAACGCTTACTAAAGTTAATTAAATCATATACAAGTAAAATTATAATAAATATTTCTTAAATAAAATAGTCAAAATACAAGTTACTCAAATTATTAATATCATAATGTAAACTAAATAAATAAATCCTTTCCAAAAAAAAGTAAACAAAATAAAATAAAAAAGGTACAAAAAATATATAAACCATAAACATTCAAAATTAATTATAAACTTGAGTTTAAAATTATGAGTATTAAATTATCTTTCTTTTTTTATAAAATGGCCAAAATACACAACACTCACTAAAAATGATTAAAATCATAAAAATGTAAAATTGAAATAAATAAACTCCAATTAATCCAAATAAATCACTTACTAAAAAGAACCGTGAACATGCGAGTACATATTTTAGCTCACAAGGGTTCAGCTGACAAAAAAAGTTTGGGAATCCCTGGTCAAATAGACAATCTAGAACAGCCTAGTAACAAAAAATAAACCAGCAAAGCACAGAAGACGTCCTGTAGGTGCAGGCTCCTGAAACTAGAGCAGCACAACAGCAGCCCGAGCCCGAGCCCGAGCCCGTCTCTGAGGATGTGGAGCTTCAGCACTTCAATAAACCTAAAGCATTACAAATGAGTCCACCTGATTCACAACAACTGGGGAGGAGGAAGAGCAAAGCCCACAGCCGCGGGAACATCTGTCCTTGAGCCCTGTGTACTTAAGACTCTCATTCACAGCAGATGCCCAATATGTTATTACGGCTGTTGCCATTTTTCATCGTGGCAAGATGGGACGGCATCTCGCTCAAACTGGTTCTGCAGGCTAAGAGGTTTTGGCAATCAAAAACACACACTTCCTTCAGGAAGCACTTCGTCTGCTGTTTGATGAATCACATGTGTTTCTCGAGTGATATAAGCATTTGCTAAATGACTAAATGTAAACATACACTACCGTTCAAAGGTTTGGGCTCGGTACAATTTAAAAAACAAGAAATTAACATTTCAAATAAATCACCAAAAAAAACAACAAATACAATCGCTTTTGATGTGATATAATTGCCTATTACTTTTGACCAATAGGTGGCACTGACACCAAATTTATGTGGTGTGGTCAGTGTTGGGTGGCAATGACACGCACCAAATCTGGTGCCAATATGCCAAAGCCTTGCAGAGATACCGCCTCAGATGCAGTTTGGCATCACGCCATCAAATTCGTTGATGCGGTAAATGAAGACGGTTTTGTCTATCAATATGAAATCCATAATGTTTTGCCGGCATAGTCTAAAGATAATCAGACTCAAATTTGGGGGAAATTAGACCAACGGTCTAGGAGGAGCCTGAAAAAAGTGTGTCAAAATGGTGGTTCTTCCGACTACGAAACAATTGGTATCAATGTCAAGGAATCTTTCAAGACAATAGTCTAAACTAATCAAAAGCTATTAGAATTTTTTCAAAATATCATTAAAATTTCTGACCACAAAACTTTTCGAGTACCTTCAGGGTTTTTTGTTAAAGACATGGAGTTTTGTGACGTTAAGCCAATGCATTTATAAAATACAGCATTTTACGACACAATTCAAAACGGCCAAAAGCCAAAATGGCCAACATGGGGAAAATTGGGTATTGTTCAACTCGGTATGATGCACCGAATCTAAGGAGACCGGTCTTGTGATTTTTGGCCAAACTGTTCAGAAGTTGTAACCAAACATAGCATTTTTTCATATCTCCTTTTATTAGGGGCCAAGCATCGAAGGTGTGTCGGCATCTATTGTAATCATTGGCGTTCTTCTTCTTCTCCCACTCTTGAGTCTATGGCTGCCCATTGAACCGCTTGTGGGAAAGTTATGAAATTTGGCAAAAAGATAGAGAATAGTCTGAACTCTCACCATAGCAAATTTGGAGTTTCTAACTCAATCCCACAAGCGCCACCAACTGTCTTACATTAGCGCTTTTAAACCATAAGGCCTTGAAACAAAATTCCGCCATTTTGATTTTCTTCAAAAACCTACTTTTTCAAACTCTTCTTAGGGCGTTGCTCAGATTTTCATGAAAATTGAACCAGATCATCTTCAGACCTTGCCGACAACAAGTTATTGAGTTCAAGTTGATTCGTCAAACCATTCTCAAATAATGCTCGAAAGAATTTGACAAAGGGCGTTGGCCATTTTGAATTTTGTTGTAAAACGCTATATTTTATGAACAAATAATCTCAAATAATGCTCTGAAGAATTTGACGAAAAGCACGGCAAAATGAACGTGGGGCTATATCTCCGTAGCGCTTTACGTATTCTGGTGTGTGTTATCACAACAATGACCTGAGGGTACTTGTACAGTTTCGGCACAGCGCCACCTAGTGGTCAGGAGAAATTCAAATTTGCCTTTTTTTTGCTTATAACTTCTGAAAAATTTTACCAAAAGTCACAAAATTGGTCTTTTTACATTCGGTGCAGCATATTTAGTCAAACAATATCCAATTTTCCCATATTATTTCATGACGCCATTTTGGGCATCTGATATTTTTAATTTTGTCGTAAAACGCTATATTTTACAAACGCATTGGCGTATTGTTCCAAAACTTAAGTAAGTATCATCGCCACCATGCCCTGAAGGTACTCAAAAAGTTGAGACAGTGCCACCTTGTGATCAAAGGTTATAATGAAATGTCCAAAAGTGCTAATAGTTGTTGAACAATTTAGCCTATTGCACTGAAACTGGTCTTGATCGATCCCTTGGTCATGCCGAGTAGCCATAGTCAGCAGAACTTCTTGTCCACCATTTTGATTTTCTTCAAAAACCTACTTTTTCAAACTCCTCTTAGGGCGTTGCTCAGGTTTTCATGAAAATTTAACCAGATCATCAGACCATGCCGACCAAAAGTTATTGAGTTCAAGTTGATTCGCCAACCGTTCTCAAATAATGCTCGAAAGAATTTGACGAAGAGCACGGCAAAATGAACGTGGGGCTATATCTCTGTAACGCTTTAGCGTATTCTGGTGTGTGTTATCACAAAAATGACCTGGGGGTACTCGCACAGTTTCGGCACAGCGCCACCTAGTGGTCAGGAGATATTCAAATTTGCCTTTTTTTGCTTATAACTTTTGAAAAATTTAGCCAAAAGTCACAAAAGTGGTCTTTTTACATTCGGTGCAGCATATTGAGTCAAACAATATCCAATTTTCCCATATTATTTCTTGACGCCATTTTGGGCGTCGGCCATTTTGAATTTTGTCGTAAAACGCTATATTTTACGAACGCATTGGCGTATTGTTACAAAACTTGGTAAGTATCATCGGCACCATGTCCTTAAAGTACTCAAAAATTGAGACAGCGCCACCTTGTGATCAAAAGTTATAATGAAATGTCCAAAAGTGCTAATAGTTGTTGAACAATTTAGCCTATTGCACTGAAACTGGTCTTGATCGATCCCTTGGTCATGCCGAGAACATAGATAACAATTTTGCCATAGTCGGCCGAACTTCCGCCATTTTGATTTTCTTCAAAAATCTACTTTTTCAAACTCCTATTAGAGCATTGATCCGATTTTCACCGAAATCGAATTGTATCATCTTTAGACCATGCTGGCAAAAAGTTAAGGATTTTGTGTGAATAGATGAAGCCGTTTTCATATAGTGCATCAAGAAATTTGAGGCATGCTGCCAAAATGACTCTGAGGCTGTATCTCTGCAATGCTTTGGCATATTGACACCAAACCTGGCTTTATCACCTCACACTGATCACACCACATCGATTTGGTCACAGTGCCACCTATTGGTCAAATGTGATAAACCATGAAATCATATGACTAGTGACTGTATTTGTGATTTTTCAGACATTTTGCCTAAAATTATCTTAATATGTCTTTAATAACTCAGTTGGTGGCATGAATTATCATGTTCTTTGTGTTTGGCCCCTTAATTGCTGCTTGCATTTTTTAAATTGTAGTAGTTTTTGCTGTATTTCAGATCAAATAAATACATCCTTGGTGAGCAGAAGATGCGTCTTTCTAATTTTAACTTAATCTTACTCCAAACTTTTGAACAGAAGTGTATATATATCATCAAGGTGATGATATAATTTTTGAACGACTAGTACAGATTCTAGTATCTGGTTTGTGCGATCTCAAAAGCACATCAGAGATACATGACCATTCCCCAACCACATCCACTCAAAAGAAACCCAGACCAGCTCTGGCCGGATGCCTGTCTATCTGTCTGTCTGTCTCTATGCCAAGAGAGTCCTGGGACAGTATGTCCACCACGCAGCACACCGTATAACACGACACATGTTCATCAGCGTGACATCTGGACCTTTTGCCCACTTAAAGAAACACCCAAAACAAATGGATTAAGTTTCAGTATTTACACGTGAACGATACATCTATCGCAGCACTTTTACTAATGTGGAAGCGTCTCAAACGGACAGACGGCTCTTGTTTGAACAGGAAGCCGCTCTAGACCGCAGGACTGATGGGCAATGACAGATGTGTTTGTAGTTATGATGCCAAAGTTGTAATTGTGTAGGGTGTGAGATTAATCTACCACAGGGACACACAGAGTCCAGGGTTTTCATGCCAGCATCTCTGACGCACACGGGTCATTCACTGCTGCTCCTTTGATGACGGGCGATGCAAAAACTGCCTTCAACAGTGTGCAAAAGACACCTCTGGCTGTATCCCGTCTCCATAAACAAACACTTCTTCATCAGAACTGAACACATGCTCCGCTTTAAAGAGAAGCTTGAGCTTACACAATGTTTCAGTTGTCGTGGCGTTTGACAAGTTCCTGTATCTTGGTCAAACAGCTCAAATTTGTAGCTCAATATAAATACACTCTAAAAACATGTACAAATATCTACGAGCAGCAATTATCGGGGTTCAAGCGGTTTTATTTAGCAAGATAGATGGAAAAGACTATTTGCAGCCAATACGGGTAATTTACCACAGGAAATATATGTTTTTTAAAGCTTTTTAACAGCGTCAGCTATGATCCGATCTCCCTAAACGTTTGCAAGCTTCTTTAGAGTCTTACGCTACATGTGCTCACCGTGAAATTTCGAGTTTTCGTTTAGGATTTATAGGCTTTTGAGTATATTTTGCCACGCCCATCTTCTAAATGACCCTGATATAGCTACCCAAGGGGTAAAGTTCAGCTTTTTTTGGGATAATTATTGACCTAGAGAGTCCAGCAAATTGTACTGCATTGGTTTTATTAAGACCTAGGACTAGTTCGCAAAAGTTTTTACATAAAAAAATGTGATTTGATTGACAGCAGGGGTTCATGAGGCAAAGTGTATTCAGTATGTTCGATTTCTTTCTAAATTCTCACAGCGTTGAACATGCCCACGAGTTTCGTTCCGATCATCCTCCGGTTACCTTGTCTAACAGGTGCTCAAACTTCATTGGTGGCCATGTTTTTTGAGATAAGCCAATGTCCTCATAGACTATCATGGCACCTCGGACAAAGACCAATGTTCAAGTGAATCGGACTAACGGTTGGGTGGTTATAGCCATTTTCATGTTTTTTTTCTGTTATAGAGCCACCAAGTGGCCAATTGTCATGATTCTTTTCACGTGACCACAGATTGAGCTCATACACATGTGTACCAATTTTGGTGAAAATATCTTGTTCCGTTCACGAGTTATAGCCATTTTGGTAAAAGTGGCCCCGCCCACATTGAACATTTTATCTCCCATTAGCGACAGTGAATCAAATTTCTTTTATTAAATATTGATATTCACTCACAAGAGAATATTTCTGCACTGGTTTGGTTCCGATCAGGCCACAAACCTAGGACTAATTTGCAAAAGTAGTAGGTTTTTAAAAAAAATCCAAAATACCCAAAAATACTTTATGAGCCATTTTGCACTTTTGACTGCTTTAGCGCCCCCGTCAGGCCGATCGGGGCAAGCTTGGGTAACGTTGTAGACGGTGTGAGTACTACTAGCCCTCAAAGTTTAAAGTCTCTGTAACCTATGGTTTGGTCTGCCCGATGACTTTTAGTGGAGAATGTACCAATTACAATAGTTTCAGTGCTAGGCTCTTGAACCCCAAAAATAAGTCCAGTTCAAAGCAGTTAGATTGCCCTAAAACTCAATGCCCCTGTATGAGTTTGTCTCATGTTTATTTGATATGATATAGTTAAGAAATATCACAAGAGTGCTGTGTTTGTGCTGAATAGCACAAGTGCAAATGTGATATTGATTTCATACAACAGTTCAATAAATAAGAACTTAATATTGTGTTATATTTAAGCCACAATATTGTCTGTTTTTGCTCAATTTTGCCATGGAAAATATTACCCATAAAGCCAGAGCAGAACTGTTGTGCGTCTCTGAGTAACACACAGTGGTGTTTCGTTTCTGAATGAATCCTCGTTTTGAGTGAATCAATCGGATGAATCAATGATTCAATGACTCATTCATAAAGAGATCCGTTTACTCCATTCCTGAATGAATCAGCCGTTTGAACGAATTGAATGAATGAATGATTCAATGACTCCTTCATAAAGAGAGCCTTTACTCCATTCCTGAATGAATCAGCCGTTTGAACGAATTGAATGAATGAATGATTCAATGACTCATTCATAAAGAGAGCCGTTTACTACATTCCTGAATGAATCCGCCGTTTGAACAAATCGAATGAATGAATGATTCAATGACTCATTCATAAAGAGAGCCGTTTACTACATTCCTGAATGAATCCGCCGTTTGAACAAATCGAATGAATGAATGATTCAATGACTCATTCATAAAGAGAGCCGTTTACTACATTCCTGAATGAATCAGCCGTTTGAACAAATCGAATGAATGATTCAATGACTCATTCAAAAAGAGAGCCGTTTAAGCCATTCCTGAATGAATCAGCCGTTTGAACGAATCGAATAAATGAATGATTCAATGACTCATTCAAAAAGAGATCCGTTAACTCCATTCCTGAATGAATCCGCCGTTTGAACGAATCGAATGAATGAATGATTCAATGACTCATTCATAAAGAGAGCCGTTTACTACATTCCTGAATGAATCAGCTATTTGAACAAATCGAATGAATGATTCAATGACTCATTCAAAAAGAGAGCCGTTAACTCCATTCCTGAATGAATCAGCCGTTTGAACAAATCGAATGAATGAATGATTCAATGACTCATTCAAAAAGAGAGCCGTTTACTACATTCCTGAATGAATCAGCCGTTTGAACAAATCGAATGAATGAATGATTCAATGACTCATTCAAAAAGAGAGCCGTTAACTCCATTCCTGAATAAATCAGCCATTTGAACAAATCGAATGAATGAATGATTCAATGACTCATTCAAAAAGAGAGCCGTTTACTACATTCCTGAATGAATCAGCTGTTTGAACAAATCGAATGAATGATTCAATGACTCATTCAAAAAGAGATCCGTTAACTCCATTCCTGAATGAATCCGCCGTTTTAACAAATCGAATGAATGAATGATTCAATGACTCATTCATAAAGAGAGCCGTTTACTACATTCCTGAATGAATCAGCCGTTTGAACAAATCGAATGAATGAATGATTCAATGACTCATTCAAAAAGAGAGCCGTTAACTCCATTACTGAATGAATCCGCCGTTTGAACAAATCGAATGAATGAATGATTCAATGACTCATTCATAAAGAGAGCCGTTTACTACATTCCTGAATGAATCAGCCGTTTGAACAAATCGAATGAATGAATGATTCAATGACTCATTCAAAAAGAGAGCCGTTTACTCCATTCCTGAATGAATCAGCCGTTTGAACGAATTGAATGAATGAATGATTCAATGACTCATTCATAAAGAGAGCCATTTACTCCATTCCTGAATGAATCAGCTGTTTGAACGAATGAATGAATGAATGAATGATTCAATGACTCATTCAAAAGAGAGCCTTTACTCCATTCCTGAATGAATCAGCCGTTTGAACAAATCGAATGAATGAATGATTCAATGACTCATTCAAAAAGAGAGCCGTTAACTCCATTACTGAATGAATCCGCCGTTTGAACAAATCGAATGAATGAATGATTCAATGACTCATTCATAAAGAGAGCCGTTTACTACATTCCTGAATGAATCAGCCGTTTGAACAAATCGAATGAATGAATGATTCAATGACTCATTCAAAAAGAGAGCCGTTTACTCCATTCCTGAATGAATCAGCCGTTTGAACGAATTGAATGAATGAATGATTCAATGACTCATTCATAAAGAGAGCCATTTACTCCATTCCTGAATGAATCAGCTGTTTGAACGAATGAATGAATGAATGAATGATTCAATGACTCATTCAAAAGAGAGCCTTTACTCCATTCCTGAATGAATCAGCCGTTTGAACAAATCGAATGAATGAATGATTCAATGACTCATTCATAAAGAGAGCCGTTTACTACATTCCTGAATGAATCAGCCGTTTGAACAAATCGAATGAATGAATGATTCAATGACTCATTCATAAAGAGAGCCGTTTACTACATTCCTGAATGAATCAGCCGTTTGAACAAATCGAATTAATGATTCAATGACTCATTCAAAAAGAGATCCGTTAACTCCATTCCTGAATGAATCCGCCGTTTGAACAAATCGAATGAATGAATGATTCAATGACTCATTCAAAAGAGAGCCTTTACTCCATTCCTGAATGAATCAGCCGTTTGAACGAATCGAATGAATGAAGGATTCAATGACTCATTCATAAAGAGAGCCGTTTACTCCATTCCTGAATGAATCAGCCATTTGAACGAATCGAATGAATGAATGATTCAATGACTCCTTCATAAAGAGAGCCTTTACTCCATTCCTGAATGAATCAGCCGTTTTCGAACGAATCGAATGATTCAATGACTGATTCAAAAAGAGAGCCGTTTACTCCATTCCTGAATGAATCAGCCGTTTGAACGAATTGAATGAATGATTCAATGACTCATTCAAAAAGAGAGCCGTTTACTCCATTCCTGAATGAATCAGCCGTTTGAACGAATCGAATGAATGAATGATTCAATGACTCATTCATAAAGAGAGCAGTTTACTCCATTCCTGAATGAATCAGCCGTTTGAACGAATCGAATGAATTAATGATTCAATGACTCATTCAAAAGAGAGCCTTTACTCCATTCCTGAATGAATCAGCCGTTTGAACGAATCGAATGAATGATTCAATGACTCATTCAAAAAGAGATGATCTAAATACCAGATGCAGCTTCTGATAAAACCATGGCCGATGTTGCCAAAAGGTTTGTGTGTAAAGCTATTTCTTGTAATATCCATTTGATGCTTTTCTTAACACAATAATGACTTTAAACTATTATTAGGAAAAATAAAACAAAATTCCACCATGTCCCTTTTGGGGCTCCGTAATTTTTCGTAAAAACTAAATTGAAAACACTTTGAGTTGTGTAATTTTGTTATTTGATTTAGTTGCGATGTGATTTCCGTTGATCGAGATCTGGCAGCATCAGCGCACACACACACAGGTCATGTGACCCGAGCACGGCCACCACATCCGTCTGACCGTCTCCTCATCTCTTCACCTTCCTCTGAGCTTGTGCCACTTTCATCGAAACTCTTTCCTGTGTCAGCGCTCTTCCTCTTTCACACACTCAACACTTCTCCTTCTCTAACGCTGCTGTGCTCTCGGCTCAGACCTGGAGCCATGACAGCCGTTCATGTAGTTTTGCATTTATTTGTGTTCACCTGAGACAGGGTCTGTGTGTGTGTGTGTGTGTGTGTGTGTGTGTGTGTGTGTGTGTGTGTGTGTGTGTGTGTCTGTAAATAGAGAACATCTAAACAAATTAGACTGCAGAAACAGAGCATAGTTTGCCAAACATCTCTCACTCACATAACCTGTGACCATATGACACAGATCTCAATATACATTACATACAAACATTAATATATAGCATAAATATTATATAAATGTGTGTGTGTCTTCGTTTTTATAATTTACGTTACATTTTATATATGTAATTATATATATTTATAAATAAATATAAATAATTATATAAATACAATTCTACAATTTATACTGTATCTATATATTTAAAATTTTTATTTGTATATATATAAAATGAGTCTGAGTCGATTCAGCAGTTTGGAGCGTTATGAATCAGTGAGTCGATTCAGCGGTTTGGAGCGTTATGAATCAGTGAGTTGATTCAGTGGTTTGGAGCGTTATGAATCAGTGAGTCGATTCAGTGGTTTGGAGCGTTATGAATCAGTGAGTCGATTCAGCGGTTTGGAGCGTTATGAATCAATGAGTCGATTCAGCGGTTTGGAGCGTTATGAATCAGTGAGTCGATTCAGCGGTTTGGAGCGTTATGAATCAGTGAGTCGATTCAGCGGTTTGGAGCGTTATGAATCAGTGAGTCGATTCAGCGGTTTGGAGCGTTATGAATCAGTGAGTCGATTCAGCGGTTTGGAGCGTTATGAATCAGTGAGTCGATTCAGCGGTTTGGAGCGTTATGAATCAGTGAGTCCATTCAGTGGTTTGGAGCGTTATGAATCAGTGAGTCGATTCAGCGGTTTGGATCGTTATGAATCAGTGAGTCGATTCAGCGGTTTGGAGCGTTATGAATCAGTGAGTCGATTCAGCGGTTTGGATCGTTATGAATCAGTGAGTCGATTCAGCGGTTTGGAGCGTTATGAATCAGTGAGTAAATTCAGCGGTTTGGATCGTTATGAATCAGTGAGTCGATTCAGCGGTTTGGAGCGTTATGAATCAGTGAGTCGATTCAGCGGTTTGGATCGTTATGAATCAGTGAGTCGATTCAGCGGTTTGGACCGCCAAAGTCACGTATTTCAGCAGTTTGACACGCGATCCGAATCATGAATCGACTCACTGATTCATAACGCTTCGAAGCTTCATGATGCTGTGTTTTTTTAAATCGGTCAACACTTATATAAGTCGTTATTTAGTTTTTTTTTGCGCACAAAAACTATTCTCATGGCTTCATTATTGTAGAGCCGCTGTAGTGAGATGGACTTTGTATCGATGTCTTTAGTGCTTTTATGGGTCTTGAGAGTGTAAAGTGCATTGAGCCAATGAAGGCCTTTCTGAGCCATCGGATTTACATTAAAATATCTTCATCTGTGTCTGAAGATGAACGGAGGTCTGACGGGTGTCCAGCGACATGAGGGGACGTCATTAATGACACAATTTAAATTTTTGGGTGAACTAACCCTTTAAGAGATTGCACTTTGTGCATTGGAAGCACTCAAATGTCTGTTTTGTAAAGCTAGCTCTGTAAAACAGGAAGTTATTTATTCATTTTTCAGAAGTTGTAGCATATTCCTTTTGTAAAGCTACAGAACTTGTTTGACTCAATGTTTGGTAAATTTGAGCCGTGTGTTTATTAAGGTCTTCAATAAAACAAGATGAGAACTTAAATATTCCCAGCACTTTCTGTGATGTAGTGCTTTTTTTCTCTTTTTCATCAAACCGCAGTTTTTGCAAGTTCCCGCAATTTCATCGCATAAAATTGCATAAATATCCCGCATTTTTTAAGAAAACGTGCCGCATAATCAAGGATTTTTGCCCGAAACAATCACAAAAAAAAGCCGAATTTTTCTGGAAGGACTGAAATATATACACACACAAATAAATATTTAAAATATATATATACAGTATAAAAATATTAATTAGTAATAGAATTTTATTTATATTTATATTGTAATTGTACTATATATATATAAATCATTAATATTCTAAACATAACATTAATATTCTATATATATATATATATATATATATATATATATATATATATATAAAAAACTCTATAGAATCCTTATATAATATAGAATTATATATATGATATATATGTAATTATACACTGTACTATTAGACACACACACACACACACACACACACACACACACACACACACACACACACACACACACACACACACAGAGACACACACACACTCTCTCTCACACACACACACACACACACACACAGACACACACACACACACACACACACACACACACACTCACTCACACAGACTCATACAGACTCACACACACACACACACACACACACAGACTCTCTCACACACACACACTCTCACACACACACAGACACACACTCTCACACACACACTCACTCACACACACACACTCTCACACAAAAATACTCACACACATACTCACACAAACACACACACACACACACACACACACTCTCTCTCTCACACACACACACACACACACACACACACACACACACACACACACACACACACACACACACACACACACACACACACACACACACACACACACACACACACACACACACACACACACACAGACACAGACACAGACACACACTCTCACACACACACACACACACACACACATCAAATTAAAGAAGATATATTTAATATTCTGCAGTTTTGTACTAAATATGAGCATGAAGATTCAAGACGTGTGCAGGGAAGCGAAAGGCCGTAAACAACAGCGTAAATCAAAGCCACACAAGAGGAAGAAAAGAACAAATGAAAGAAAGTGTGTGAGCGCGCCGGCGCCACGTCCAGCGGGAAGAGATCCTGACACTTCCTGAGACTTCCTGCGGCCGCTGCGGCTGCATTCATGGCTCGGGCTGAGCGAGAGCACGGGAAACGCGGCTGACAGGCTGTGTCCGAGAGGAGAAAGGAGGCGTTTTAGGAAGGAGAGGAGGAGAGCTCGAGGATTTAGGGAATTAAAGTCTCTGGAAACCGGGAATGGGGGGGCTCTTTTGTTGGTTTTTCCTGGGCCTCCCCCTCTCCCTCTGGAGCCCCTGTGAGCGGGTATCCTGCAGCTGTGGCGGCCGACCCGTCCCCTGCATATCAATGAGCCAGCGGCCCACCAGCGGCCCAAAGGAGGCCCGGCAGGGGGTCGGCCCTGACCGGCCCTGACCGCAAACACGCCCTGCACTACATACTTCTAATTAATAGCCATCTTTTAATGTGATATGTAATATTTACAACTGATTTTGATAAGTATATCTAATTAATTTTTTTTAACTGCAACATATCAATTGCCAGCCAGACAGTGTGTGTGTGTGTGTGTGTGTGTGTGTGTGTGTGTGTGTGTGTGTGTATGTGTGTGTGTGATTCTACATCCCTTAATACCTAAACTTAACAACCTTACTAACTATTAATACGTTTATTGAGGCAAAAGTCATAGTCAAAAGTGAGTTAATAGTGTGACCATATACACATATTTCTCAATTCATCCACTATAATAATGTTAAGTTATTATATAAGCTACACAAAACACTAAATGTTTGGCTAGATCGGCCTAAAATTAAATATTATTAAATATTTCACAACAATCTATTCTATACATATAAAGGATTTAATGTGCTTTGTTGGAATTAAAAATAAAAATCACAAAATAAATAAAATACTAATAAAATAAATAATGAATAAGAAATACATACAACAACAATTACACATTTATTAAAAATAAATAAAACATTGAAATAAATAATTAATTAAAAATACTTTTATAAATAAATAAAATACTAATAAATATTTCATAATAATCTATTCCATTCATATGAAGGATTTACTGCGTTGTTGAAAGTTAAAAATCAAAATAAAATTTTAAACATTTAAATTAAAAATCACAAAAAATAAAAATACATTAAAAATTACATTTAAAAATAAATAAAATACTATGAAATATTTCATAATAATCGATTCTATAAATATGAAGGATTTAATGTGCTTTGTTGAAATAAAAAAAATCACTAAAAATCACTTAAATTAATGAATTAAAAAAATAAATGTATAAATAAATAAAAAATAAAATATTATTAAATATCTCATAATAATCTATTCTATACATATAAAGGATTTAATGTGCTTTGTTGTAATTCAAATTAAAAATTACAACAAAAAATGTAAAAAACTAAAATAAAAAAATCACTAAAACAAAAAATAAATATTTACATAAATAACTAAAAAATAAAATATACTTCAAAAATATATATTTCATAATAATATATTCTGTTCATATGAAGGATTTAATGTGCTATGTTGAAATTAAAAATCACAAAAATAACTAAAATACTGAAATAAATAATTTCATAATAATCTATTCTATAGGATTTAATGTGCTTAAAAATCACTAAAATAAATAAAATACTGAAATAAATAAAAAGCTATTAAATATTTCATAATAATCTATTCTATGCATATCAATGATTTAATGTGCTTAGACAGTATGAAGTGGTTTCTTGTGCAAAAAAAAAAAAAAAGTCTCTAAAATGAAAAGGAAAAATCGCTACGAGATAATGTGTTTAGCCTCTTAACTGTCACCGTCCCACAGGTGGGACGCCTGGTGCTCTTTTTTTGATCGCCTTTTTTTCGTATCATATATTTAAGTAATTATCATAAATAACGTATCATTTGAAAGCTTACAAACTCAAAATTCATCTTGTGAAAACCGTTTTGAAATCGGACATTGTGTTACCATGGAAACGTTACTCTAAATTATTCTAGCGGGCTCCTCCCCCTAGTGGGCGGTGTCATGTTTCATATTACGACATTTATTTTAACTACTTTATAATCAAAATCTTTTCCAATCTTGACAAAACACATATCGTCGGAAAGCTCTGAGTCTCAAGGGTCCATATTTGGTGACTGTTTTGTGATGGAAGTGATATTTGGACAGAAATTTACAGGAAAATGCATCAAAAAAACAATAAATGGAATTTGAATGACGCCCGGTGGCTGTTTTTGGTACAGCACCCTAAACAAAATCTCATGGGAACTTCAATTTTTGTGATATCAACTTCAAATTTGGAACACAAATTGGTTAGACATATGGCTTTGATTTTATAGTAATTTTCGAGTAAATTCTTTTTTGTAAAATATATATTTTATATGAAATAAAAAATATTTAGTACAGTATTTTTCATTTACAGTAAATTTAAACTTCCATAACTCTTTCATACTTTCATATTTTGAATTGCTTGAATTGCTTCAGCAATAATCTTCAGAGTGTCGTCTTTAAAACGAGACCAAACTTAGCTCTATATTCCAAAGCATTCTTGAATTACAGCCCTTTAAGTTTGGATAGTGCATTTTCATGTGTATTCTCAAAAAGGGCAGTTAAGGGTTAAAAAGCACTCAAATATTGCAAAGGGAAAACCCTCCCGCAACCAAGACTGATAAAACAATCGTGAGGTCACTGTTGCTCTCGAAGGTCTTCACATTTACGAATTTGGCTTTTAATATGTGTAGAATGTGCCCTTATATAAGCAACAAATGCCCCAATAAATCACGTCCAGGAGGCAAATATTCCCGCCGCTGGCACTGCCAACCAGGAGCTTAAACTCTTCCGCAGTTTCTCCATCTTCTCCTTTTCTTCCCGTCTTTTGTTGGTCTCGGGTTTTCATTGCAGCTGGATCAGAGGGAGCGTTTGGCAGCCACCACTGTTGCCGCTGGGGTGGGTTTTGCCACCGTACAAGAGAAAAGGGGGCGAGCGGAGGCGCGGGGAGGAGGAGGAGAGGGGTGGGCCGCTCTTTCTCACGCTCGTAAGAAAGGCTTCACTTCTTCTCTCCGGCCACAGGCACCTGCTGATTACCATAGAGACACTGTGGGAAGTTTTTCTCCCTCCGCTGCTTTTTGTGTTGTAGATTCTTTCCCCCTCCTTTCGTTCCGGTAAACAAGCGCTCCATGGATTAGTTTACTGGGATAGTGCAAAGAAAACAAACAAACATTCCAGCGACCCGTACAGATGCTTGCATGAGTTCACTATCGTTGTGAGATTGTGTTTCATGAAGCAAACACTAAAAACCTTTAGCATAACATCTGGAGTCTCATGTATAAAACGTGAGATAGTTTCCAGATTTATAAAGCCATATGCATGAGAAATCCCAGTTAGTGGAAGACGTGCATCCCCACCCCAAAACATGCACAACCTCATCTGCATTCGGGATGAGCCCGAAGCCTAAGGGTTTGGTGTGTGGCAGATCCCGAGCATCATTGACGAATATCATATCTTGTGAAATGTGTGGTCAGTGCCAGCGCTCAATATAATTACTCAAATATATAATTGCGAGAAATATATTTTTTCCATCACCATGTCTCTATAGAACGCGTCATTTCCTTTCCCAACATAGTTCGGCTTCGGGCACATCCCTAATCTGCATATCATTTCCATATGCATATTCACATCCTTCTGATACTACAAGACACCAACAAGACCCTATGGAAATATGAGATATGGACTAAATCATAGTTTCCTTCATCACTACGCAAAATGTATTTTCTATAAATCCCAATATGTGCTTGGAAAATGGCATACGTACATCCGGCAAGAATTGGTCTGTCTGAGTTACTTTGATGTCACTCTTCTCTCAAACTAGTGCTGATATTCCTTGTGGCTGCCTGATATCTGTGAAGCAGCCCCAGATGACTGATATAGACTCGAGCACTGCGGGAGATGCCGTGAAGCCGATCCTTTACATGAAGGCGTTTAGCCGAGACTTTTATCCAAAATGCCAGGTTTATTCGACTAAATAACTAGATTAGGATGATCCGTAGGTTCTAAAATTCTAAAAATTGAAGATTCTAAAATATAATATTCTAAAAATCTAAGGTTATAAAACCCGAGATTCTAAAATTGAAGGTTCTTAAATCTAAGATTCCAAAATCTATCGTTGTAAAATCTAAGATTCTAAAATCTAACTTTCTAAGGTTCTAAAATCTAAGGTTCTAGAATGTAAGGTTCTAAATTCTAAGGTTCTAAAAATGTAAGGTTCTATAATCTTAGATTCTAAAAAAATCGAATATTCTAAAATGCAAGGTTCTAAAAATCTAAGATTCTAAAATGTAAGGTTCTAAAAATCGAAGGTTCTAAAATCTAAGATTCTAAAATGTAAGGTTCTAAAAATCGAAGGTTCTAAAATTTAAGATTCTAAAATGTAAGGTTCTAAAAATCGAAGGTTCTAAAATTTAAGATTCTAAAATGTAAGGTTTTAAAAATCTAAGGTTCTAAAACCCGAGACTCTAAAATGTAAGGTTCCAAAATCTAAGATTCTAAAATCGAAGGTTATAAAAATCGAAGGTTTTAAAATCTAAGATTCTAAAATCTAAAATTATAAAAATCGAAGGTTCTAAAATCTAATATTCTAAAAATCGAAGGTTCTAAAATCTAAGATTCTAAAATCTAAAGTTATAAAAATCGAAGGTTCTAAAGTCTAAGATTCTAAAATCTAAAGTTATAAAAATCGAAGGTTCTAAAATCTAAGATTCTAAAATCTAAAGTTATAAAAATTGAAGGTTCTAAAATCTAATATTCTAAAAATGAAAGATTCTAAAATTTAATATTCTAAAAATGTAAGGTTATAAAACCAGAGATTCTAAAATCGAAGGTTCTAAAAATCTAAGATTCAAAAATGTAAGGTTCTAAAATCTAAGATTCAAAAATTGAACGTTCTAAAATCTAAGATTCTAAAATGTACAGTTCTAAAATCTAAGATTCAAAAATCTAACATTCTAAAATCTAAGATTCAAAAATCTAACGTTCTAAAATCTAATATTCAAAAAATGTAAGATTCTAAAAATCTAAGGTTCTAAAACCCGATATTCTAAAATTGAAGGTTCTAAAATCGAAGGTTCTAAAAAAATTGAAGGTTATCAAATCTAAGACTCTAAAATCGAAGGTTATAAAAATCTAAAATCTAAAAATATTCTAAAAATGTAAGATTCTAAAATTTAATATTCTAATAATGTAAGGTTATAAAACCCGAGATTCTAAAATCAAAGGTTATAAAAATCTAAGATAAAAAAAAATAAGGTTCTAAAATCTAAGATTCCAAAATCTATGGTTATAAAATCTAAGATTCCAAAATCTAACGTTCTAAAATCTAAGATTCCAAAATTGAACGTTCTAAAATCTAAGATTCTAAAACGTATAGTTCTAAAATCAAAGATTCAAAAATCTAACGTTCTAAAATCTAAGATTCAAAAATCTAACGTTCTAAAATCTAAGATTCTAAAATGTATGGTTCTAAAATCTAAGATTCAAAAATCTAACGTTCTGAAATCTAAGATTCCAAAATTGAACGTTCTAAAATCTAAGATTCTAAAATCTAACGTTCTAAAATCTAAGATTCAAAAATCTAACGTTCTAAAATCTAAGATTCAAAAATGTATGGTTCTAAAATCTAAGATTCAAAAATCTAACGTTCTGAAATCTAAGATTCCAAAATTGAATGTTCTAAAATCTAAGATTCTAAAATCTAACGTTCTAAAATCTAAGATTCAAAATTCTAACGTTCTAAAATCTAAGATTCTAAAATGTATGGTTCTAAAATCTAAGATTCAAAAATCTAACGTTCTGAAATCTAAAATTCAAAAATCTAACATTCTAAAATGTAAGATTCTAAAATCTAAGATTCTAAAATGTAAGGTTCTAAAATCTAAGATTCAAAAATCTAACATTCTAATATCTAAGGTTCTAAAAATGTAAGGTTCTAAAATCTAAGATTCTAAAATGTATGGTTCTGAAATCTAAGATTCAAAAATTTAACATTCTACAATGTAAGGTTCTAAAAATGTAAGGTTCTAAAAATCTAATGTCCTAAAATGTAAGGTTCTAAAAATCTAAGATTCCAAAATCGAACATTCTAAAATCTAAGATTCCAAAATCTAATGTTCTAAAATCTAAGATTCTAAAATGTATGGTTCTGAAATCTAAGATTCAAAAATCTAAGATTCTAAAATGTAAGGTTCTAAAATCTAAGATTCTAAAATGTAAGGTTCTAAAAATGTAAGGTTCTAAAATCTAAGGTTCTAAAAATGTAAGGTTCTAAAATCTAAGGTTCTAAAATCTAAGATTCTGAAATATATGGTTCTGAAATCTAAGATTCAAAAATCTAACATTCTAAAATGTAAGGTTCTAAAAATGTAAGGTTCTAAAAATCTAATGTCCTAAAATGTAAGGTTCTATAAAAATCTAAGATTCCAAAATCGAACATTCTAAAATCTAAGATTCTAAAATGTACAGTTCTAAAATCTAAGATTCAAAAATCTAACGTTCTAAAATCTAAGATTCAAAAATCTAACATTCTAAAATCTAAGATTCTAAAATCTAACGTTCTAAAATCTAATGTTCTAAAATGTAAGGTTCTAAAAATGTAAGGTTCTAAAATCTAAGATTCTAAAATGTAAGGTTCTAAAATCTAAGATTCTAAAATGTAAGGTTCTAAAAATGTAAGGTTCTAAAATCTAAGATTCTAAAATCTAAGATTCTAAAATGTATGGTTCTGAAATCTAAGATTCAAAAATCTAAGGTTCTAAAAATTTAAGGTTCTAAAATCTAAGATTCTAAAATGTATGGTTCTGAAATCATAGATTCAAAAATCTAACATTCTAAAATCTAAGGTTCTAAAAAGGTTCTAAAATCTAAGGTTCTAAAAATCTAAGATGCCAAAATCTAAGGTTCTAAAATCTAAAAATTCAAAAAATGTTAGATGCCAAAATCTAAGATTCTAAAATGTAAGGATCTAGAATCTAAGATTCTAAAATGTAAGGATCTAAAATCTAAGATTCTAAAATGTATGGGTCTAAAATCTAAGATTACGAAATGTATGATTCTAAAATCTAAGGTTCTAAAAATTTAAGATGCCAAAATCTAAGATTCTTAAATGTAAGGATCTCAAATCTCAGATTCTAAAATGTAAGGTTCTAAAAATGTAAGGTTCTAAAATCTAAGATTCTAAAATGTAAGGTTCTAAAATCTAAGATTCTAAAATGTATGGTTCTGAAATCAAAGATTCAAAAATCTAACATTCTAAAATCTAAGGTTCTAAAAAGGTTCTAAAATGTAAGGTTCTAAAATCTAAGATTCTAAAATGTATGGTTCTGAAATCATAGATTCAAAAATCTAACATTCTAAAATCTAAGGTTCTAAAAAGGTTCTAAAATCTAAGGTTCTAAAAATCTAAGATGCCAAAATCTAAGGTTCTAAAATCTAAAAATTCAAAAAATGTTAGATGCCAAAATCTAAGATTCTAAAATGTAAGGATCTAGAATCTAAGATTCTAAAATGTAAGGATCTAAAATCTAAGATTCTAAAATGTATGGGTCTAAAATCTAAGATTCCGAAATGTATGATTCTAAAATCTAAGGTTCTAAAAATTTAAGATGCCAAAATCTAAGATTCTTAAATGTAAGGATCTCAAATCTCAGATTCTAAAATGTAAGGTTCTAAAAATGTAAGGTTCTAAAATCTAAGATTCTAAAATGTAAGGTTCTAAAATCTAAGATTCTAAAATGTATGGTTCTGAAATCAAAGATTCAAAAATCTAACATTCTAAAATCTAAGGTTCTAAAAAGGTTCTAAAATCTAAGGTTCTAAAAATCTAAGATGCCAAAATCTAAGGTTCTAAAATCTAAAAATTCAAAAAATGTAAGATGCCAAAATCTAAGATTCTAAAATGTAAGGATCTAAAATCTAAGATTCTAAAATGTATGGGTCTAAAATCTAAGATTCCGAAATGTATGATTCTAAAATCTAAGGTTCTAAAATCTAAGATTCTGAAATATATGGTTCTGAAATCTAAGATTCAAAAATCTAACATTCTAAAATGTAAGGTTCTAAAAATGTAAGGTTCTAAAAATCTAATGTCCTAAAATGTAAGGTTCTATAAAAATCTAAGATTCCAAAATCGAACATTCTAAAATCTAAGATTCTAAAATGTACAGTTCTAAAATCTAAGATTCAAAAATCTAACGTTCTAAAATCTAAGATTCAAAAATCTAACATTCTAAAATCTAAGATTCTAAAATCTAACGTTCTAAAATCTAATGTTCTAAAATGTAAGGTTCTAAAAATGTAAGGTTCTAAAATCTAAGATTCTAAAATGTAAGGTTCTAAAAATGTAAGGTTCTAAAATCTAAGATTCTAAAATCTAAGATTCTAAAATGTATGGTTCTGAAATCTAAGATTCAAAAATCTAAGGTTCTAAAAATTTAAGGTTCTAAAATCTAAGATTCTAAAATGTATGGTTCTGAAATCATAGATTCAAAAATCTAACATTCTAAAATCTAAGGTTCTAAAAAGGTTCTAAAATCTAAGGTTCTAAAAATCTAAGATGCCAAAATCTAAGATTCTAAAATGTAAGGATCTAGAATCTAAGATTCTAAAATGTAAGGTTCTAAAATCTAAGGTTCTAAAATCTAAAAATTCAAAAAATGTTAGATGCCAAAATCTAAGATTCTAAAATGTAAGGATCTAGAATCTAAGATTCTAAAATGTAAGGATCTAAAATCTAAGATTCTAAAATGTATGGGTCTAAAATCTAAGATTCCGAAATGTATGATTCTAAAATCTAAGGTTCTAAAAATTTAAGATGCCAAAATCTAAGATTCTTAAATGTAAGGATCTCAAATCTCAGATTCTAAAAATGTAAGGTTCTAAAAATGTAAGGTTCTAAAATCTAAGATTCTAAAATGTAAGGTTCTAAAATCTAAGATTCTAAAATGTATGGTTCTGAAATCTAAGATTCAAAAATCTAAGGTTCTAAAAATGTAAGGTTCTAAAATCTAAGATTCTAAAATGTATGGTTCTGAAATCAAAGATTCAAAAATCTAACATTCTAAAATCTAAGGTTCTAAAAAGGTTCTAAAATCTAAGGTTCTAAAAATCTAAGATGCCAAAATCTAAGGTTCTAAAATCTAAAAATTAAAAAAATGTAAGATGCCAAAATCTAAGATTCTAAAATGTAAGGATCTAAAATCTAAGATTCTAAAATGTATGGGTCTAAAATCTAAGATTCCGAAATGTATGATTCTAAAATCTAAGGTTCTAAAAATTTAAGATGCCAAAATCTAAGATTCTTAAATGTAAGGATCTCAAATCTAAGGTTCCAAAATGTAAGGTTCTAAAACCTAAGATTCCAAAATCTAAGATTCTAAAATGTAAGGATCTAAAATCTAAGATTCCAAAATGTATGTTTCTAAAATCTAAGGTTTTAAAATTTAAGGTTCTAAAATCTAAGATTCTAAAATGTAAAGTTCTATAAAAATCTAAGATTCCAAAATCGAACATTCTAAAATCTAAGATTCTAAAATGTACAGTTCTAAAATCTAAGATTCA
Organism: Romanogobio albipinnatus; assembly: GCA_023566225.1. Classification (NCBI taxonomy): domain Eukaryota; kingdom Metazoa; phylum Chordata; class Actinopteri; order Cypriniformes; family Gobionidae; genus Romanogobio; species Romanogobio albipinnatus. The sequence continues at coordinate 52,962,667 of CM042249.1, forward strand.
AAAATCTAACGTTCTAAAATCTAAGATTAAAAAATCTAACGTTCTAAAATCTAAGATTCTAAAATGTAAGGTTCTAAAAATGTAAGGTTCTAAAATCTAAGATTCTAAAATGTAAGGTTCTAAAATCTAAGATTCTAAAATGTATGGTTCTGAAATCTAAGATTCAAAAATCTAAGGTTCTAAAAATTTAAGGTTCTAAAATCTAAGATTCTAAAATGTATGGTTCTGAAATCAAAGATTCAAAAATCTAACATTCTAAAATCTAAGGTTCTAAAAAGGTTCTAAAATCTAAGGTTCTAAAAATCTAAGATGCCAAAATCTAAGGTTCTAAAATCTAAAAATTCAAAAAATGTAAGATGCCAAAATCTAAGATTCTAAAATGTAAGGATCTAAAATCTAAGATTCTAAAATGTATGGGTCTAAAATCTAAGATTCCGAAATGTATGATTCTAAAATCTAAGGTTCTAAAAATTTAAGATGCCAAAATCTAAGATTCTTAAATGTAAGGATCTCAAATCTAAGGTTCCAAAATGTAAGGTTCTAAAACCTAAGATTCCAAAATCTAAGATTCTAAAATGTAAGGATCTAAAATCTAAGATTCCAAAATGTATGTTTCTAAAATCTAAGGTTTTAAAATTTAAGGTTCTAAAATCTAAGATTCTAAAATGTAAAGTTCTATAAAAATCTAAGATTCCAAAATCGAACATTCTAAAATCTAAGATTCTAAAATGTACAGTTCTAAAATCTAAGATTCAAAAATCTAACGTTCTAAAATCTAAGATTCAAAAATCTAACGTTCTAAAATCTAAGATTAAAAAATCTAACGTTCTAAAATCTAATGTTCTAAAATGTATGGTTCTAAAATCTAAGATTAAAAAAATCTAACGTTCAAAAATCTAAGATTCTAAAATGTAAGGTTCTAAAAATGTAAGGTTCTAAAATCTAAGATTCTAAAATGTAAGGTTCTAAAATCTAAGATTCTAAAATGTATGGTTCTGAAATCTAAGATTCAAAAATCTAAGGTTCTAAAAATTTAAGGTTCTAAAATCTAAGATTCTAAAATGTATGGTTCTGAAATCAAAGATTCAAAAATCTAACATTCTAAAATCTAAGGTTCTAAAAAGGTTCTAAAATCTAAGGTTCTAAAAATCTAAGATGCCAAAATCTAAGGTTCTAAAATCAAAAAATTCAAAAAATGTAAGATGCCAAAATCTAAGATTCTAAAATGTAAGGATCTAAAATCTAAGATTCTAAAATGTATGGGTCTAAAATCTAAGATTCAAAAATCTAACGTTCTGAAATCTAAGATTCCAAAATCTAACATTCTAAAATCTAAGATTCCAAAATCTAACGTTCTAAAATCTAAGGTTCCAAAATGTATGTTTCTAAAATCTAAGGTTTTAAAATTTAAGGTTCTAAAAATCTAATTTCAGGGCAACATTTCATGTGATGTAATGGTAACACTGGTCTGTGACCCTTCAACCATATAACCTTTGTGTAAAGGGTCCTGCACACTGTGGGATTTTTCTAAATCCTCTGCGAATGTTGCTTGTCAGACTGTACGAACATGATCCCCGATGTAATACATGTCACACTGTAGGATCTCAGTTGTCATTATGTCAGACTGTACGACAGTCAGACGCGAAAAACGGACGCAAGCAAGAGACTCGTACGGACTGAGTTTTACGTCATCAATCCGTGAGACGTTCGGTAACGGCGAAACAACAAAAACAAACGCTGGCATTTTTCATTCGCCTGACTCTTTTCGACATGTTCCCTGTTGTGATTTGATGTTGTTGCACGAAATGCGTCATCAGGTTCTGCGCTCCTATTGGTTCTTGATTTGACGGTCGTCCTAGGACAGGGGTGTCCAAAGTCCGAATACTTTTCAAACAACAATCCGTGGTAAATTTGTCAGAAATGTAGGTTAATATCTAATTTTATTTCATTTGTAATGTAGACATGTATTAAAAGAGTAACAAAGGCCAAATTGCAGACTATTTTGTCATAAACTTGCAGTTTTGTGCATTTGTATTTATATGTTTATAGACTAAATACCTTAAAGCCATTCTAGATATAGATTTTTTTTTATTACTATTTGCCTCGTGTGCACTGCAAAAAATGCTCATTTAGTATTTTTGTCTTGTTTCTAGTATAAATATATCTAAAAATTCTTAAATTAAGATCCATTTACTAGCTAAGTTAAATGACATTAGATATTTTTTCTTGTTTTCTGGAAAATAAAATGAAATTGAAGTGAGTTTTTGGTTAAAACAAGCAAATATATCTGCCAATGAGGCAAGAAAAAGAATATTTCTGTTTGGAATCTTGTTTCTTGTGTCCCAAACAGAAACTATCTAATCCATTGGCAAATAATTTAGTTTGTTTCAAGCAAAAACTGAAGAAATGAAATCAAGAAAAAAGATGTAATGTGATTTTCCTTAGTAAAAGCATCTTGATTTAAGAATTTTTAGATATTTCGACTGGAAAAAAGACAAGGAAAAAAAGTATTTTTTGTATTGTGGTTTTACCTGTGGTGATCTAAATAGAGCACTTATTAAATTTAAATAAGAATAGAGTTCTAATGTGGCGTTCACACCGGACGCGATTCGCGCGAAGGTGGACGCTTGAACATTTTGAGTTTACTCGCTTCATTCGCGCGTGAAATTCGCGTGTGACAACTACACAACAGACGCGAATTCGCGTCATGGGAGGGGCTTCTATGGCCCAATCCCAATTCTGTTTTATACCCCTTCGCCTTCCCCTACCCCTACACCTACCTGTTCCCCTTGCCCCTTGAAACAGAGTGCCAAGGCGCAGGGGTGAAAATATTCCCCTAAGAAATGGGACACCACTACTACCATTACACGTCATCATACCCCGTTTTATTTATTATAATGTCCTGTGACATTTAACCAGTATGAACAGCAATGAAGTGAGTAGGCTATATCTAACAGAAATCAGGCGCGAGCACGTTTAACAAATTGCTCACTCCCAACAGAGTTTTGCGCTGTATTTGGACTTAATAAAATGGCGCTCGTTTTCAGTTCAAAACATATGAGCCAGAGTTTCCTAAGATGATACAGAATTATACAGAAAATACTGGTGAAGCCGCTTTTCCATTGGACCAAACTGTTCTCTTTGTTTATTAACCGTTCCATTCCGTGCTGATCCGAGCCGGCCGGTACGGATATGGTTTCGTTATCTACTGTGGTGCTGCGATAATGTTCATATTTAAATACGTGTTATATGTAAAGTCAGTCGTTGCCTTGGTAACGCGAGAGTTTACAGACGATATGTGATGTAAATATCGACTGCGTTGTGAAGGATGACCAGATATATATTTTTAAACTATTATTAATATGTGTTCAAATCACCCAAATAGTGCGTTTAGCAAGCTACGGAGAAACGGCAGCCAGGTGACACGCAAGTGATCGATCCCGAGTGGCAACACACACACATTCTAGCAGCACGGTAGTCGGTGGAGGGAAACTCCTCACACCCCTTCGTTCAAAGTGTGGTCCTGAAAAATCTTTGTTTGAAGGGCTATCTGGCCCTTCCCCTTACCCCTACCACTCCAGCTAAAAAAGAATCGAGACACCCCTACCCCTTCACGTGAACGCGCAAAACGAAGGGGAAGGGGAAAGAGAAGGGCTAAGGGGTAGAAATGGGATTGAGCATATATGAGCCTAGATGAGCCAGCTCGTCTCGGTCACTTTACGTCTTTTTTGTAAAAAATACTACTATTAATGTGTGACAAAACGTAGTTTAAAGACTTTTTCAGGCGATAATATAGTTGTTTAAAGCTCAAATCTGTGGTTAATTTATAAAAAGAGTGCCTATTTGAGCATTTTATCTGGCGTTTTCGGAGTTGTGAGATCCAGGCGATCAGTGGCATTCCGCGCTCGTTTACCCGGCGAGACCCGCCTTTCCTCGGCTAGTCCTTCTCACATTTGCCGCTGGCTCTGGCTCTTTTTTTCTGCTCCAGTCTCGTTGTGAAATGGCTGACATAGATTTTGTTGAGAGGGAGCTGACTGTCCGACCTCCTCACTCACTTTCTTCCAAGCAAGATCCTTTTAATTCCTGTTCCTGTAGTGATAGGATGATGTATCATACAGCTCCGGGTATCTACATACGGCCACGATTATCTTATCCTCCATTGTTGTTGGGATTTCTGCCTCCGCTTGTAAATGCGTCACTACTAGAGCAAGCTCGTGATTGGTTAACGCGGCGCGAAATATCCGCCAGAGTTCAGATTTTTCAACTTTAGCGATTCGCGCGAATCAATTCGCGTCATTCGCGCCGCCTCAATCGTGCGAATCGCGCCCGCAGAATGCCATTTCGCGTCTCTGCATTGACTTAACATGTAAATCACTCGCGCGAATCGCGTCCGGTGTGAACGCACCTTAACTCTTTAATAATATTTACATTTCACCCATTAAAACTTTTTGGTTGATGAAAGTTTTACAGATATCTGGGTCCTTTCTCAAGCTACTCTACTGTCAGCTCAAGCTTTTGTCAAATCTGTCATGTTTCCAAGAAACAAAACATATATATATATAACAGGGACCGGCCCCCGAGTATGTCCACAACATCGAATCTGGCCCCCTTTAAAAAAAAGTTTGGACACCCCCGTCCTAGGAGAAGTCACACTGCAGGATTGCGCCTCAAATCTTCTGACACTGCCAGCATTTTGTCCGAGGTAAAATTTGATCGGTCATTAATCAGTTATCGGTGCACATGTCAAACTAAGGATCAAAGACTTCAGATTTAAGCCTAGGATCAGAGAAATCTTTCAGGATTTCAAAATTTGGCCAAATCGTGGCCAAAATCGCACAGTGTGCACCCGGCTTAAGTGTGTAGAATATTGTGTGTAAGTTTACTCGTATAACTTTACTCATATTCTCTAAATATGTAACAATAGCACTCTCACCCACTTGACAAACACATTCTGAAACAACAGCTGAAGATCTCAGTTCATGATGGATGACAGAGACGGGCGAGACCACAGCGATCACAAACACGGGGAACGCCAGCAGACGCGTGGAGTGGAAAGAATTAACGCAAGAGGAAGGCAGAGAGAAAAATGGGCCGGACGAGCAGCACAATTGCAGAGCAGGAGGTTTCGGCACAGAAAAGTAAGCACACAGCGGGCGCACCGCTGCGGCAGATACGCAGACAGAAGCGGACCCTGCTGGCGCACACACACACACACACACACGCTCGCCCTCCCTTCTGACAGCTGCACTCTGGCAATTTACATCTCTCCAGCACATTTAGCAGGAGCCTGTCTGCCATCACCCGCAGCACAGGGACCTGCTGGCCTCCAGACAGCAGACAGAGTGCGCTCCACCCGGGGAGCCGTGATCGGCCGCTGCCCGTCCAGCCAGAGCACCAGCGCTGACAGCACGCCTCAGCTGTCATGTTTGGACAGTGATGAATAGAGTCAGAGGAGAGGAGAGGGGATGCGGGATACATGGGAAAGCTCGTCGGATGTCTAATGAGAGATGATCTTTTATGAGCACTTCATGTCTAGCAGTAATGGGCTACGGACGGACATTAGTGTATTCGCTTTCATGGTGGGCAGGCAAAATAAATACATGGTTACTTAAGCCTCTGGTGCTCTTCATTTAGGGGTTGCATTCGTTGTCTTCCCGGTCATACTAAAAATTAAACTTCCTCCACCCCAGTAAAACCAATGCAATTTATTTTTCTTCAATAATATTTTTTCTTTTTAATTTTGTATTTTGAGATGATTTGATGTTATTTTTTAATATTTATGCAATAATTATGGTCTATTTTTCCATTGAAAATTATACAAAATATATATATTTTAATTATTGCAGTATTTCAGGTTAAAATAGAGACTAGGCCTTCAAAATATTTTTTTTTTTGAAGGCAGATTAATCAGTCCTTCCAGAAAAATGTGGCTTTTTTTGTGATTGTTGCGGGCAAAAATCCTTGATTATGCGGCACGTTTTCTTAAAAAATGCGATGAAAAATGTGATGGAAAATGCGGGATATTTATGCAATTTTATGCAATGAAATTGCGGGAACTTGCAAAAACTGCGGTTTGATGAAAAAGAGAAAAAAAGCACTACATCACAGAAAGTGCTGGGAATATTTAAGTTCTCATCTTGTTTTATTGAAGACCTTAAAGGTCCCGTTCTTCGTGATCCCACTGTTCAAACTTTAGTTAGTGTGTAATGTTGCTGTTAGAGCATAAATAATACCTGTAAAATTATAAAGCTCAAAGTTCAATGCCAAGCGAGATATTTTATTTAACAGAAGTTCCCTTTCAAAGCCTACAGCGAACGGCCGGTTTGGACTACATCCTGGTACTTCCTTCTTTAATGACGTCAGTAGAACAGACTAACCTCCGCCCACAAGAATACGCGAAAAAGGGGGCGTGGTCTTGTTGCTGTCCCACGTGGAGAAGAGGAAGTGTTGCGTTTGAGTGTGTTTGTCGCCATGTCGTCGAGACGCTGTTATTTTCATCCCGGAGTCAAATCACCTTTGTTTGGCTTTCCCAGGGACGCTGTAGAGATCATTGAGCGCATACATCTCCCGTTAAGAGGCGTGACCTTTCCATGTGCACTAAGCTGCTGTCCAATCACAACACGGGAACCGCTGGCACAATCAGAACTCGTTACGTATTTCTGAAGGAGGGACTTCATAGAACAAGGAACTCATCAGCCGTTTTTAGGACAGTGAGAACAGCGGTGTACAGATGAGTAAATTGTGTGAAAAATACTGTGTTTTTTTACACGTGAAACATGAACACATGTTATATTGCACACTGTAAACACAGTCAAAGCTTCAAAAGAACACGAAGAACGGGACCTTTAATAAACACACGGCTCAAATTTACCAAACATTGAGTCAAACAAGTTCTGTAGCTTTACAAAAGGAATATGCTACAACTTCTGAAAAATGAATAAATAACTTCCTGTTTTACAGAGGTAGCTTTACAAAACAGACATTTGAGTGCTTCCAATTCACAAAGTGCAATCTCTTAAAGGGTTAGTTCATCCAAAAATTTAAATTCTGTCATTAATGACGTCCCCTCATGTCGCTGGACACCCGTCAGACCTCCGTTCATCTCTAAATAACGACTTATATAGTGATGACCGATTTCAAAACACAGCATCATGATGCTATGAATCAGTGAGTCGATTCATGATTCGGATCGCGTGTCAAACTGCTGAATCGAATGATTCATAACGCTCCAAACCGCTGAATCGAATGATTCATAACGCTCCAAACCGCTGAATCGACTCACTGATTCATAACGCTCCAAACCGCTGAATCGACTCATTGATTCATAACGCTCCAAACAGCTGAATCGACTCACTGATTCATAACGCTCCAAACCGCTGAATCGAATGATTCATAACGCTCCAAACCGCTGAATCGAATGATTCATAACGCTCCAAACCGCTGAATCGAATGATTCATAACGCTCCAAACCGCTGAATCGACTCACTGATTCATAACTCTCCAAACCGCTGAATCGACTCATTGATTCATAACGCTCCAAACCGCTGAATCGACTCACTGATTCATAACGCTCCAAACCGCTGAATTGAATGATTCATAACGCTCCAAACCGCTGAATCGACTCACTGATTCATAACGCTCCAAACCGCTGAATCGACTCACTGATTCATAACGCTCCAAACCGCTGAATCGACTCACTGATTCATAACGCTCCAAACCGCTGAATCGAATGATTCATAACGCTCCAAACCTCTGAATCGACTCACTGATTCATAACGCTCCAAACCGCTGAATCGACTCACTGATTCATAACGCTCCAAACCGCTGAATCGAATGATTCATAACGCTCCAAACCGCTGAATCGACTCACTGATTCATAACGCTCCAAACCGCTGAATCGACTCACTGATTCATAACGCTTCAAAGCTTCATGATGCTGTGTTCTGATTGGTCATCACAGGGGAAACTGCTTTGCTCTTTTGCTGTTATTTTTGTTGGCCAATGGGAGTTTGCGCTTCATCATGGTTTCACCGATATCTATGGTTTCACCGATATCTATGGTTTCTCCATGGGGGTTTGCAGCTTTTCGATGACGTTCACGTCAGGTAATTACGTCACTTCAAAGCGTTCCCATGGCAACAGGGGGAAATGGCGGCTCTTGTGTGAAGTAAATGAACATTTGTCAACTTTCTGCTAATATATATATGACTTTTTTGCAACGAAAATGCGGGGATTATGAAATCATGCTAGCCCCGCATATTTTGCACACGGAAATAGGCAATTTATGCGGCGAAAGTGCGGCGTATTTGAAAAAATGCGGCCCCCGCATAAATATGCGGACTTTGGCTGATTATGCGTTAAATCATGCGATCGCATAATCGCGTTTTTCTGGAGGGACTGATTAGCCCCTCTTTTGCAATTATTTAAGAAATCATGCAACCATGGCTGTAATCACTAGAGGTCTCTATGGAATTGCCTAATTCTGTTTTGAACACATTTAATGATTTTTTTTTATAGATTTGAATATATATTTAAAAAAATCTCAAAGACTATTTATTATAAAGTTTTAGATATTTTTTTTTTTTTTAGAAATATAGATTTTTTTCCGTGAATTTGTGTTTTTCAGATTTCCCATTCATTTCCTAAGGTATAATTTTTGACCGAAGAACACAAGTGGGAGTATTTTTTTTTATGACCACCAATATTTTTGTGTGTTTACATCCCTAATGCTAGAAAAGTCACCAAGTTTCAACCAAGTTGATATTTAAAAATTCCAAATGTGGTTCATAGGTTCAGTTTTTCATAGGTGTGTGTGTGTGTGTGTGTGTGTGTGTGTGTGTGTGTGTGTGTGTGTGTGTGTGTGTGTGTGTGTGTGTGTGTGTGTGTGTGTGTGTGTGTGTGTGTGTGTGTGTGTGTGTGTGTGTGTGTGTGTGTCAGTGTTAATTTCGTTGACGAATAATTTGTCATAATTTTCGTCAACAACCTTTTTTCACTGACAAAGACGAGACGATAATCAACTCTCATTTTCGTCAACAAATAAAAACGAGACAAATGTTAGGGAGGGTCGATTAGGGAAGAGATCGGGTCAGAACTGATGTCCTGTGTCACAGATGCACACATTTGATCTGAACTGATCTAACCGCTGGAGAACACGGCTCACGCATCCGCAATTCAGCGCTCCAGAGCGGCTCACAATCAATCAATAACACACATTTATGCCAGACCATTGATTATGAGCTAATGCTGATGAATAATGACAATGTTTACTTTACGATGTTTATATAGTGATGTGTTTTAGACGGTTCTAACAATGCATATTTATCTCCTCATCTGAACTTGAATGAGCTCCTGCAACTGCAACAGAGGCGCAGACATTTCAAAATAAGAGTCCCGGTGTATTTCCAGCTGGTTTATAATTAAAAGTCACGCATTATATATTCGTTTTTGGTTACACAATAAACTGTATTTAATTTAATTCCCATTTAATTCATATTCAGGAGGAAAGACCAGTATTTGACACATATTCAATAAAGTATCAGGGTTATAATAGTTCACTAAAACCATTTTTAAAAAACTTTGTTACTTGAAATTAAATAAATGTTAACTGAAATTAAAAAAAGAAACTTATTTGAAGCTTTAGCTTAACATGATATACTGACTTAAACAGAAATACAAAGTTATAAAAACTATATAGATGTTTTTAAAAAAACAAACAAAAAAGTGAATTGAGCTCTTTCGTGTATTTTTAATGTTAAAAACAAAATGACGTCAAAATGTCAGTTCAGGTGTCAGTCGGTGTGTAAGGCTTAAATGCTTAATGTATTACAACTAAACTCAATAGATTTAATGAGACTAACTCTACTGTAGATTTAGTCGACTAAAACTAAAAACAATTCAGGTGACTAAAATATGACTAAAACTAAATGGCATTTTAGTCAAAAGATTATGACTAAAACTAAATCAAAATATGCTGTCAAAATTAACACTGGTGTGTGTGTGTGTGTGAGTAGATGTGTCAATATCACACTCTTGATGTTTTAGTGTGTCACCCCTTTACTGCTGTGTACTTTTTTTCAGCATTGTGGCCAATTTGTAGATTGTACACACAAATATTCGGTGAATTTTTGTGTTTTTGCCGATTTCCCATTTATTTCCTATGGTCGGTCATTTATGACCGAAGACAATGAACGCTTTTTTTTAGCATGCTCGAATCATGACCCCAATTATTTTGTGTGTTTACATACCTAATGCAAGAAAAGTCACCAAGTTTCATATCATTCCGATGACGCTGTGATTTTTTATATTTCAAAACAGAAAATTTTCCGGTCAGAAATGACCGAAGAGCACCAGAGGGTTAAATTATGTAGAAGCAGGTCAACAAGATTGACGTTTTTATCGGCTATGTCTGTGAGCCATACGATCCATGACAGTGTCGCCTGGAGCCGAGTTGAGTCAATTAGTGTTCAGCAGGTCCACTTAGTGATAATGTGAGCGAAAAGACCTAGAAGCGCTGTAAGATAAACAGCTAGAAAAGGAGGGAATTGAAAAAAGAGGCAGAGGCAACAGAGCTGTGTCAGCACTGCTACCACTAGAACAGAGATTGAGATCTGTGTTTTGCACATTTCAAAGCCGAGCGACGCACCCACATACACAGACATATACAATCTAAACCCACAGACACACCCAGACCAGGGATGCTCTCTAATCACATGACCACCGTGATGCTGGTAACCCGTCTTTACATGCAGCTCGGCACACCTCAAACATGTGAAACACACACACACCTGTTGTATTAATGTTTGGGTGTGTGTCGTCCTGAAGCGTTTGTGCTCCTCAGATCATGCGTGTCGTTGAGGAGAGTGTGCTGGTAACTTTACTAAGTAATCAGACGCACCAGTTTTTCCTGCAGGACAAGAAAAGACACTTAAACCACACAGAAATGTGCTGATCAAAACACCAATCATAAAACCTTAGCAACACCCTGGCAACCAGTCACAACATTCTAGCTTCATAGCAACACCCTGAATACCACTCAAAAACATTCTAGCATCATTAGAAACCACATAGCAACAGCCTGCCAACCACTCACAACACTCTAGCATCATCGAAACCGACAACCACATAGCAACACCCAGGCAACCATTTAGAACACTCCACTATCATCCTAGCAACACCCAGGGAACCACTCACAACACTCTAGCATCATAGCAACACCCAGGCAACCATTTAGAACACTTCACTATCATCCTAGCAACACCCAGGGAACCACTCACAACACTCTAGCATCATAGCAACACCCAGGCAACCATTTAGAACACTTCACTAACATACTAGCAACACCCAGGCAACCACTCACAACACTTTAACGTCATAGCAACACCCAGGCAACCACCCAAAACACTTTAGCAGCACAGAAACACCCTGGCAACTACTCATAACACTCATGCATCTTCCTAGCAACCACATAACCACACCCGGGCAACCACTCACAACACTCTAGCATTATAGCAACACCCTGGCAACCACAAAATATTCTAGCGTAACAGTCTAGCAACCAATCAAACCATTCTAGCATTCTAGAAACCACACAGCAACACACTAGCTTCGTACTAACAATCTACCAACCAAATAGCAACACCCTGAAAACCACCCAAAACACTTTAGCATCATCAAAACCGACAACCACATAGCAACACCCAGGCAACCATTTAGAACACTCCACTATCATCCTAGCAACACCCAGGGAACCACTCACAACACTCTAGCATCATAGCAATACCCAGGCAACCATTTAGAACACTCCACACTATCATCCTAGCAACACCCAAGCAACCATATAGAACACTCCACTATCATCCTAGCAACACCCAGGCAACCACTCACAACACTTTAACATCATAGCAACACCCTGGCAACCACACAAAATATTCTAGGGTAACAGTCTAGCAACCAATCAAACCATTCTAGCATCCTAGAAACCAAACAGCAACACACTAGCATCGTACTAACAATCTAGCAACCAAATAGCAACACCCTGACAACCACCCAAACACTTTAGCATCACAGAAACACCATGGCAACTACCCACAACATGCATCATCCGAGTAACCTCATAGCAAAACCCAGGCAACTACTCATAACACTCATCTATTATCCTAGCAACAACATAACAACACCCAGGTAACCACTCACAACACTCATGCATCATCCTAACATCCACATAGCAACACCCAGGCAACCATTTAGAACACTCCACTATCATCCTAGCAACACCCAAGCAACCACTCACAACACTCTAGCATCATAGCAACACCCTGGCAACCACACAGAATATTCTAGCGTAACAGTCTAGCAACCAATCAAACCATTCTAGCATCCTAGCAACCAAATAGCAACACCTTGACAACCACCCAAAACACTTTAGCATCACAGAAACACACTGGCAACTACTCACAACACTCATGCATCATTATAGCAACCACATAGCAACACCCAGGCAAACACCAAAAACACTTCAGCACCACAGAAACACCTTGGCAACTACTCACAACACTCATGCATCATCATAGCAACCACATAGCAACACCCAGGCAAACACTCACAACACTCTAGCATCATAGCAACACCCTGGCAACCACACAAACCCCTCTAGCAACCACATAGCAACACCCTGGCAACCACCCAAAACACTTTAGCATCACAGAAACACCCTGGCAACCACACAAAGCCCTCTAGCAACCACATAGCAACACCCTGGCAACCACCAAAAACACTTTAGCACCACAGAAACACCTTGGCAACTACTCACAACACTCATGCATCATCATAGCAACCACATAGCAACACCCAGGCAAACACTCACAACACTCTAGCATCATAGCAACACCCTGGCAACCACACAAAGCCCTCTAGCAACCACATAGCAACACCCTGGCAACCACCAAAAACACTTTAGCACCACAGAAACACCTTGGCAACTACTCACAACACTCATGCATCATCATAGCAACCACATAGCAACACCCAGGCAAACACTCACAACACTCTAGCATCATAGCAACACCCTGGCAACCACACAAACCCCTCTAGCAACCACATAGCAACACCCTGGCAACCACCCAAAACACTTTAGCATCACAGAAACACCTTGGCAACTACTCACAACACTCATGCATCATCCTAGCAACCACATTACAACACCCAACACTTTAGCAACATTACTTTGAAAATGCTGATATCTAGTTTTGCATGCATTTCAAAAAGTATCTTTATCCAGTTAATATGTATTGTATATGTTAATATGAATTGCTGTTCCCTTCATTAGTCGAACGAGGGGCGGTTTCTTCACACCAGTCACGCTGCTCAGATAATGGAGCGTTTAGCTGGTGAATCAGGCCTCAGCTTCACTGGCCTTCGCTGAGCTCCTGGCCTTCATGTTCTCATGCTGGCTCTTTGATGTTTGGTGATGTCCTCACTTGACAGAAAAACAGTGCATTTTTGGCTTTGCAAAACATAGCCTCTTTACGTTTGTTGGAATGAATAAGACGAGTGTATGACGTCAATCCACTCCAGATGCTGAAACTGCTGAGCTCTGACAGACAAAACAGACCCACAGAATGTCTGAAAACACATCTGACCCAACACAAGAGAGCTTCATTTGCACTCACATTTATTACTTTCTTAATGCTTTTGGCCTAAAAGTCACAACAGGAACACGAACGAACAAAAGTGCATTTAGATTTTATGCTGGTACAAAGAAAAGAAGGAACAAATAAATGCCAGTTTCCTGCACATGACGAATGGATACAGAATCAGGAGGCTAATTAAGCTTTGCTGAAGGAAACACAAGCACCACCAGATCAGAGAATCTAGATTGTGACCTTCTCCAGTGCAGGAATTGTGAGGTCGGCGCCGTTTATGGTTGAAAGAGGAGCTTTTCAGTAGCTGGAGAACTGAATACAGACTAAAACAAACGAAAGAAATCCCTCGGCTGCTGCTGTTAAACTATATTTATAGACAAGTGCACAATGACCTGGATTCATAGAGGAACTATCGCTGAGATGACAATGTCACGCTTCAGAAATCTGCCATTGTACTCCAACTTCCAGCGAACAACATTCAACAGAAATGCATCTTCTCACATGGTCTTCTGTTTTTGCTAGCTCTAAAGTCTCTCTAATGACTTGCATATGGCAGATGCTTTTATCCAAAGTGACTTGCAGTGCCTTCAAAGTATACAATTGATGAGTTCATGCATTGCCTGGGAATCAAATCCATAACTTTGGTGTCGCTGGTTGAGCTACAGGAAAACTATGCATTAAATGGGACCTACTATGAAATTCACTTTTACAGTGTTAACATAGATGTGTGCGGGCAGTGTGTCTCACAACCACCCTATAATGGTAAAATCCACCCACTCCTCTTTTTTTAATCCCCATAAATCATAATCAGTGTCTCAGAATAGGCCGTTTGCAGTTTCTATGCAATGGGACGTCACATATGCTTAGGCCCCGCCCACGGCCGCTGACAGACTCCGCCCTATTAGCACAGGCCCTACCCACTACTGCTGACTGACTCCGCCCTATTAGCACAGGCCCTGCCCACTACTGCTGACTGACTCCACCCTATTAGCACAGGCCCTGCCCACTACTGCTGACTGACTCCGCCCTATTAGCACAGGCCCTGCCCACGACTACTGACATATTCTCCCCTATTAGCACAGGCCCTGCCCACTACTGCTGACAGACTCCGCCCTATTAGCACAGGCCCTGCCCACGACTGCTGACAGACTCCGCCCTATTAGCACAGGCCCTGCCCACGACTGCTGACAGACTCCGCCCTATTAGCACAGGCCCTGCCCACGACTGCTGACAGACTCCGCCCTATTAGCACAGGCCCTGCCCACGACTGCTGACAGACTCCGCCCTATTAGCACAGGCCCTGCCCACGACTACTGACAGATTCTGCACTATTAGCACAGGCCCTGCCCACGACTGCTGACAGACTCCGCCCTATTAGCACAGGCCCTGCCCACGACTACTGACAGATTCTGCCCTATTAGCACAGGCCCTGCCCACGACTGCTGACAGACTCCGCCCTATTAGCACAGGCCCTGCCCACGACTACTGACAGATTCTGCCCTTTTAGCACAGGCCCTGCCCACGACTGCTGACAGACTCCACCCTATTAGCACAGGCCCTGCCCACGACTGCTGACAGACTCCGCCCTATTAGCATAGGCCCTGCCCACGATAGCTGACAGACTCCGCCCTATTAGCACAGGCCCTGCCCACAACTGCTGACAGACTCCGCCCTATTAGCACAGGCCCTGCTCACGACTGCTGACAGATTCTGCCCTATTAGCACAGGCCCCGCCCATGACTGCTGACAGACCATCCTAATAGCACAGGCCACGCCCATGACTGCTGACAGACTCCGCCCTATTAGCACAGGCCCCGCCCATGACTGCTGACAGACCATCCTAATAGCACAGGCCACACCTATGACTGCTGACAGACTCCGCCCTATTAGCACAGGCCCCGGCCACAACTGCTGACAGATTCCACCCTATTAGCACAGGCCCTGCCACCACTACTGACAAACTCCGCCCTATTAGCACAGGCCCCGCCCATGACTGCAGACAGATTCTGTATTAGCATAGACTCCGCCCTCAGTGAACCGTACACAGTGTTTATCTCCGTCCTCAGTGATTAAAGTCAGAAATGTGTTCTTATTAAAGCTGCTAAAGTTCTTCAGTCGAGAGCATTGAGTGATTTTCTGTTTGATTCATATTAACAGCAGATATAGCAGTACAGGCTCCGCCCTCTTCTGGATAAGGGGGAGGAGCAAAAGCTAATTTGCATTTAAAGACACATGCACGAAAACAGCATGTGTTTCCTTCCACTCAAAAATGGGCATTTCCAACATGATCTGTGGGGTATTTTGAGCTGAAACTTCACACACACATTCTGGGGACACTGAGACTTATATTAGCCTACATCTTGTAAAAATGGGCATAATAGATCCCTTTTAAAGGAACAGTTCATATGAACAATAGTTCATTTCTTTGTCCTTCTTGACAGCTCCTGTATTCACCGTTTTCTTTCAACGCTCATGAAAAGAGCATCTCCGTTTCTGTCCGGGTACATGATAACAGAACGCTTCATTTAAGGGTAAATAGGGTGAACTTTAGATATTCTCAATCCAATCAAGCTTAATTAAACCGTGGACGTGGATTATCAAAATGATCTTGAAGGAATCACAATGGGCTTGGTAGAGCTATTGCAAAAACACTTCCTGATAGGAACAACATTTGCATTTCTATGCAGCTGCCTTGACAACAACATACAGAAAAAGGTCTTGTTTTCCAGTGCAATTATTTAAATATTCTTAAATCATGATACATGAGTCACAAGCAGTGAGTGCATTCTGACTCATTTAAACCCCTCTGATTGGCCGTTGAGTTCAAGAAATCAACAGATATGGTTGTGATTGGCAAAAACACATTGTAAATAGAAACCTTTGATGCTCTCCAGAAGCGGCCCCTGAGTTTATGCTTAAACAAAGAACAAATATCTACCAATGGGGTCAGAAAAAAACACTTAATTCAAAAGGAAAACAAGTTGATTTGCCTGACCAAATCAATTCCAAACAAGACTTGCTTCTCAAATGTATCTTGATTTAAGAATGCTTAGATATTTGTACTGGAAAACAAGACTAGAAGAGCTCAACTCTACAGACAAACGCTCACATTCTTCCAGCGTGGAGAGCTGGACGGACGCTGTCAGATTCCACACCGTTGTATTAAACTCTGAGAGCGTGTTGTCTCTGGACAGCGAGCATCGAGACGCGGGTCAAACGCTCTAAACAAACCGTCTGTGGGATGGCAGACGGTGGCAAAGGTGAGCCGACAGTGACGTGACATCTTCACCCGTCCACCAGAAGCCTTTTGCTCTGGCCGAGGGGGACGGATGCCGTCCAATCAAAACACACGGACGGTCCCGGTGACATTTCACTGGGCACAGCTGCTGCCACTATGACAGCCGACCGGACACACACTCCTGACGGGAGGGAGAGATGAAGAGAGAGAGATGTGTGTGTGTGTGTGTAAGGATATCAGAATGAAACTAAATATGGAAATAAATAAAAGAGCTTGATTCCAAAAGACCAATACTTTGCATTCAAATGTTACCAAATGATTTTGAAAGAAGTCTCTTCTGCTCAAAAATACTGTAAAAAAATGTGAAATATTTTTAGAATTCAAAATGACTCTTTTCTATGTGAATATAAAGTCAAGTTTAATTTATTCCTGCGATCAAAGATGAATTTTCAGTGTCTTCAGTGTCACATGATCCTTCACAAATCATTCTAATATGATGATTTGATGCTCAAGAAACATTTATGATTATGAAAGTTTCACAAATAGTTATGATAGTTCATATTTTTGTTATAACTGTGACTTTTTTAGGATTCTTTAATGAATAGGAAGTTCAAAAGAACAGTTTATTTGAAATCTTTTGCAACATTATAACGTTTTTAACGCAGTGTTAGGCTATTTACATGGCAAACACAAGGTCAATCTCACAATCCATAACATTTAAAGGCACAATATGTAAGATTTCTGGATTAAAATACCCAAAAACCCCTAGAAAAGTGTTATATATTTTGTTGACTTGTGTACTTGCAGTATCCCAAATGCTTCCAAGAATGTTTAAATCCAGAGAAAGCATCAATTTTAAAGGGGTCATGTGATGTGATTCTTGTCTTCTTTCTCTTTAGTGTGTTATGTGCGTGTATAAGATCTGCAGAGTTAAAAAGTCTCAAACCCAAAGAGATATTCTTTATAAAAGTTAAGCTTTCCTAAAAAGCTTCGTTCAAACACACCCCTACATCTCTACGTCAGTTTCATGACACCGCCCAAATGTAAAAACACAAAGAAAGGCGGCGTAACTTTTATTCTCTCGTGGAGACGCTGTTTTTCGTCGCAAACGTCAAACTACTTTGTTTGGCCTTTCAAAAGAGGGGACAATAGAAAACAGTGGCTAAGCTTTAGTTACAACACTGTTCCAGAACAGTACAACCCCAAATTTTTTTTTTTTGTAGTAACCATGGCAACACTAGCGCCACTTTATTGTCTGCTGTGTTTTATTAGACACTGTTTGGATCATTGATGGACAGAAACTGATGATTGTCCTCCAGCTCAACACAGTTAGTCTGATTGTGTAAATCTGCTGCTGCTGATTTACCGCACAGAGTGCCATGTTTTACCGCCTCATATGATCTCGCTCACTGCAGTGTGAACAAGAGTCTCATAGTAGCGCTGAGCCAACGCACAGAGAAGCATTATAACATCACTTTAACACACTCACATGTGTGTGATATGATAAAACAGCGGTAAAACATGATAAAACATGAGCGGTAGAAGAGGAAGCGCTCGCTGCAGAATAAAAGCTCCGCCCTACCAATTTGGATTTAGATTTAGATGTATTAGCCAATATATCGGTTATCGACTCTCAAATATAAAGTATTATCGGTTATCAGTATCGGCCAAAAACTTCATATCGGTGCAAAAACTCAAAATTATATAAAAATTTGGATTTAGATTTATCGGCCAATATATCGGTTATCGACTCTCAAATATAAAGATTTATCGGTTATCAGTATCGGCCAAAATCTTCATATTAGGTGCAAAAACTCAAAATTATATAAAAATTTGGATTTAGATTTATCGGCCAATATATCGGTTATCAACTCTCAAATATAAAGAATTATCGGTTATCAGTATCGGCCAAAATCTTCATATAGGTGCAAAAACTCAAAATTATATAAACATTTGGATTTAGATTTATCAGCCAATATATCGGTTATCGACTCTCAAATATAAAGAATTATCAGTTATCAGTATCGACCAAAATCTTCATATTAGGTGCAAAAACTCAAAATTATATAAAAATTTGGATTTAGATTTATCGGCCAATATACCGGTTATCGACTCTCAAATATAAAGAATTATCGGTTATCAGTATCGGCCAAAAACTTCATATCGGTGCAAAAACTCAAAACTATATAAAAATTTGGATTTAGATTTATCGGCCAATATATCGGTTATCGACTCTCAAATATAAAGAATTATCGGTTATCAGTATCGGCCAAAATCTTCATATAGGTGCAAAAACTCAAAATCATATAGAAATTTGGATTTAGATTTATCGGCCAATATATCGGTTATCGACTCTCAAACATAAAGAATTATCGGTTATCAGTATCGGCCAAAATCTTCATATAGGTGCAAAAACTCAAAATCATATAGAAATTTGGATTTAGATTTATCGGCCAATATACCGGTTAATGGCTCTCGTTACACACACATACATGACAGAATAAAAGCTCCGCCCAATCAAGCCACACCTTTATTTTGAATAAGTGACATCTAACGGTGAAAAATTACATTGTGCCTAGGGATGGGGCCGATCCGATCCAGTATCGGTATCGGGACCGATACCAGCGTAATTCACGTATCGGATTTTCCCGATCCAACCTGCGGAGAAATCCGATATCCACGAGCCATGTCTGCGCTTTAACGTTGTCTGCTGAAATGACTCCAAACGTGATTCCCACCGGCTTGTCAGCTAGCTGGCTGCAAACTATGGAATGGATTTCCTGAATGGAGGCGCGGCTCAATGAGATACAGAGTTATGAGAAGCCCCCGCTCAGGAAATCCATTCTGCAGTTTGCAGCCAGATAGCAGTATAGCATTGAGCAGCATTGTGGCTAGCCAACATGTCAGCTGTGTGGAAATACTTCACACTGGAAACACCGGAGAGCAAGACAATGTTTGCTAAACCGTAATTCAGAGAGGTGGAAGCTCCCTCGCGTCGTCGACACAACGAACGCAATCAAACATTTAAAAAAACAGACAAGTTCAGACAAGACTAGGGTGACATTTAAAAGATGATAATCAGGACTTGACATTAACAATCAATCAATCTGCGTGTGTATTTCGGTTGTGGCGTGTAACACTCACACTAGCCACTTTGAACTTATTATGGTCTTCTCAAAAGCCACCTGTTTTAATCGCGTGGCGCATTATAACCAATCACATGTGTTTCTATTGAGTTTATGAAGATAATAATCAGAGGCTTTCAGATTAGCGGAGTTTAGTTCAGAGCGCGCGCCGCTCTCACTCGCTGAAATCTACACTCAAAGCAGAGATGAACGTGCGATGTACGCAGGAGATTCATTCATCATACAGTGAAAATAGTTTCAAACAAACACAGCAGAACATAGCGCATCTTATATGGCCGGCATAAAGATGGCTTGACGTTCGCAAATTTAGGGACCGTCTCTAAAGTTACATAAAACATTGGTAGGCTTCACACATTTTTTTACTTAAATGGCATTTGAAGAGAATGACTTAGTCATAAAACTGACTGTAAAGTGTTCATCTAGGTGTCAGGCATGATGCACACCTTTTGGTTTTTTTAATATTTAATAAAATAGACTGTCAAATCATAGGAAAATATATGCTTTATTTCACTAGGATACTGTATGGGCTCTTACACAAAATATGCTAGATTTAAATGTGTCATAGCTGATAGAACACTGATGAGAATATTGCTTGAGAATATATTTACAGAGATTGCATTAGAGATATAATATTAGAGATTTATGCATTATGCATTGCCACTGACGATGGCCATTATAAGGAAGGAAATTCCACAGAATCTATCTTAAAAAAGTGCGTAGAGCTGCTTGATTTATTTTTTGGTTTGTTGATTTTCAAATATAAATTGATAACCGTGATAATTTGGGTCACTATTATCATGTTGTGAAATTTTCATACCATTTCATCCCTAATACGTACATTTCATACTTTTATGTTGAGAGGAGTTTATTTCAGCATCATATAAAATCAACAATAATGATAATAATAATAATATTAGCAAACACAGCTCTGGTATCGGAATAGTATCGGTATCGGCCGATATCCAAATTCAGCTATCGGGATCGGATCGGAAGTGAAAAAATGTGGATCGGTGCATCCCTAATTGTGCCTTTAAATTATTATATAAAACATTGTAACTTGATATAAGATAGAAAATCTAAAATACATTCGGGCGATGCATTCTAAAACATTCCATGTAAGCATGTATTGTAAATGTCTTTGCTGGTACTTTTGATCAATTTAATGCATTTGTGATGAATAAAAGTATTAATATCTTTAAAAAATCCCCAAACTGTTGAACGGTAGTTTATATCAACGCAATATCTATATAATAAATCTATAATAAACTACAAGTCTGATCACTTAAAGTAACAGCACACGCTCCTCAACAAGATACATGTAAAGAGACACATCAAACAAACATCTAAATATCTGAATACACAAACAATTCGCTTTTGATTTCAGCATGATATAACTATAACTGGGGGGAAGACTCAAACATCAGCCCAGACATTATTTCTAGTAAGTGGAAAACACACTTCCCGTCCCTGCGGACCCTCCATTCACATTTTTCTGTATCAGCCACTGAGATCTAAATAACGGTTCCCCCCCTTTGCCACCTCCTCCCTGTTTCCTGTTCTGGTTAACCAGACAGCCGTCTGACGTCACAGCGCAGTGGATCTTCTGCTAAAGCCATCACACACACCACTGTTTGTGTCCTAAACAGCAACTCTGGTTAGCAGAATGGAAGTGATACGATTTCACTCGTCATGCATCTCCACAGTTGTGGTAACATTCAGAAATGTTTATAAAAGCACCTGAAAACCCCGAAGGCAACCATACAGCAACACAAACCAGCAACCAGAGAGCAGCTTCTGTGATGTTAGTCATTTGCACATTAATATTTCAACACTAGGGATGCGTGATATATCTGTCACAATATCGGTATCAGCCGATATATGTTGATTTTTAATGCTATCGGCCTGATAAGAGAATTTGTCTGATATATTAAAGCTGATAAATAATGAATTATTTCCTTCAGCTGAGACACTTCAGATGTGCACTGTTCATCATGATGGTTATGAATTGATTGAAATATGATTGGAATCACTTCAAAGTTCAGAGCAACATGAGCAGCGCTCACCTGTCATATCGGCTACATAAAATCATAACGAGAACATCATAATTGTGTGTTTGGGACATGGATTTAATGCTGAGACTTTTGTTTTTGTAATCAGGCTCTCAAAAATGATATACAAATTTGACTTTAGATTTATCGGCCAATATATTGGTTATCGGTTACCTTTCCAGCCTTGTGGAGGTGTACAATTTTGTCTCTAGTGTCTTTGGACAGCTCTTTGGTCTTGGCCATGTTAGTAGTTGGATTCTTACTGATTGTATGGGGTGGACAGGTGTCTTTATGCAGGTAACAACCTCAAACAGGTGCATCTAATTTAGGATAATAAATGGAGTGGAGGTGGACATTTTAAAGGCAGACTAACAGGTCTTTGAGGGTCAGAATTCTAGCTGATAGACAGGTGTTCAAATACTTATTTGCAGCTGTATCATACAAATAAATAGTTAAAAAATCATATATTGTGATTTCTGGATTTTTTTTATTTAGATTATGTCTCTCACAGTGGACATGCCCCTACGATTACAATTTCAGACCCTCCATGATTTCTAAGTGGGAGAACTTGCAAAATAGCAGGGTGTTCAAATACTTATTTTTCTCACTGTATCGGTTAATGGCTCTCAAATATAAAGAATTATCGGTATTGGCCAAAATTTTCATGTCGGTGCAAAAACTCAAAATTGCATAAACATTTTGACTTCGATTTATCGGCCAATATATCGGTTAATGGCTCTCAAATATAAAGATTTATCAGTACTGGCCAAAAACTCAAAATGATATAAAAATTTTGACTTCGATTTATCGGCCAATATATCGGTTAATGGCTCTCAAATATAAAGAATTATCGGCATTGGTCAAAATTTTCATATCTGGGCAAAAACTCACAATTACATAAAAATTTGGATTTAGATTTATCTGCCAATATATCAATTATCTAGCCTGGATGCCAGCCGAACTTAGCCCCCCCCCCACAACATTTGAGTTCGGGAAGTTCGGTCTGGACTTGATCCGTTGTGGAGCAACTATGCTCGAACCAGAGCTGTTCGGATCAATCAGATCATCAGGGCGGGCTTTAGACGACGATGGACAGATGATCAACAGTAACGTAATCATCGTTTTCACAACAAAACCCGCCCAATTGCTACTCAAAACTAGCCCAAAACAAGCCCAATAGGTTCCCGAGGGGGGTTCTCCGGAAAAAAGGCGTTTGGGGGGTAAAATATGTGTTTTTTTGGCAGGGTTGCCTGGGTTCCTGGGACTAAATATCACATAATTGGGGTCACTTCAAACCCGCGGACATGGAAAAACAGCCCGTGGGAAAACCGTGGACTTGGCAACACTGTGTGCAGTCGAGTTCTGTTGACATTTGACATTTGAGCTAACGTTATGCGTCGCTCCGTTGCTCTGATTGGTTGTAGGTCTATCCAATTGAGGTCTTTCCTGGTTCGGTTGAAACACTCCCCATAATCACAGCCCAACGGAGCAGGAGCAGACTCATATTCTGGCTAGAATTGAGTATGTCAATGTCAGGCTATCGGTTATCGGTATTGGTGCAAAAAAAAAAATCAAAATTATATACAAATTTGGATTTAGATTTATCGGCCAATATATCGGTTATCGGTATCGGTGCAAAAAAAAAAAAAAAAATATATATATATATATATATATATAAAAATTTGGATTTAGATTCATTTTAAATCCATGTATAAATTATATATAAATTATAAAATTATATATAAATCTAAATCCAAATTTTTATATAATATTGAGTATTTGCACCGATACTGATAACCGAAATACAGGGAGTGCAGAATTATTAGGCAAATGAGTATTTTGACCACATCATCCTCGTTATGCATGTTGTCTTACTCCAAGCTGTATAGGCTGGAAAGCCTACTACCAATTAAGCATATTAGGTGATGTGCATCTCTGTAATGAGAAGGGGTGTGGTCTAATGACATCAACACCCTATATCAGGTGTGCATAATTATTAGGCAACTTCCTTTCCTTTGGCAAAATGGGTCAAAAGAAGGACTTGACAGGCTCAGAAAAGTCAAAAATAGTGAGATATATTGCAGAGGGATGCAGCAGTCTTAAAATAGCCAAGCTTCTGAAGCGTGATCATCGAACAATCAAGCGTTTCATTCAAAATAGTCAACAGGGTCGCAAGAAACGTGTGGAAAAACCAAGGCGCAAAATAACTGCCCGTGAACTGAGAAAAGTCAAGCGTGCAGCTGCCAAGATGCCACTTGCCACCAGTTTGGCCATATTTCAGAGCTGCAACATCACTGGAGTGCCCAAAAGCACAAGGTGTGCAATACTCAGAGACATGGCCAAGGTAAGAAAGGCAGAAAGTCGACCACCACTGAACAAGACACACAAGCTGAAACGTCAAGACTGGGCCAAGAAATATCTCAAGACTGATTTTTCTAAGGTTTTATGGACTGATGAAATGAGAGTGAGTCTTGATGGGCCAGATGGATGGGCCCGTGGCTGGATTGGTAAAGGGCAGAGAGCTCCAGTCCGACTCAGATGCCAGCAAGGTGGAGGTGGAGTACTGGTTTGGGCTGGTATCATCAAAGATGAGCTTGTGGGGCCTTTTCGGGTTGAGGATGGAGTCAAGCTCAACTCCCAGTCCTACTGCCAGTTTCTGGAAGACACCTTCTTCAAGCAGTGGTACAGGAAGAAGTCTGCATCCTTCAAGAAAAACATGATTTTCATGCAGGACAATGCTCCATCACACGCGTCCAAGTACTCCACAGCGTGGCTGGCAAGAAAGGGTATAAAAGAAGAAAATCTAATGATATGGCCTCCTTGTTCACCTGATCTGAACCCCATTGAGAACCTGTGGTCCATCATCAAATGTGCGATTTACAAGGAGGGAAAACAGTACACCTCTCTGAACAGTGTCTGGGAGGCTGTGGTTGCTGCTGCACGCAATGTTGATGGTGAACAGATCAAAACACTGACAGAATCCATGGATGGCAGGCTTTTGAGTGTCCTTGCAAAGAAAGGTGGCTATATTGGTCACTGATTTGTTTTTGTTTGGTTTTTGAATGTTAGAAAAGTATATTTGTGAATGTTGAGATGTTATATTGGTTTCACTGGTAAAAATAAATAATTGAAATGGGTATAAATTTGTTTTTTGTTAAGTTGCCTAATAATTATGCACAGTAATAGTCACCTGCACACACAGATATCCCCCTAAAATAGCTAAAACTAAAAACCACTTCCAAAAATATTCAGCTTTGATATTAATGAGTTTTTTGTGTTCATTGACAACATGGTTGTTGTTTAATTATTAATGTTGTAAAATTAATCCTCAAAAATACAACTTGCCTAATAATTCTGCACTCCCTGTATTGGCTGATATATCTAAATCAAAATTTTTCAGCCAATATATTGGTTATCGGTATCGGTGCAAATAAATCAAAATTATATAAAAATTTTGATTTAGATTTATCTGCCAATATATTGGTTATCGGTATTGGTGCAAAAACTCAAAATTATATATAAATCTAAATCCAAATTTTTCGGACAATATATCGGTTATCGGTATCGGTGCAAAAAAAAAAAAATCAAAATTATATAAAATTTGGATTTAGATTTATCGGCCAATATAATCGGTCATCGGTATCGGTGCAAAAACTCACAATTATATAAAAATCTGGACTTAGATTTATCTGCCAATATACCGGTTATCGGCTCTCAAATATAAAGAATTATCGGTTATCAGTATCGGGCAAAATGTTCATATCCCTAGTGCATCCCTAAGATCGAGTTGGTAAAAAATGCACTGGTGTATCATTCACAATAACATAATAAAAGCATGCATTAATTGATGCAGCATGACTAGTCGCATCTATTCTAATCTTGGGGGTTTATTTGATTTGTTGTGCGATTTGTGTTTTAATAGCAGCATTTTCCCAGTCAGAGCAGCTTATGTAAGACGCCGTACTGAACAAAAGCAAAGTCAACTCTGCAAGACTTAAACTGATACCGTAGATCATTCGGGACGGTTTCCATCACAATACACAGGCTTAATGGAATCACCACAGGATGTAAGCTCAGACACACACACACGTGAACTAGACGAGAGTGAGTCCTCAGAGTCAAACAGTGTTTGATCACCTCTGAAACTGGAGCACGTCCTGGGTCAATGTGAAGCGCTGCTCGTAACCTATTTTTCTCACCTAATATGACTCTTGTGAAACAGGATAATCAACGAGAGAGAAAAACGCAGGGCGGGACTTGATTGGATGGTAAACGTGTCTCTATATGGCATATGATGTCTCAATCTCCAATTCAGCATCAGCTCTTTTCTCTCAGCGTCTGAAACTTTAAGATTCTCACCAAGCTCCGCCCCTCTGAGAGCTGCTCTGCTCTGATTGGTCAGAAAGCAAGTGCTCATTATCATATCGAATCACAGCTCTTGACACACAGTGATAGGAACAGTAACGATGGCGTGTGGTTTTACCGTCTTCTCCACATGAACAACACCAACCAAACTCTTCCAGTCTCAGACACAACTACAGTGTGTGCCAGCTTTATTACACACTACATGAACGGTAATACCCTAAAAAGCATAACGGGGACACTTTCGCATGAACTAACAATGTACAACACTTCTACAGCATTTATTAATAGTTATTAGTCAACGTCAATTTGAAAATCAATAGTTGTATTTGTTAACAATAATGCACTGTGAACTAACATGAACAAAATAAACGCTTTATTGCTCATTGT
This sequence comes from Romanogobio albipinnatus, assembly GCA_023566225.1. Lineage (NCBI taxonomy): Eukaryota > Metazoa > Chordata > Actinopteri > Cypriniformes > Gobionidae > Romanogobio > Romanogobio albipinnatus. The sequence continues at coordinate 52,989,491 of CM042249.1, forward strand.
TATTTCCTGTTAGCTGATGAGAGTGTATTCAGTCTTTAAAGATCGATGACGAATCACTCAAACGTACATTCATCAAGTCAAGAGTGAATCTAACATCAAGCCTGTGGGGGTTCAAAGTGTCCAGATCTTTATAAGAGTTTAGGGAAACTCCAGATTGTCTGTGAGTGTGTGTGTGTGTGAGAGAGAGAGAGAGTGAGTGTGTGTGTGAGAGAAAGAGAGTGAGAGTGTGTGTGTGTGTGAGAGCGAAAGAGTGAGTGTGCGAGTGAGTGTGAGTGCGCGAGCGCACATGAGTGTGTGTGCGCGTGAGTGTATGTGTAATGTATGTGTGTGCGTGAGTGTGTGTATATGTGTGTGCGAGTGCACGTGAGTGTGTATGTGCGTGAGTGTGTGTATGTGTGTGTATGTGCGTGCGCGTGTATGTGTGTGAGTGCATGTGTATGTGCGTGCGCGTGTATGTGTGTGAGTGTGTGTGCGAGTGTGTGTGCGTGTATGTGTGTGAGTGCGTGTGTATGTGCGAGTGTGTGTGCGTGCGTGCGTGCGTATGTGCGTGCGTGTGTATGTGCGTGCGAGTGTGTGTATGTGCGTGCGAGTGTGTGTATGTGCGCGCGTGTGTGTGAGTGCGTGTGTATGTGCGTGCGTGCGTGTGTATGTGTGCGAGTGTGTGTATGTGCGTGCGTGTGTATGTGTGTGAGTGCGTGTGTATGTGTGTGAGTGCGTGTTTATGTGCGTGTGTGAGGGTGTATGTGCGTGTGTGCATGCGTGTGTATGTGTGCGAGTGCGTGTATGTGCGTGCGTGTGTATGTGTGTGTATGTGCGTGCGTGTGTATGTGTGTGTATGTGCGTGCATGTGTATGTGCGTGAGAGCGAGAGTGCGTGCAAGTGTATGTGCGCGTGTGTGCGTATGTGCATGCGTGCGTGTGTGTATGTGTGCGAGTGTGTGTATGTGCGTGCGTATGTGTGTGAGTGCGTGTGTATGTGCATGCGTGTGTATGTGCATGCGTGCGTGTGTGTATGTGTGCGAGTGTGTGTATGTGCGTGCGTATGTGTGTGAGTGCGTGTGTATGTGCATGCGTGTGTATGTGAGTGAGAGTGAGAGTGCGTGCAAGTGTATGTGCGCGTGTGTGTGTATGTGCATGCGTACGTGTGTGTATGTGTGCGAGTGTGTGTATGTGCGTGCGTATGTGTGTGAGTGCGTGTGTATGTGCATGCGTGTGTATGTGAGTGAGAGTGCGTGCGAGTGTATGTGCGTGTGTGTGTATGTGCATGCGTGCGTGTGTGTGTGCGAGTGTGTGTATGTGCGTGCGTGTGTATGTGCGTGTGTGTGTATGTATGTGTGCGCGTGCGAGTGTGTGTATGTGCGTGCGTGCATGTGCGTTAGAGCGAGAGTGTGTGTGTGTGTGCGTGCATGTGCGTTAGAGCGAGAGTGTGTGCGTGTGTATGTGCGTGAGAGCGAGAGTGCGTGTGTATGTGCGTGTGTGTGTGCGTGTGTGTATGTGCCTGCGTGTGTGTGTGCGTGCGTGTATGTGCGTGCGTGTGTATGTGCGTGTGTATGTGTGCGCGTGTGTGTGTGTGTGTGTGTGTAAACAGCCTGAAGGGAACCCTATTGAGCTGCTGTGATGCTCTGTTCTCTCTGCCGCTCGCATGTTGTCTGTAATTCGTTCTTCCCCTCACATTTGCCTCGAGGCGCTGAAACATACATGTGTGTTATCAAAGCTAATCAGTCCCTGCTACAGAACACACACACCTCGCTTGTGCAGCCACCCCTCCTTCACGATCACCCCGTCCGTCGTCATGCTCCGTCAGTCTATCCTTCACTCCGGCCAGCGCTGAGCCTCTTCACACGGGTCGCCTGCGAGCAGATCAGACACAAGGGAGTCATGGAAACATGCATTTAAAGACATTAAAGTTAGTTTGGGATCAGAAATTAATATTTTTATTCAGCAAAGATGCAATAAATTGATGTTTTCAACACTGATAATAATCATAAATGTGTGTTGAGCATCAGATCCTCATATGAGAGGGATTTGTGAAGGATCATGTGACACTGAAGACTGGAGTAATGATGCTGAAAATCACAGGAATAAATTACACTTTGCTATATATTCACATCTGATTTACACTGGAAAAATATTTCATATTTTTTACTGTATTTTTGATCACATAAATGTGAGCCGAAGTGACATCAAAATCTCTTTTTATAAAATATTATCCATCACAAATGAAAGGATTTGTCCGTTTACTGTAAGAACCCAGCACACAACAACATTATTAAAGGCTGTAATGCTCAATTAACATTTCAAAGTATTATTATTAATAATATTCAGACTGCACTGCCAAGATTGCTGAAGGTAATCTGTCCTTTATAAAGCTTCAATAAGTTAATCAGCGATCATATTATTACAGTCTCCACAACAATAAATGCAGCGCTCGACTGTCAGGCGCTCATCGCAGAGATAATGAGTCTCAGTATCACACTCACTGCACAAGCCACCACTTCCTGTGCGAAAGGAAGACGACTTCAAAGGCTGGCAGCATCATGAACAAACACACACATGTTGACCAGTGACTGCCTGCTTACTTTAAGTCACCTGATTGGCCCAAAGCGTCAGCTTCCTTATACGATATACGGCATATTTTCAGAGAAACCAAAAATATCTGACCGAAAATGAATTTCCCGTGTCGGCCGAGACAGTGAGAGGTTGAATTAGCATTTCTCGACTGTGTCTGTCATTGATAACCAAGATATTTTCTGTCTTCAGTGAACAAAACTTCACTAAACATTGATGTGAAACAAAGCTTTCTGTCAACTTAATAACTAAATACAAACAATAAACGTGGTTTTGTGTCTCTTTAAAGGTGCAGTGTGTAAGTTTTTATGAGGATCCATTGACAGAAGTGCAGAGTAACATACATAACTATGTTTTCAGTGGAGTATAAAGACCTTACATAATGAACCGTTTATCAGTCCTTCCAGAAAAATGCGGCTTTTTTTTGTGATTATGCGGCATGTTTTCTTAAAAAATGCGATGGAAAAATGCGGGATATTTACGCAATTTTATGCGATGAAATTGCGGGAACTTGCAAAAACTGCGGTTTGATGAAAAAGAGAAAAAAAGCACTACATCACAGAAAGTGCTGGGAATATTTAAGTTCTCATCTTGTTTTATTGAAGACCTTAATAAACACACGGCTCAAATTTACAAAACATTGAGTCAAACAAGTTCTGTAGCTTTACAAAAGGAATATGCTACAACTTCTGAAGAAATGAATAAATAACTTCCTGTTTTACAGAGGTAGCTTTACAAAACAGACATTTGAGTGCTTCCAATGCACAAAGTGCAATCTCTTAAAGGGTTAGTTCACCCAAAAATTCAAATTCTGTCATTAATGACGTCCCCTCATGTCGCTGGACACCCGTAAGACCTCCGTTCATCTCTAAATAACGACTTGTATAGTGATGACCGATTTCAAAACACAGCATCATGATGCTATGAATCAGCGAGTCGATTCATGATTCGGATCGTGTTAAACTGCTGAAATGCGTGACTTTGGCGATCCGAACCGCTGAATCGACTCACTGATTCATAACGCTCCAAACCGCTGAATCGACTCACTGATTCATAACGCTCCAAACCGCTGAATCGCCTCACTGATTCATAACGCTCCAAACCGCTGAATCGACTCACTGATTCATAACGCTCCAAACCGCTGAATCGACTCACTGATTCATAACGCTTCAAACCGCTGAATCGACTCACTGATTCATAACGCTCCAAACCGCTGAATCGACTCACTGATTCATAACGCTCCAAACAGCTGAACCTACTCACTGATTCATAACGCTCCAAACCGCTGAATCGACTCACTGATTCATAACGCTCCAAACCGCTGAATCGACTCACTGATTCATAACGCTCCAAACAGCTGAATCGACTCACTGATTCATAACGCTCCAAACCGCTGAATCGACTCACTGATTCATAACGCTTCAAACCGCTGAATCGACTCACTGATTCATAACGCTCCAAACCGCTGAATCGACTCACTGATTCATAACGCTCCAAACAGCTGAACCTACTCACTGATTCATAACGCTCCAAACCGCTGAATCGACTCACTGATTCATAACGCTCCAAACCGCTGAATCGACTCACTGATTCATAACGCTCCAAACAGCTGAATCGACTCACTGATTCATAACGCTCCAAACCACTGAATCAACTCACTGATTCATAACGCTCCAAACCGCTGAATCGACTCACTGATTCATAACGCTCCAAACCGCTGAATCGACTCACTGATTCATAACGCTCCAAACCGCTGAATCGACTCACTGATTCATAACGCTCCAAACCGCTGAATCGACTCACTGATTCATAACGCTCCAAACCGCTGAATCGACTCACTGATTCATAATGCTCCAAACCGCTGAATCGACTCACTGATTCATAACGCTCCAAACCGCTGAATCGACTCACTGATTCATAACGCTTCAGAGCTTCATGATGCTGTTCTGAAATCGGTCATCACACCGGGAAACTGCTTTGCTCTTTTGCTGTTATTTTTGTTGGCCAATGGGAGTTTGCGCTTCATCATGGTTTCACTGATATCTATGGTTTCTCCGTGGGGTTTGCAGCTTTTCGATGACGTTCGCGTCGGGTAATTACGTCCCTTCAAAACGTTCCCATGGCAACAGGGGGAAATGGCGGCTCTTGTGTGAAGTAAATGAACATTTGTCAACTTTCTGCTAATATATATATGACTTTTTTTGCAACGAAAAAGTGCGGCGTATTTGAAAAAATGCGGCCCCCGCATTAATATGCGGACTATGGCTGATTATGCGTTAAATCACACGATCGCATAATCGCGTTTTTCTGGAGGGACTGGTTTATTATCTTAGAATGAGCCGTTTCTATCAACACACACCGCGGGTCCCCTAATGCTGCGTTCACAGCAAACGCGAATAGAGCATCAGGAGCGAAAAGAAACGACCAAAAGTAGAAAACGAACGCAAAATGGCGACCCAAACCTAACAACAAAAGCAATGATAAAACAGTCTAAATACAGCCCCAGTGCATGCTGGGAACACCAGTATCAGAAAAGAGTAGTTTTTTACTATTCTTGCCTGAACTCAGTATTTACTTCACCACAGACTCGTTTTAATCAACAACGAATTCGAGGACACACATACTTTATCATTAAATGTGCAATTTAAATGTTTTATTTGAGAGCTGAATATGAAATCAATGTAATCTGAGTGTTTGGTTCATAAAAGGAAGACAGGAGGTGGTAGGTTGTGTGTGGTTTTCACACACACTCGAGTGGATGGCACACAGCCAGAGTCTGATGAACCCAATAACCTGCCCCGGGGTCACATTATCTGCCCTTCATCCTCGGCCCCCGCCCTGTTTACAGTCATTCACAACTCCGGCACACTGTCCATAAACTCAAGCCCCATTCAATGCAAATGAGAGGCATGTGTTCAGGCAGTTATAGCCATAACATTATATCCTCATATTGTGTTGGTCCCGCTTGTGCTGACCCAGTCGTCTAGCCGTCACTAGCCTTGTCAAACTCGCTCAAATCCTTACGCTTGCCCATTTTTCCTGCTTCTAACACATCAACTCTGAGGACAAAATGTTCACTTGCTGCCTAATATATCCCGCCCACTAACAGGAGATCATCAGTAGGGGTGGCAATCGTAAGCCACTTAAAGGATTAGTTCACTTTTAAATAAACTTTTGCTGATAATTTGCTCACCCCCATGCCATCCAAGATGTCAATGTCTTTCTTTCTGCAGTCGAAAATAAATTAAGGCTTTGGATGAAAAGAGTTCAGGGTTTTTCTCCATATAATGGACTTCAATGGGCTCCAAACGGTTCAAGGTCCAAATGACAGTTTCAGTGCAGCTTCAAAGGGCTTTAAACAACACCAGACGATGAATAAGGGTCTTATCTAGCCAAACCATCAGTTTCTGTGAGAAACCCAGCAGTATTTATGCTATTATTTTACCTCTTTTCAGACAAACATGATCATCTCTGAGCTCCGCCATTACTTCTGCTAAGTGAGGTCAAATTCCGATCGTGGTCATAGATGTATCGTTCGTAGATGCCTCATTCTACTGATCCGTGCAGGTGCTAATGAGGCATCTACGTATACATCTATGACCACGATCGGAATTTGACCTCACTTAGCGGAAGTTACTGTGATTTTAACGGTAAAAAACTGTGAAAATGTCTGTCATGGATTTGCACTGAATTGATTCTCAAAAATACGGAACAAAGTGCGTTCCGTATCAGTTCAATACAGAACAAGACTTTATGAGTCAAATACGGGACGATTCCGTATTATACGGAACAGTTGGCAACCCTATTTGTGCGCATAACATCTCACATGAGAAAACTTGCCGAGCTGCAACAGTCATGAGAGACATTTAGCGAATCAGAATTTTTCATTTGTTTGAAATAGAGATGCACTGATACCACTTTTTTTCAGACCAAGTACTTACATTTGGGGACTTGCCGATACCGAGTACTGATACGAGTACTTAATAATACCACTACAGTTCTTCTAACAATGTTTTATTTTCACTGTTACAAAGTAAATACACAAATTGATGCTGTTGCTGACATTTTAACATTCAACTTGGTGTTTTCCTAAACAAATATGGCACTGCTGCCCATTTCACATGAATGTAACCTGTAACATTCAGTGGATTCCAGTACCACACAATATAGTAGCAGAACCACTGAATTCAATTATTATATGTTATCATAGCCATACAGCCCTTTTGGGAAAAGTGAGAGGCTGGTTCCTTTTGATGAAAAGAAGCTTCTCTGCATTATCAGCTCTGAGCCTGTTTCTGTTTTCATCTACAATGTGTGACACTGAGCTAGGGATGTGCGAGACTAGTCAATTAAACGTTTAGTGCTGCTGCAAGACGACTTGGAAAATACTAGTCGCTTATAGCCTGGATGCCAGACGAACTTAGCCCCGCCCACAACATTTTAACTCGGGCAGTTCGGTCTGGACTTGATCCGTAGAGAAGTAATTATGCCCGCGGACCAATGAAATTGTCAGGGCGGGCTTTAGACGATGATGGACAGATGATAAACAGTGACGTATCATCCACGTCATCAAAGGCGCTTGGGTTGAATTTGTTCCAATCCTAAACGGAAAACTTGTTCGTATATGCGTTCACCTTCACTATTTCTCTCAGAAATGATGATGGTGTTGGTCAGTACTCTGTGTATCCTTAAATTATTTTTTTACAACACCGGCAAAGATCGTTTACACTCATCTTCTTCTTCTTACGTTACTTATTCCAGCGCGCACAGACAGGGTTGCCAAGTTTTTACAACAAAACCCACCCAATTGCTAACGTTACTCAAAACTAGCTAAAAACCAGCCCAATAGCTTTCCGGGGGGTGGGGGTGGATGGGGGGGGGGCAGGCAGGCATTTGGGGGGTAAAATATGTGTTATTTTGGCACGGCTGCTAAAATTCGCATTCCTGGGTCTGTATATCACATAATTGGGGTCGCTTCAACCCGCGGACTTGGCAACACAGTGCAGTTGAGTTCAGTTGACATTTGACAACTAACGTTATGCGTCGCTCCGTTGCTCTGATTGGTTGTAGGTCTATCCAATTGAGGTCTTTCCTGGTTCGGTTTAAACACGCCCCATAATCACAGCCCAACGGAGCAGATTCTCAAATTCTGACTAGAATTGAGTATGACGATGTCAGGCTAAAGGTGCGTTCACACCGGACGCGATTCGCGCGAGTGATTTACATGTTAAGTCAAGTTAAGTTAAGTAAGCGTTTTGAAAGCGCGAATCGCTCAAGTTGAAAAATCTGAACTTTGCCGGATATTTCGCGCCGCGTTAACCAATTACAAGTTGAACGACTTGAACGAGAAGACTCGGGAGATGAACTAATCTTTTCTGTTTCCGGTGACTGCATAGCCTTGCCTATATGGGGCTGGGACTTGATGAACGAATGACTCAAACCTGAAGACTCGAGACTGGTGAACTAATCAATTCTGTTTCCGGACGCATGTATTACATGAGGCTGTCACGGCCCAGATCAGACATGATGACTGAACTAACGGCTCACACCCGAGAGGTGAACTAAACTGTCCAGGGAACAGACGTGTTTAAAGGAAAGCACGATTTGGATCGGGAGGTGAGGTGAACTAACAGACTGCATACATAGACTGAAGCAATTTAAGCAATTCATTAATCATTTATTTCTCAAAGTTTGGCCATGGCTGCATTAGCTTATAGTTTATTTTTTATTCCAAAAGTACTAAATGTGTTGAATAATGTAGCATGTGACGTTTTAATTAGATTCTGCTGAAATGAACGAAATGACTTGAAAAAAGATTTGTTCATTTTGCTGAACGAGATTCAAAGAGTCAGTAAAATGATCTGACCTTCCCATCACTAGGAGCGACTGCTGTGAGGCGTTTGAGCAAAACTGCAGAAAAACTGCATAAACGGCCGTTTGAATTGAACACAGAATCGATTCTGAATTTTTGGGAATCGATTCTGAATCGTTGGATAACGAATCGCGATGCACGACCTTTACTCCGAGCCCTGATCATCAGTGTGGTTCAGTGTGTGATGAGGATAAGGCCGAGCGTGTGTCCAGAGTTTGATCTTTAGTTTCAGGGGTTTGTTCTGTCTTCACATCAGTAGAAGTGCTATCTCTCCAATCAGACTCAAACAAGGAGGCGAGGACAGTCATATGATGCGACCACTAACACACAATGTGCTCGACTGTCTCTGAGCTTCTGCATTCTTGACATTTCGCATGTTACTGCGCGTCCCGAAGGAACTCAGAGTCGTCCCGCAGAAGAATGTCAAACATCCCCTCAGCATCTCCATCCCTCGTCCGCCCGCACAGCAGAGGACAGACAGGCCGCCATTTTATGTGCTGTATATATAAATATATGACGATTATAGTCATAAATAATGTACTTTTCCCATTTAAAAAGTACAATATGTATGGCTATAATCATCATATAAAGCAGCTTTACAGCAACGAGAGGACATGAGTTTAGTTTTAGATGAAAAGCTGAAGTCAGTTTTTGATTGATTTCTGTTGTAAAAACTGATTTCAAAATGTAAAACGCATGTAAAAAATATATTGCACAAAATGAAAACAATAATGTAAATATTAATATTATAAGTGTGAATCAAAAATTAAAACCACATTTAAAAAATATAACAAGCATGATTTAATCTCTTAAATGTGTGTGTGTGTGTGTGTGTGTGTGTGTGTGTGTGTGTGTGTGTGTGTGTGTGTGTGTGTGTGTGTGTGTGTGTGTGTGTGTGTGTGTGTGTGTGTGTGTGTGTGTGTGTGTGTGTGTGTGTGTGTGTGTGTGTGTGTGTGTGTGTGTGTGTGTGTGTGTGTGTGTGTGTGTGTGTGTGTGTGTGTGTGTGTGTTTTGGTCATAATTTAGACTTTTAAGTCATAACTTTGACTAAAATTATTTTTTAATTTTTATCTCCGAACTTTTTAATTCCTAATGTCAACTGTTCATCTCACAATGACTGAGCATGTCATATTTGTGACTTTTTATCTAATAATGAGGACTTTTAAAATCATATTTGTGACTTTTTATCTAATAATGAGGACTTTTAAAATCATATTTGTGACTTTTTATCTAATAATGAGGACTTTTAAAATCATATTTTCAACATTTTATCTTATAATTATGACTTAGCATGTCATATTTGTGACTTTTTATCTAATAATGAGGACTTTTAAAATCATATTTTCAACATTTTATCTAATAATGAGGACTTTTAAAATCATATTTTCAACATTTTATCTTATAATTATGACAGAATGTCATATTTGTGACTTTATATCTAATAATGAGGACTTTTAAAATCATATTTTCAACATTTTATCTTATAATTATGACTGAGCATGTCATATTTGTGACTTTTTATCTAATAATGAGGACTTTTAAAATCATATTTGTGACTTTTTATCTAATAATGAGGACTTTTAAAATCATATTTTCAACATTTTATCTTTTAATTATGACTGAGCATGTCATATTTGTGACTTTTTATCTAATAATGAGGACTTTTAAAATCATATTTTCAACATTTTATCTAATAATGAGGACTTTTAAAATCATATTTTCAACATTTTATCTTATAATTATGACAGAATGTCATATTTGTGACTTTATATCTAATAATGAGGACTTTTAAAATCATATTTTCAACATTTTATCTTATAATTATGACTGAGCATGTCATATTTGTGACTTTTTATCTAATAATGAGGACTTTTAAAATCATATTTTCAACATTTTATCTAATAATGAGGACTTTTAAAATCATATTTCAACATTTTATCTAATAATGAGGACTTTTAAAATCATATTTTCAACATTTTATCTTATAATTATGACTGAGCATGTCATATTTGTGACTTTTTATCTAATAATGAGGACTTTTAAAATCATATTTTCAACATTTTATCTAATAATGTGCACTTTTAAAATCATATTTTCAACATTTTATCTAATAATGAGGACTTTTAAAATCATATTTTCAACATTTGATCTAATAATGAGGACTTTTAAAATCATATTTTCAACATTTTATCTTATAATTATGACTTAGCATGTCATATTTGTGACTTTTTATCTAATAATGAGGACTTTTAAAATCATATTTTCAACATTTTATCTCTTAATTATGACTATGATAATTGAAATGAGCTGATCAGTAATTTAGTTGAATACATCTCTTCAGCAGGGATGCATTGAATTGATCAGAAGTGACATGTATAATGTTACAAAAGATTAAATTGAAAATAAATACTGTTCTTTTAAAAATTCCTATTCATCAAAGAATCCGGAAAAAACATTTCCAACACTGATAATAATCATAAATGTAAATAAATTGAGCATCATATGAGAGTGATTTGTGAAGGGTCATGTGACACTGAAGACTGGAGTAATGATGATGAAAATCACAGGAATAAATTACATTTTAAAATATATTAAAATAGAAAACATTTGACAATATTACTGTTTTTTATTATTATTAAATAAATGCAGTCCTGGCGAGCATAAGAGAATAAAAACATTAAAAACTTTTGAGTGGCAGTGTATATGAATATACATGATGATTACAGTCATAAATACTGTACTTTTTAAAGTGGAGAAAAGGCTCAATAATAAGAGCGTCTAATGCTTTAATTTGTCTGATTTCTAAAATGTGTAGAAAGTATAATGAGTGGGCGTCTCTAAAGTAGCCTGTCATCAGAATCAAAGCCTGAAGTAAACCAGGGGGCTGTTCCAGAAAGCAAGCTTAACTTACCCTGAACTCTGGGTGGATTAACCCTCGAGGTTTGCTGCTTCCTAAAACGAGTCCCGGAGTAAGTTCAGACAACTCTGAGTATGTTCCCGGTTAACACACAAGAGCGCCATTCTACTTCCTCTTCTTCTTTAGTTTAGTGACCATTTACATAACCTACCATTTCGTTTAATAAGTATTCTTTATTCACTGATTATATTGTTTGTTTATATTGAGATGACAATAAATTAATAATAAACATATTTGAATTGAACTAACATTTAACTACTTATGCTCTGGGAGCATTTATGCCTGTATTTGTCCGACCCACATTGAAAAGCTTCCACACACACACACACACACACACACACACACACACACACACACACACACACACACACACACACACACACACAGTGTTTCTAAACACACACAATACTGCTGTCATTTTACAGGAAACCCTTTGAAGTTTCATAAACCACTGCTAAAAGTGATACACATGTGAGTTTTTGTTGTCTGAGCTGTAATAACCCCTCCCAAAAAGAGACGTTTTTTGATATTTTTTGGTTATAAATTCATTGTTGAAAGTGTGTAATTCAGGCCCTGTGTGCTCTAGCACCCTGCAGACAGTTTGGGCCGTTTCCACTAGAGTCCAGAAAATACTGGAAAAAAGATTTTTGTTTGTATCATGTGTGCAAGATTTATTCAAATGGATATGAATGAAGGAATATGACCTTAGCATGTCATATTTGTGACTTTTTATCTAATAATGAGGACATTTAAAATCATATTTTCAACATTTTATCTTATAATTATGACAGCATGTCATATTTGTGACTTTTTATCTAATAATGAGGACTTTTAAAATCATATTTTCAACATTTTATCTTATAATTATGACTGAGCATGTCATATTTGTGACTTTTTATCTAATAATGAGGACTTTTAAAATCATATTTTCAACATTTTATCTTATAATTATGACTTAGCATGTCATATTTGTGACTTTTTATCTAATAATGAGGACTTTTAAAATCATATTTTCAACATTTTATCTTATAATTATGACAGCATGTCATATTTGTGACTTTTTATCTAATAATGAGGACTTTTAAAATCATATTTTCAACATTTTATCTTATAATTATGACTTAGCATGTCATATTTGTGACTTTATATCTAATAATGAGGACTTTTAAAATCATATTTTCAACATTTTATCTTATAATTATGACTTAGCATGTCATATTTGTGACTTTATATCTAATAATGAGGACTTTTAAAATCATATTTTCAACATTTTATCTTATAATTATGACTTAAAACATGTGATAAACATGTAAGCATATGTTGTCTGAGCTGTAATAACCCCCCAAAAAGAGGCGCTTTTTAATTTTTGGTTATAAATTCATCGTTGAAAAAAGTGTGTAATTCAGGCCCTGTGTGCTCTAGCACCCTGCAGACAGTTTGGGCCGTTTTGTTTGTATCATGTGTGCAAGATTTATTCAAATGGATATGAATGGAGGAATATGCCCTTTTTTATGTAATCCACCCCACATATCCAGTGGTATAAATGCAATATCCCTGTGTCATTCAGCCGATACGGAAGTGAGTTAAACTGCAGTTCATGGACTGGCCACTAGAGACAGACTCCAGAAGGAGCAGAATCTCATTGAGCTCATGTTAAAATGCCCAACTTTACAGCAGAAGAACACATGTTTACAGTCTGGGACACATTGTGCTTTTGGTCTATACGGCTAATGTTGCTGTTCATGACGACTGTGAGGGGGTGAATTATTTTATAGCTCATTCGTCTTCATTATATAAAGCCTTAAAGTTCTGCATTATTAAGGGCGTGGCCACTTTGAGTGACAGGTGGATAGCCGTTTGTCTGCTGTCTGTTAGTCATCACGTCGCTCCGCCCACGTCCCGCCTCTTTGCCCATTTTCTGAGCTGACAAGATGGCCGACTTTACGTTTCCAAAAAAAATTCCGAAAATTTTTATTTTACAGTCTTTGATCTGGAAACAGCCCAAACTGTCTGCAGGGTGCTAGAGCTCACAGAGTTACACACTTTCATGACTACACTATCAATATAAGCATATTAATTATATAACGCGCATCTGAATACATTCCCTGAAAGTCATTTTAGGAACCGTAAGTTGAGGTTATCCGCTTAAACACAGCACATAACCTGCTTTGTGGAATCACCAATCAGTGTTTACAGCGAATGACAGCATCTTCGGCTCGAGTCAGGTGACACTTTGACACGTGATTAAATGAGAATATGTACTATATTCATGGCAGACTTGATAAAATGCATCCCATAATGCACGTCGAAACACCTGACATCAGCTGAGCTCGCGCTGATGAATGATTAACGGGAGGCACCGACTGCGCTCCGCACATGGCGCTTGTAAACACGGCGGGGCTGTCACGTTGGAATGCGTGAGAATAAAGAGAAACGTAGCAATTTTGTACCATTGGCGTGCGCGTGCGCGCGTTCTTAAAGTGACACAAAGTAGAGATGATTAAAGGCGCGGACACACACCAGCCCTGCCCGCGTGCAGCGGTTTAACGCGAGACTGTTTTATCTTAGGCCTCTGAGAGAGGAATAAGCGCATCCTATTGAACACAGCCGGAGCTTCACGCGTCAAACTGAAGGAGAGGGACTTTACCGGGACAGGTCTCACTGCGGGCTCCGGCGCATTGCTCGCGGCTTCGGCTGCTCTTTAATCCGCTGGACACAGGTAAAAGTGTTTTGATGAGCACGAGCGTCTCCTCGCCTCTCCTCCTCCCCACAGTGCGAGACTCCAGTCAGAGAGAGACTCCGCGGAGAGCGCGCGCTGGGTCCTAGAGCCCGCCGGATCAACACACACAGCAACTTTAGATTTAATACATTTTTTAATGTATTAATATATTATTTCCAATTTTAAATGGGAAAAAAACTGATTTTTTAAAATATGTATTTCAAATAATGTGTTATTAATATATTATTTATAGGTTTAATGGGAAAAAACACAGATTTTTAAAAATTATTTATTTTTGAATTATTTATCAAGATATTATTTATATATTATTTCCAAGTTTAAATAGGAAAAAATCCCAGATTTTCAACTCTTAATTCATTTTTATTAATTAGATTCTTATATTTTTAAATGTGTTATAATTAATTATTAAGATATAATTTATATATTATTTCCAAGTTTATTTATTTATTTATTTTACATTCTTAGATTTTTAAAGGTAATTTTTTATTCATTTTAAACGATTTATTAATACATTATTTCCAAGTTTAAATGGGGGGAAATCCCAGATTTTCAACTCTTAGTTTTAGATTTTTATTATTATTATTATTATTATTATTATTATTAATATAACATGTATATATTATTTTCTAGTTTATTTCCAGTGCAATTGCAAAAAAGTGTTCTAATGTAATAAATGTTTATTGAAATGTATTTTTCCAATTTTAAATGGGAAAAAAACAGATTTTTTTAAATATATATTTCAAATAATGTGTTATTAATATATTCTTTACAGGTTTAATGGGAAAAAACACAGATTTTTAAAAATGATTTATTTTTTAATGATTTATCAAGATATTATTTATATATTATTTCCAAGTTTAAATAGGAAAAAATCCCAGATTTTCAACTCTTAGTCTTAGATTTTAATTATTTTTTATTAATTAGATTCTTATATTTTTAAAAGTAATTTTAAATGTATTTTAAATGATTTATTATTATATTATTTATATATTATTTCCAGGTTTAATGGGAAAAAAACCCAGATTTTAAAAATAATTTATTTTAAATGATTTATTGAGATATTATTTATATATTGTTTCCAAGTTTAAATAAGAAAAATCCCAGATTTTTTAAATATATTTTTAAAATAATTTAGTAATATATTATTTATATATTATTTCCGCGTTTAATTGGGGAGAAAATCCCAGATTTTTAAAATAATTAATTATTAAGATATAATTTATATATTATTTCCAAGTTTAATTATTTATTTATTTTACATTATTAGATTTTTAAAGGTAATTTTTTATTCATTTTAAACGATTTATTAATACATTATTTATATATAATTTCCAAGTTTAAATAGGAAAAATCCCAGATTTGAAATTTGGTCTTAGATATTTTTTTTTTATAATTTATTTTTTATTTATTTAAAATGATTTATCAAGATATTATTTATATATTATTTCCAAGTTTAAATAGGACAAAATCCCAGATTTTCAACTCTTAGTCATAGATTTTAATTTATTTTTATTAATGTATCATTTATATATTATTTCCAAGTCTATTAATTTATTTTATATTATTTATTAATACATTATTTCCAAGTTTAAATGGGGGGAAATCCCAGATTTTCAACTCTTAGTTTTAGATTTTTTGTATTATTATTTTTTAATATTATTATTATTATTAATATAACATGTATATATTATTTTCTAGTTTATTTCCAGTGCAATTGCAAAAAAGTGTTCTAATGTAATAAATGTTTATTGAAATGTATTGTTATATATATATATATATATATATATATATATATATATATATATATATATATATATATATATATATATATATATATATATATATATATATATATATATATATAAAACAGACATTTTTGAGACATATATTCATATGTCTATATATATTGTTTCTTACAGTAATTGACTAAATGTTTTTATATATGTGTTTATATTATATTTTTATTCGTTAGGCTACTGATCACTTTATTGTAATACATTTTTATTGTTATTTGTCAAATAGAATATTTATTTTTCTTATTATTAGTTGGAACTAACCCCTGAAAAACAACCCCACCCCATAATCCCCCCTCCACCAAACTTTACACTTGGCACAGTCAGGCGAGTCCCGTTCTCCAATCGCCAAACGTTCAGTTCTTGTTCTTCAGACCATCACATTTTATGTTCACAGTGATTTCTTCACTCTAAAGACTTAATGTCTTCTAAATATAACGACTCAAGATGTCTCAGTGTTTGTAAACTAACGCTACGATGATCCGTGTGGCTTTTTAACAAACTTTAACAGCTTATGTTTGTGTTCCTCAGAGGAAAGAAAGAACGTGACAGGATTTTCATTTTTAGGCAGCAGCTGATCTCGGGGTGAATTCCCAGTGTGTGTGTGTGTGTGTGTGTGTGTGTGTGTGTGTGTGTGTGTGTGAATGACATGGAGAGGCTGTGGATGGGCCGGCCCGAGGACAGCAGAGGAATGCGGTGCTTTTGTGTGTCCGGGGGAAGAGAGGCTCGGGTCGGAATGCCATTGATGAGAACGGGCAGAAAGGAGGAAGTTCTCTGGCTCTCTGTGCTGTGAGAAACTCTCTCTGATCCCATGGAGCCGGCGCATTGTCTGACCCGTAAACACGGCTCCACAAACCACAACCAGCCTCCGTCTCCGCCTCCGCCGCATCAATGAAGCGCTGAGCGCCCGCAGGAACATCATCGTGCAGTCAAATCATTATTACATTTTAAAAGATTTTTTATTATTTATCAATATGTTATTTATGTGTTGTTTTCAAGGTTAAATCAGAGAAAAAATCCCAGATTTTCACTTTGGTCTTACATTAAATTTTAATGCTTTATTTATATATTGTTTTTTAAGTTTAAATTGAATGTTTTTTTGTTGTTTTTTTACATTTTTAAATTCCTTTTTTTCAATTATTTATTAATTAATTAAATTGTATTTATTTATTGTTTTTTAAGTTTAAATTCCTCAATGATTAATTAATTAATTAAATTGTATTTATTTATAATTTTTAAGTTTAAATGGGGAAAAATCCCAGATTTTCAACTTGGTCTTACATTATATTTTAATGCTTTATTTATTTATTGTTTTTTAAGTTTAAATTCCTCAATGATTAATTAATTAAATTGTATTTATTTATAATTTTTAAGTTTAAATTGAATGTTTTTTGGGGTTTTTTACATTTTTAAATTCCTTTTTTCAATAATTTATTAATGAATTAAATTGTATTTATTTATTGTTTTTTAAGTTTAAATTCCTCAATAATTTATTAATTAATTAAATTGTATTTATTTATTTATTTATTTATTTATTTATAATTTTTAAGTTTAAATGGGGAAAAATCCCAGATTTTCAACTTGGTCTTACATTTTGTAAAATAAAATTTTGTATTACTTATTTTTATATTATTTATGCATTGTTTTTAAGTTTAAATGAGAAAAAAAAAATTTTTGAAAAAAAGTTTTCACATTTTAAATTATGTATTTATTTGTTTATTTATATTTATTTATTTATCATTTTTAAGAATGAGAAAAAAATCCCAGATGTTCAACTTGGTCTTACATTTTTTTTAAATTCATTTTTTTTTATAATTTATATTTTATTGTAAAATTATTTATCAATATATTATTTATGTATTGTTTTCCAGATTTAATGAGAGAAAAAAAATCAGTTTTTTTGAATAATTGTAATTATTTATTTTTATATTATATTATTTATGTATTGTTTTTAAGTTTAAATGAAAAAAAAAAGATTTTTGAAAAAAACTACATTTTTTAATTTTTAAATAATTATTTATTTATTTATAATTTTTAAGTTTGAATAGGGGAAAAAAATCACAGATTTTAAACTTTAAAATTTTTTTAAGTAATTTTTTATTGATTTTTTATTAAAATATCATTAATATATTATTTATTAAAATATTGCAAAAGCACTGAGCATTTAACTCAACAAAATCATTTAGACACATTGTCCGGGAACTGAAATGACTCCTTACTTGTGTGTAAAATAAACAAAGTGAGTTACTATTTCTGCTTTTCCTTTATATATGAGTAACACTTTATAATAAAGCTTCATTTGTTAACAAACTAATGGATACCATTTATTATTCTTAGTTAATTGCAACCTTTACTAATGCATTATTGTATTTGTTAACATTAATGCACAAATATTAGCAAAGATGAATAAATGCTTTATCTAATACATGAACAAATGTGACGTCACTACCACATGATGAGCTGTGTGAAAGAGCACACACTG
The DNA here is from genome assembly GCA_023566225.1 of Romanogobio albipinnatus. Classification (NCBI taxonomy): domain Eukaryota; kingdom Metazoa; phylum Chordata; class Actinopteri; order Cypriniformes; family Gobionidae; genus Romanogobio; species Romanogobio albipinnatus. The sequence continues at coordinate 53,007,861 of CM042249.1, forward strand.
ATCTCAGAACAGTGCTCGAGCCCCTCAGAGGAGCGTCAGACAGCAGCACACACTGATCTCAGAACAGTGCTCGAGTCCCTCAGAGGAGCGTCAGACAGCAGCACACACTGATCTCAGAACAGTGCTCGAGCCCCTCAGAGGAGCGTCAGACAGCAGCACACACTGATCTCAGAACAGTGCTCGAGCCCCTCAGAGGAGCGTCAGACAGCAGCACACACTGATCTCAGAACAGTGCTCGAGTCCCTCAGAGGAGCGTCTGACAGCAGCACACACTGATCTCAGAACAGTGCTCGAGTCCCTCAGAGGAGCGTCAGACAGCAGCACACACTGATCTCAGAACAGTGCTCGAGTCCCTCAGAGGAGCGTCAGACAGCAGCACACACTGATCTCAGAACAGTGCTCGAGTCCCTCAGAGGAGCGTCAGACAGCAGCACACACTGATCTCAGAACAGTGCTCGAGCCCCTCAGAGGAGCGTCTGACAGCAGCACACACTGATCTCAGAACAGTGCTCGAGCCCCTCAGAGGAGCGTCAGACAGCAGCACACACTGATCTCAGAACAGTGCTCGAGTCCCTCAGAGGAGCGTCAGACGGCAGCACACACTGATCTCAGAACAGTGCTCGAGTCCCTCAGAGGAGCGTCAGACAGCAGCACACACTGATCTCAGAACAGTGCTCGAGTACCTCAGAGGAGCGTCAGACAGCAGCACACACTGATCTCAGAACAGTGCTCGAGCCCCTCAGAGGAGCGTCTGACAGCAGCACACACTGATCTCAGAACAGTGCTCGAGCCCCTCAGAGGAGCGTCAGACAGCAGCACACACTGATCTCAGAACAGTGCTCGAGCCCCTCAGAGGAGCGTCAGACAGCGGCACACACTGATCTCAGAACAGTGCTCGAGTCCCTCAGAGGAGCGTCTGACAGCAGCACACACTGATCTCAGAACAGTGCTCGAGCCCCTCAGAGGAGCGTCAGACAGCAGCTCACACTGATCTCAGAACAGTGCTCGAGCCCCTCAGAGGAGCGTCAGACAGCGGCACACACTGATCTCAGAACAGTGCTCGAGTCCCTCAGAGGAGCGTCTGACAGCAGCACACACTGATCTCAGAACAGTGCTCGAGCCCCTCAGAGGAGCGTCTGACAGCAGCACACACTGATCTCAGAACAGTGCTCGAGCCCCTCAGAGGAGCGTCAGACAGCGGCACACACTGATCTCAGAACAGTGCTCGAGCCCCTCAGAGGAGCGTCAGACAGCAGCACACACTGATCTCAGAACAGTGCTCGAGCCCCTCAGAGGAGCGTCTGACAGCAGCACACACTGATCTCAGAACAGTGCTCGAGCCCCTCAGAGGAGCGTCAGACAGCAGCACACACTGATCTCAGAACAGTGCTCGAGTCCCTCAGAGGAGCGTCTGACAGCGGCACACACTGATCTCAGAACAGTGCTCGAGTCCCTCAGAGGAGCGTCAGACAGCAGCACACACTGATCTCAGAACAGTGCTCGAGTCCTTCAGAGGAGCGTCAGACAGCAGCACACACTGATCTCAGAACAGTGCTCGAGCCCCTCAGAGGAGCGTCTGACAGCAGCACACACCGATCTCAGAACAGTGCTCGAGCCCCTCAGAGGAGCGTCTGACAGCAGCACACACTGATCTCAGAACAGTGCTCGAGTCCCTCAGAGGAGCGTCAGACAGCGGCACACACTGATCTCAGAACAGTGCTCGAGTCCCTCAGAGGAGCGTCAGACAGCAGCACACACTGATCTCAGAACAGTGCTCGAGTCCCTCAGAGGAGCGTCAGACAGCAGCACACACTGATCTCAGAACAGTGCTCGAGTCCCTCAGAGGAGCGTCAGACAGCAGCACACACTGATCTCAGAACAGTGCTCGAGTCCCTCAGAGGAGCGTCAGACAGCAGCACACACTGATCTCAGAACAGTGCTCGAGCCCCTCAGAGGAGCGTCTGACAGCAGCACACACTGATCTCAGAACATTGCTCGAGTCCTTCAGAGGAGCGTCTGACTGCAGCACACACTGATCTCAGAACAGTGCTCGAGTCCCTCAGAGGAGCGTCAGACAGCAGCACACACTGATTTAAATTCGAAATTTAAAAAATTGAATTGATGTCCAACAAATAAACAAAAGAGATAATACAGATGAACAATTGATAAAGCTTGGGTTGCTGAATATTAGATCCCTTTCCCCAAAAGCGCTTATTGTTAATGATATTATTAAAGATAATAATCTTGATGTGCTGTGTTTGACAGAAACCTGGCTAAAACCTGACGACTACATTACCTTAAATGAGTCCACCCCCCAAGATTATTGTTATAAACATGAGCCGCGTCTGAAAGGTAAAGGGGGAGGGGTTGCTGTAATTTATAATAATATCTTCAGTATTACTCAGAAGTCTAGTTTCAAATATAATTCCTTCGAAGTTTTGGTGCTTTATGTAACGCTATGTAGTGTACATGACAAAACCCGTTCAACATTGGTGTTAGCTACTGTATACAGGCCACCAGGGCATAATACAGACTTTATCAAAGAATTTGCTGACTTTCTATCAGAATTAGTACTGGCCGTAGATAAAGTACTAATTGTTGGTGATTTTAATATCCATGTAGACAACGAAAAAGACGTATTAGGATTAGCATTTAAAGATACACTAAACTCTATTGGAGTTAGGCAACACGTGTCAGGACCCACTCATCGCCATAATCATACTTTAGACCTAATATTGTCACATGGAATTAATGTTGATACCGTTGAAATTCTGCAGCAGAGCGATGACATCTCAGATCATTACTTAGTATCTTGTATACTTAATTTAGCTAAAGTTGCAAAGCCGCCCCCTCGTTTCAAAAATGGCAGGACAATCACTGCCGCCACTAAAGATTGCTTTTTAAATACTCTTCCTCATCAGTATCATCTCCTCAGCAACCCAGACAGCATAGAAGAACTCGAGGTTGCAACAGAAACTATTGACTCTCTCTTTTCCAGTACTTTAGACACAGTTGCTCCTCTGCGCTTAAAGAAGATTAAAGAAAATAGTCCAACGCCGTGGTACAACGAGCACACCCGGGCCCTTAAAACAGCAGCCAGAAAAATGGAGCGCAGCTGGAAGAAAACAAAACTAGAGGTCTTTCGAAATTCGTGGAAAGAGCACATGATCGCATACAGAAAGGCCGTAAAAACTGCTAGATCCGCTTATTTCTCAACTCTCTTGGAAGAAAACAAACACAACCCAAGGTATTTATTCGATACAGTGGCTAAATTAACCAAAAATAAAGCTTCAACTTCTGATGATTGTAAACAGCACAGCAGTAATGACTTTATGAACTTCTTCACATGTAAAATTGATAATATTAGGAAGAAAATTTTAACCATGCAGCCGTCTACTACAGTATCACATCAGACAGAGCATTGTAGTGTCACTGAGGAAAAATTACAATCATTCACTGCTATAGGAGAAGAAGAATTGGCTAAACTCGTTAAATCATCAAAATCAACAACATGTATGCTTGACCCTGTACCGACTAGGCTATTAAAAGAGATGCTACCAGAGGTCATAGATCCTCTTCTTAATATCATTAATTCATCTTTGTCATTAGGATATGTACCGAAAACTTTTAAGTTGGCTATTATTAAACCACTTATTAAAAAACCGCAACTTGATCCTACAGAATTAGTCAATTATAGACCAATCTCAAATCTACCCTTTCTGTCAAAAATACTTGAAAAGGCAGTGTCTTCACAATTATGTTCCTTTTTAGAAAGAAATGGTATCTGTGAGGATTTCCAGTCAGGATTTAGACCGTATCATAGTACTGAGACTGCTCTCATCAGAGTTACAAATGATTTACTCTTATCATCCGATCGTGGCTGTATCTCTCTATTAGTGTTACTCGATCTTAGCGCTGCATTTGATACCATCGACCACAACATTCTTTTGAATAGACTCGAAAAGTATGTAGGTATTAGTGGAATTGCTTTATCATGGTTTAAATCATACCTATGCGACCGTTATCAGTTTGTAGCAGTAAATGAAGAGATGTCACACCGATCGCAAGTTCAGTATGGAGTACCACAAGGCTCAGTGCTAGGACCGCTACTCTTCACCCTGTACATGCTACCACTGGGAGATATTATTAGGAAGCATGGCATTAGTTTTCATTGTTATGCTGACGATACTCAGCTCTATATTTCTTCACGCCCTGAAGAAATTTACCAATTCACAAGATTAACGGAATGCATAGCCGCCATAAAACATTGGATGACTGGTAATTTCCTGCAACTCAATTCAGAAAAAACTGAATTTTTAATTATTGGACAAAAAAGCTCCACAAGTAGTAACCTAGAATACTGTCTAACACTTGATGGCTGCTCTGTCAAGTCTTCGTCGTCAGTGAGGAACCTGGGTGTGCTCTTTGATACCAATCTTTCGTTTGAAAGCCACGTTTCTAGCATCTGTAAAACTGCTTTCTACCATCTTAAAAATATATCAAAATTACGGCACATGCTCTCAATGCAAAATGCTGAACAGTTAGTTCATGCGTTCATGACCTCAAGGCTAGATTATTGTAATGCTCTATTGGGTGGTTGCCCTGCTCGCTTAATAAATAAACTCCAGCTGGTCCAAAACGCAGCAGCTCGAGTACTTACTAGAACCAGGAAGTATGACCATATTAGCCCAGTTCTGTCAACATTGCACTGGCTACCTATTAAACATCGCATACATTTTAAAATCTTGCTTATTACTTACAAAGCACTAAATGGTTTAGCTCCCCAATACTTGAGCGAGCTCTTAACATATTATACTCCATCACGTCTACTGCGATCTCTAAATTCTGGCCAGTTGTTAATACCGAGAATATCCAAATCAACTGCAGGCGGTCGATCCTTTTCCTATTTAGCTCCTAAACTCTGGAACAGTCTTCCTAGCACTGTTCGGGAAGCAGACACACTCTGTCAGTTTAAATCTAGACTAAAAACACATCTCTTTACTGTGGCATACACATAAAACACTTTATCAATTAATTGATTGTTAGGCTGCATTAACTAGGTCAGCCGGAACCGGGAACACTTCCCATAACACCTGATGTACTCGTTACATCATCAGAAGAATGGCATCTACGCTAATGATATTCTCTCTGTTTTATCCCGAGGTTTACTGCAGTCAGCCAGATCTGGGCCGTATCCTAATCAGATGGTGGACCAGAGAAGACCAACACAGGACCCCGAAGTGTCTGCAGAGACCGTGTCAATTATCCTCCCCCTGCAACTGCCGCATCGACACGGCATCTAAATAAACCCGTCACCAGTGTGATGACTCCGATTGTTCGAATATTATCATTAAATAATACTTAAATCGATATGTCATCCGCAATAAACCCGTCTCCAGCGTGTTGCCTCCGATCATTCGAATATTGCACTTTAATAATTATTTAATCAACATCATCCTCAATAAACCCGTCTCCAGCGTGTTGCCTCCGGTCCTTTGAATATTCCGATCTATTATGACCTCGTGACCTGTAAAGCAGCCAGAATAATAATAATAATACGTTGTTTGTAAATTGGCCAGAGGAGAACTGGCACCCCGACTGAGCCTGGTTTCTCCCAAGGTTTATTTTTCTCCATTAGGTCACCTAATGGGGTTTTGGTTTCCTTGCCACTGTTGCCTCTGGCTTGGCGTGCTCAGTTGGGGACACTATATTTTTCAACTAAACATCGAAATAAATCTAATTAATAAACTAATTTAACCATGTAAACTAAATGACTGATCTAATTATTGATCTAAAGCCCACACTGTCACCGTATGGAAATTGAAATGAACTGATGACATCAAATGGCTATACAGCTGAATAAAATTAGGCTGCATTATTTTGCTGTTTAACACTGTAAAGCTGCTTTGAAACAATCTACATTGTTAAAAGCGCTATATAAATAAAGTTGACTTGACTTGACTTGACTGATCTCAGAACAGTGCTCGAGTACCTCAGAGGAGCGTCAGACAGCAGCACACACTGATCTCAGAACAGTGCTCGAGCCCCTCAGAGGAGCGTCTGACAGCAGCACACACTGATCTCAGAACAGTGCTCGAGTCCTTCAGAGGAGCGTCAGACAGCAGCACACACTGATCTCAGAACAGTGCTCGAGTCCCTCAGAGGAGCGTCAGACAGCAGCACACACTGATCTCAGAACAGTGCTCGAGTACCTCAGAGGAGCGTCAGACGGCAGCACACACTGATCTCAGAACAGTGCTCGAGTCCCTCAGAGGAGCGTCAGACAGCAGCACACACTGATCTCAGAACAGTGCTCGAGCCCCTCAGAGGAGCGTCTGACAGCGGCACACACTGATCTCAGAACAGTGCTCGAGTCCCTCAGAGGAGCGTCAGACAGCAGCACACACTGATCTCAGAACAGTGCTCGAGTCCCTCAGAGGAGCGTCTGACAGCGGCACACACTGATCTCAGAACAGTGCTCGAGTCCCTCAGAGGAGCGTCAGACAGCAGCACACACTGATCTCAGAACAGTGCTCGAGTCCCTCAGAGGAGCGTCAGACAGCAGCACACACTGATCTCAGAACAGTGCTCGAGTCCCTCAGAGGAGCGTCAGACAGCAGCACACACTGATCTCAGAACAGTGCTCGAGTCCCTCAGAGGAGCGTCTGACAGCAGCACACACTGATCTCAGAACAGTGCTCGAGTCCCTCAGAGGAGCGTCTGACAGCAGCACACACTGATCTCAGAACAGTGCTCGAGTCCCTCAGAGGAGCGTCAGACAGCAGCACACACTGATCTCAGAACAGTGCTCGAGTCCCTCAGAGGAGCGTCAGACAGCAGCACACACTGATCTCAGAACAGTGCTCGAGTCCCTCAGAGGAGCGTCAGACAGCAGCACACACTGATCTCAGAACAGTGCTCGAGTCCCTCAGAGGAGCGTCTGACAGCAGCACACACTGATCTCAGAACAGTGCTCGAGCCCCTCAGAGGAGCATCTGACAGCAGCACACACTGATCTCAGAACAGTGCTCGAGTCCCTCAGAGGAGCGTCTGACAGCTGGAGCGAGCGCTGACCTGAGCAGCTGCTGATCTCAGTTCGTCTGTCTTTGCCTGAACAATCAACAGCCGCTTCATATAGAAGATCTGCAAATAGCCTAAACGCTGTTGTGCTGTGTGTGTGTGTGTGTGTGTGTGTGTGTGTGTGTGTGTGTGTGTCACTGAGCCTGCTCTCCTTCAGCAGATGCTCAGGTTCAGCTCATGTCCTGCTGTGAATCACAGTGTTAACGCTGAGATGGACGGGATCTGGAGATGTTCGGGATCTGGAGATCTGGAGATGGACGGGATCTGGAGATGGACGGGATCTGGGGATGGACGGGATCTGGAGATGGACGGGATCTGGAGATGGACGGGATCTGGGGATGGACGGGATCTGGAGATGGACGGGATCTGGGGATGGACGGGATCTGGAGATGGACGGGATCTGGAGATGGACGGGATCTGGAGATGGACGGGATCTGGAGATGGACGGGATCTGAAGATGGACGGGATCTGAAGATGGACGGGATCTGGAGGTGTACGAGATCTGGAGATGGACGGGATCTGGAGATGGACGGGATCTGGAGATGGACAGGATCTGGAGGTGGACGAGATCTGGAGATGGGACGGAATCTGGAGATGGACGGGATCTGGAGATGGACGAGATCTGAGGATGGACGGGATCTGAAGATGGACGGGATCTGGAGGTGGACGAGATCTGGAGATGGATGGGATCTGGGGATGGACGGGATCTGGGGATGGACGGGATCTGGAGGTGGACAAGATCTGGAGATGGGATGAAATCTGGAGATGGACGGGATCTGGAGATGGACGGGATCTGAGGATGGACGGGATCTGGAGATGGACGGGATCTGAGGATGGACGGGATCTGGAGATGCTGGACCTGAGCCCAGAGAAGACCAACACATGACCCTGAAGTGTCTGAGAGACCGTGATTAGTCTCCCCCTGAAACTGCCTCATCGACACGGCATCCTCAATAAACCCGTCTCCAGCGTGATGACTCCAGTCCTTCGAATATTCCGATCTATTATGACCTCTGACCTGTAAAGCTGCCAGAATAATAATAATCATAATAATAATAATAATCATACGCTGTTTGTTAATTGGCTTTATGCACAGCTACACTACTTCCTGAACTTCAGCCAGCTCCTTTGTTTCCTGTCTGCCATTATTGGACAAACTGATTAATCCAGGCGTGTCTGATTATTGTTGTTGTGACTACAGAGGTCAGGCACACCTGGATTAATCAGTTTGTCCAATAATGGCAGACAGGAAACAAAGGAGCTGGCTGAAGTTCAGGAAGTAATGCAGCTGTGCATAAAGCCAATTGGCCAGAGGAGAACTGCCCCCCCGACTGAGCCTGGTTTCTCCCAAGGTTTATTTTCCTCCATTCTGCTCCTGATGGGGTTTTGGTTTCCTTGCCACTGTTGCCTCTGGCTTGGCGTGCTCAGTTGGGGACACAAACATTTTTCAACTAAACATCAAAATAAATCTAATTAATAAACTAAATTAACCATGTAAACTAATTTACTGATCTAATTATTGATCTAAAGCCCACACTGTCACCGTATGGAAATTGAAATGAACTGATGACATCAAATGGCTATACAGCTTAATAAAATTATGCTGCATTATTTTGCTGTTTAACACTGTAAAGCTGCTTTGAAACAATCTACATTTAAATAAAGTTGACTTGACTTGACTATTACTTACAAGTTTAAATGGGAAAAATCCAAGATTTTCCACTTGAATTTAATTGTTTTAATTAATTTTTTTTTTAAATTATTTATTAATAGATTGTTTATATATTGTTGTCAAGTTTAAATCAAAATTATCCCAGATTTTTTTTTATTTTTTATTATTTATTAATATTTTATTTATATATTATTTCCACATTTAATTTTAAAAACAAATCCCAAAAATCACAGATTTCAACTTGGTCTTAGATTTTTTTAAATAATTTGTTATTTTATTTATTTATTATTATTTATTAATATATTACTTCCAAGTTTAAATGGGAAAAATCCCAGGTTTTCCACTTGAATTGAATTGTTTTAATTAGTTTTTTAAAAAAATATTCCCAGATTTATTTTTTACATTTTAAATTATTTATTAATATTTTATTTACATATTATTTCCACATTTAAACTTTGTCTTTAAAAAAATTTAATGTATTATTTAAACGATTTATTAATATATTATTTAAATATTAAATTTGGTCTTAATTATTTATTTATTTTTATAATTTTGAAATAAAAAGAGTAAAAAGAATATTTGTATAATTTAAATGGAAAAAATTCCCAGATTTTCAACTCGGTCTTAATCATTTGGAGCCCATGCTTGACTCATTAGTGGAGCAACACAACAGACACACACACACACACACACACCGATATGAATTCGTCGATGTATTCGTCGTGTATTTGCTGTATTGAGATGAAAGCCAGAGTAACTTTATAGAGAAGTGAGTGAGACTCGGTGCCAAGACATTCCGGCTCAGAGCAGGATTAGCACACACACACACACACACACACACACACACACACACACACACACACACACACACACACACACACACACACACACACACACACACACACACACACACACACACACACACACACACACCATCAGCGCTCAACAATGGCCACAGGAGGAGGGGCGGCCCTCGAAGGGCTCTAATTATACACTTACATGCATTGAAAGAGCGGAATGCGTTTAGGCTGGACGGGTTTGTGAGGACAGTCGCAATTTACAATCTCAGAAATAACTCCAGCAGGAAAACCTTCATTTTCTACTTTAAAAAAACATTATTTATTAATATTTTATTTATATATTATTTCAACATTTAATTTAAAAACAAATCCCAAAACTCTCAGATTTTCAACTTGGTATTACATTTTTTAATACATTATAATAATCATTTATTAATATTTTATCTATATATTATTTATTATTTACATAATAACATATAAATAATATATTAATTATTATAAAAAAAATTTAGAATTTATTTTATTGAAAATCTGGGATTTTTTTCATTTAAAATTAAAAACAATATATTAA